>CM066326.1:63931372-64361446 GCA_033807775.1 Saussurea involucrata
ACTCTTATGATCGGTATAAATTTGACATTTGGAACCATAAAGATAATGTCTCCAAATCTTCAATGCGAATACAACTGCTGCAAGCTCCATGTCGTGTGTAGGGTACTGTCTTTCATGATCTTTAAATTGACGAGAAGCATAAGCAATAACCTTTCCACGCTACATTATTACACAACCCAATCCCAACTTAGAAGCATCACTATAGACCACGAAGTCCTCGGAACCTTCAGGTAATGCTAGTACCGGCGCGCTACAGAGTTTCTCTTTCAGTACCCGGAATGCTTCATCCTGTTCTGCTTTCCATTCAAACTTCAGATTCTTTCGAGTCAGCTTTGTCAAAGGCGTCGCGATACGAGAGAAGACTTTTATAAACTTTCGATAGTAACCGGCTAAACCTAGAAAACTTCGTACTTCCGTTGCCGTCTTCGGCGGTTCCTATTTTTCAACTACTTCCACTTTCATCGGATCAACCTGTATACCTTTTTCGGAAATTACATGCCCCAGAAATTGAACTTCCCGTAGCCAGAATTCACATTTTGAAAATTTAGCATACAACTTTTCTTTCTTCAACAGTTCCAGAATCAAACGAAGATGTTGCGCGTGCTCTTCCTTGGATCGGGAATAGATAAGTATATCATCGATAAACACAATAACGAATTTATCAAGATACGGCTTACATACCCGATTCATTAAATCCATAAAGGCAGCTGGAGCGTTCGTCAGTCCAAACGGCATTACCAGAAACTCATAGTGACCGTACCTTGTGCGAAAAGCTGTTTTCAGAACGTCTTCTTCTTTAACCTTCAACTAATGATACCCGGATCTCAGATCAATCTTGGAGAAATAACAAGCTCCAACTAATTGATCGAAGAGATCATCAATTCTGGGAAGCGAATACTTGTTCTTGATCGTGCGCTTATTCAGTTCCCGGTAGTCAATACACATTCTCATTGAACCATCCTTCTTTTTCACAAACAAAACTGGTGCACCCCACGGCGAAGAACTCGGTCTGATGAAACCTTTATCGGATAGGTCTTGCAGTTGTGCCATCATTTCCTTCATCTCTGGAGGTACTAGACGATAAGGTGCACGGGCTACAGGAGCGGCTCCAGGAATCAGATATATACCAAACTCTACTTGTCTAACGGGCGGAAGACTATTCAAGTCTTCGGGGAAAACTTCTAGAAATTCACTAACAATTGGAATATCTTCCAACTTACTCTTCTCTAGCTTAGTATCTATCACATAAGCTAAGTAACTCGGGCAACCTTTATTAACAAACTTACGGGCTTTTATCTAAGATATAAGGCAATACTGATGATTTCTACGATCACCATAAATCACTACCGGCCCCTTTTCAGGTAACACAACATTTATTAACTTCTTATCACAAACTATGTTAGCTTGATTCTCGGCTAACCAATCCATTCCCACTACCACATCAAACTCAACCAGGGCTATTGGAAATAACTGAATCGGTACTCTGCACCCTTCTATATCTATCACACAGCTATCAAATACTTCTTTAACCGACACTTGATTATCATTTGCAGTATCTACCATTAAAGCATGATCTAACACTTTAGGCTTTAAATGTATATAAGCAGCAAATGAAGGAGACACAAACGATCGGTTTGCACCGGAATCAAATAACACCTTAGCACGTGTAGAGTTTATTAGGAATGTACCTGTAACCACGTCCGGAGTTTCCTCCGCTTCTTTTGCTGTCATCTGAAATGAACGACCTCTTGTTCTTGTTGGTTCTAACCTCGGTACTAATGGTTTAACACCCGTTGCTCTTGTTGACGTACCACCCGATTGTATTCTCCCCAGTGGACAATCGGACAGAAGATGATCAGGAGAATTGCACGAATAACAAAATCTAACCACTCGGCAGTCTTTAGCAATGTGACCGATCTTCCCGCACTTATAACAGTTTCTAGGATCAACTTGACAGCTTCCTTGATGAAAACGGTGGCACTTTGGGCAAGGTCTATCCGCTGGTCGGAAAGGCGGGCGATTATCGAATCTTTAAAACCTGGACTTTTTTGGATTATACTGAGGTCCTTCCCATTTCCTCTTTCCCATACTCTTATCACCGGCATCCCTCTTATTATCCCGCTCCACATTTTCCGCGGTATTTACTACTACTGAGAAGGTATCAGGTCTCGTTGCAGTCGCTAACTTTCAAATTTCCGAATTCAATCCGAATATGAACCTTTCCATCTTCATTTTCTCCGTGGCAACATAATACTCTCCAAAACGTGACTTTTCTAGGAAACGGGCAGTATAGTCTCTGACTGATAAATTCCCTTGTTGTAGGCTCAGGAATTCCTCCTCCAATTGTCTGACTGCTGCTTGAGGACAAAACTATTCTTTGAATGCCCTTGAGAATTCGCCCCAAGTAAAGGTTGAGTATACATCAGATCCCTTAGAGTCAATAAGGGCCTCCCACCAATATAAAGCACCTGCCTTCAACATTGCAGTTCCGTATAACACCTTATCCTCTTTCGCACATTTGCTGGTTTTAAATACAGCTTCAATTTCCTTCAGCCACCGCATCGCTTTTACTGGATCTCTATCCCCTCCATAAGTTGGTGGTTTACAGCTTAAAAACATTTTATAGTCACACCTTCTTGGTACTGAAGTGACAGTAGGTGTGATAGGCATCTCGTCTTCAAAGTTAGGATCTGGTCTTTCCGTTTCCGTATTATGAGTCTGGTTAAACATAGTCTGGATATTTGCCTGTAATCTTCCCATTTCAGCCGCTAAGTCGTCTCTCGTAACAAACTCCGTACCGCGCCCCTGAACTCTGCCCCCAATTCTGCCTCTGCCTCTTTCTCCCCCTCTTCCCCTTCCTCCAGCTGTTGGATTGGATCTATTCGGATTTCCTTCCCCTTCCCGATTCGTTTGTCTCGTACCACTTGCCATTCTGTTGATTCAGACAAGGTTAATATACACGTAAGCACATACCCCGTATAACATGGTATTCCAGTCCAAACATGTACCTGTAAGATCACAATTACACTGGCCAGGTGTAATCTGAAATTACCTTACATGATGTTCCTTCTACCTTTTTATATTTAACATCCCAATGTTCTACAATAATAGGGACATCCTACTTCGCATGCAGTTTAAGTCTAGGTACAGATACTAATACCTAAATCCCTTAAACTAGGGCTCTGATACCATCTGTAACATCCCGGTTTCCCAATATACAAATAACATATATTTCATAACATAATTTTACCACAAAATACATCATATTTCATTTACGGTCCCTTAGCTTAACAAGATAGGTCTTTCAGTACAAACTTTTTGTAATAAAGTACATAATGTCATAATAACATAACAGATACAAAACACATCTCGAATCTTCATAATCATGCATCTTCCAAAAAGCTAAACATGATATATCCTATCACTGTCCCTTATTTGCTCCTTGACCTGGAATACATATTTTGAAAATAAAAATGAGGGTTAGACCTTGAGGTCTAGTGAGAAATCCTCGTTAGTTAAAGAAAACATTTGCACAACATCATACACATAATTCACATAAGAATACCAACTATGACTCATGCATCATGTATCTTTCCATCTCTTTCTCTTTCTCTTGGCCATATTAATTGGTAGCAAGCCAATTAGTTATTTTACACCGCTGTACTAAATACAGCCAACACCACTGTCCCTCTGTACAGCCAACTTTCACCGGTCCTAAGCCCGGCCAACTAGCACCCATGCAATGTAATACTCATATAAACACCATATGCACAATATTACACTCATTCACATATATGTATTCCAGTTGAAAACATTTTAAATAAAAACTCACTCGTTTCGCTTATTTCCAAGATCCTCCCACGCTATTACCAAGCACTCCAATTTCTTCAGTCCCGTTTCACGGAATTTGTACCACATAAATACAAATATTTATTTTTAAGACTAAAAATCTCTAAGTTCTGAAATCCTCGACTCAAGTCGCAATCAACTACGGAATTACCCCATGTCGCAATACACTACACCTATGTCGCAACCAACTACTGCGACACCGTACCAAGTCGCAACCAACTATTGCGACATCTCCCTTATGTCGCAACCAACTGTTGCGACAACCCCCTCAAGTCGCAACCAACTGTTGCGACATAGCACCAAGTCGCAACCCACTGTTGCGACATCACGAGCAAGTCGCAACTCAAGGTTGAGACATTCATGAAGATCGCAACATTCAACCATGTCGTAGCCCCCTGTTGCGACATGCATGAATGTCTCAGCCAACTGAGTTCATACTTAACCCAAAAATCTAATCTTTTAAGCTATGCATGTTACTGTAATTATGCATATATGTTTAAGACTATTAACATAACCTAACCATACACTCAGATTTCCCAAAACATCCTTAATTCATCAAAACCCATCTATAACTTATTTAACAACTTATAAACATAAAGAGGAAGGATTTGTATTGAATTGTTACCTTTTAATTCTTCAGTTTAATCCTTAAATCCCAGCTGAATCTTGCCTTTCTTCTCCCTCTTTTGATTCTACCTCTCTCTCCTTTCTCTCCTCTCTCAACCAAAAATCACATACACACACACACACACTTTCACTTAGGATATTTGCTAAGTTTAACCACATGGAGAACACCTCCTCCTAGTGAGGTATAATGGCGGTGGTGGTATGTGGGTTTGGTTAAAATGACCAATCAAACCCTAGGCTTCACTCATTTGACAAAACACCACCTTATACATCCATATAAAATTAAAACTTACCCCTTAACTTCTAACTCAATAATATTAATTTAAAGTAACACTTTTAAATAAACCAATAACATACCTGGTTATTACAGCTAAAGATTTAGCTATCGGTGCCAGGGTCGTTTCTTCTTCTGCTGTTACTTCCTCTTCTTCTTCACTTACGACCATCATGATTTTCTTCTTCTTCTCCTTTCTTTCCTCTTTCTTTGGTTTCTCTTTAACCTCCGTAGTCTTACCAACCAATGCAAGAGGTGCAATGATCTGGGCTTTTGCTTATACCCTAACATTTCCAAAAATCTGCAGATCTCCTCATCTGTTGGTTCCTCTGCATACTGCTTTATACCTAGAAGACCTCTTGTTGGAAGATTGAACTCAAGTGAGAACATTGTTCTGTTGAACTTGAGTTCATTGCAACTTTTCCAGAACTGATTCAAATACCTAACTGGAATTTTGGTGGGGGTTTTGGATAGTAGAGGATAGAGAAAATGGTTTTGAAGAATGTGGAGAAGAATGGCATGTGCTTCTCCAAAAGCAGTTTTCGATGGTACTAAATAATAGTTATTGGATTTTAGGGGAAGAGATTGCTCGAAATGTTCATGAGCAATAAAATCTTGGAGATGGGTTGTTGGTATAAAGTCTGATTCGTCGTCGGAGTTGTCCTGTTCTTGGTTGTTGGCGATGTTAGGATGTTGGGAGTGCTCAGATTGCACTGGAGAGTGTTCAGGGGTTTTCGCCGGAGAGGTTTGTGCAGCATGTGAACTGGAAGCCATTTTTGCAAGTAGGAACAGATGAAGTTTTGAGAATAATTGCAGGTTCGCCGGAGAAGAAAGTTGTTAGGGCAGGTTTTAATAGTTGATTAAAAGTTCAAGGGTTGTTTGGTAATAGTTTATTTTGAGCCTTTTAGTGAACGGGCCATGGGCTTGTTAACCACGGGCCCATCATATTTAATGTTGATTAGCTTGGAAAACAAGCTAATCATCCTTTTAGCTTTCAAAACTCATTGTAATATTCTATCTGAAAGTATAATACAGGGATGACCAGTTGAAATCATTGTCTTTCATTGTTTGATATTTCGATTTCATTATTTTTGCACGGATCTGGATTTAACAATTGGTATCAGAGTAGACGGACGGATTCGATTCACAGATTCATTCATCAATTTCTGGTCAGTTTGACTTTTTCACGTTTGACTATTCTTGAATTTTTCAAATCGTTGATTCTGACTAAATTGTTCAATTCTGTTTATTGGGTTGTGTTAGCATTATACTTGTTAGTATTTCTGCAAATTTTCGCATTCTAATTCGATCGTTTGAGTGGTCAATTTAGCAATTTAAGATCAAAAGTTTTGGTAGTGTTCTTGACAAAGATTCGATTTTTAACCATCAAAACTTGTTGTTTTTGCATTAAAATCGATTGGATTAGTGTTATTTTTGTGTTTTGCATTGTTACTAATCTTCCAGGATCGATTTTGGGCAACCCTAATCGAAAAGTCGATCGATTTAAGCAAACAGCCGCAGAGTCCGGATAAACCAGCCGCGGTTTCCGGACAAGTTGATAGTGTTCAGACGTTTGTGTGAAATCCATCCGGACAACTCCAACTCCATCCGGACTCCTCATTTTTCCGGGTAAGTTCTGCGATCCGGGTAAGTCACTATTCCTTATACTATCCGGGTAACATTTGTATCCGGAAACCCAGTGTTTCCGGACATATCTTATCCGGACAATCCATTGTACCCGGAAACTTCATTGTTATCCGGAAACTTAGTACATCTGGATTCCTTCACCTATCCGGACTATATCATCCGGATTCCTGGTTTTTTCTGGATTCTCTATCTGGAAATCACCCGGACACATAATCCGGGAGCTGTTTTGAACTCTCATTTTTCAAAATTTTCTAGGGGCGCTGCCCCCAGACCCTACAAGGGCGTTGCCCCTTGACCCCACCCGGTTAGCGGGACCCTCGTGCTAAGTCGCAGGAGGGGACATTTAAGTATTCGTGAAACTGTGCCATTCGGATTCTTTGTTTTACCCGGACACTTTGTGATTTATTTAACTGTTCTTAATTGATCCGATTCGGACACTTCCTGATCAGACCCTTACTTGGATTCCTATCTAGTAAGATCACTCTTAGTTCATACCAGTCGTAGAACCTGCGTTAGGATTCCACTCTTAGTGCCTTGCGTTAGGTTTACACTTTGAATCAATCTACACGTCTGACGATCACTCCGTTGCAACCAAAGATGTCTCCTGTTGAAGAAGACAAGACAAAGACAAGCCATGTATGTGATTCTATCCAACAAGATCTCATGAATCAAATGCAATCACTTACTGATCAGGCAAATTCCTTTAAGGCCACTTCTAATGAACAACTGATTGAAATCAGATCTCTAACAGAAAAGTTAGATGTTCAAAAGAGAATAACTGAAAAATATAAGTCTGAAAATGCTAATCTAAAAGACAAATGCAAAAGTCTTTCATTAGCACCTAAGGACTTAAGGGCCAAGTTATATGAACTTCAGTCACAGTTTGATCAGTGCATGAATGAGAAAGAGGATATTGTTTATCAATGTTCCTCTCTTCAGATTCAGCACAAGGAGTTTGTTGCGAAAATTCTTGATCTTGAAACCAAACTCCACAAAAGGGGTCAAACTGATCAAACCATCTTTCTGAATAAACCCAAAGAGTTCACGTACTTTAACAAAGAATGGGGTATCGGATATGACAACCCACATTATTTGAAAAATGGAAGATGGTTTACACCAACTTTGTATGATTTTGCTTGTTTTGGGTTAGATAAAAAGTATCCTGAATATGGAATTCATTGGACTGGTCCTCTTGAACCTGTAAAGGAAGAGGAAACCGAGGAATACAAGCGCACACACAAACGAGGAATACAACTTCCATTTTGTTATGAGCCTTTAAATTACTCTTATAAGAAAAATCCAAAGAAGTATCTCTCGAATTACTATTTTGACTGCTACAAGGTTGCTACGCCCAAGGATTCCTCCAAAAAGGATAAGGACCAAGCAACCAAAACCAAGACTGAGACGGGTGAGTTTAAACTCTATGTTCCCCCTCTCATCTTGGAAGCAAAGATAGTCGAGTTGGAGGAGTCACTCGAAAAAAAGGTATTTTTTTCAAAATGAGAAGAAAGAGTTAATTAAGGATCTTGAGAAACACAAATCTGGGAAAACCGACGGTGTGTCAAGTGAGGAAAAGGAAAAATTTTAGTGGGAAATGAATACGCTCTCATCAAAACTGTCTGAAATGACAAGAGAAACGATGAAAGAGCACCTGAGAAACGGTCAACTCCAAGAACAGATTGACCTTCTCCAAGCTCAAAAGCAGAATTCACCTGATCTTTCTTCCAACTCATCTGACACATCCTCGTGTAAAGCTTTCATTGGAAATATCTCTTCTTAAGAAAGTAACGTCTCTCAAGACGAATGTGTTAAAAGGAATTTAAACTCTGATTTTTCAAAAGCTTCCGCACCAAATTCCCCAAAGCACACAAGCACAACGTGTTCATCGCCTTCCCCACCTGATTCCATTCTTGATATTCCCATGATAGATTTTTCAGAGTACATAAACTCCGAAGGTAACAGTGAGGAAGAGTTTGATTCGTTTCCCTTTAACAAACCTCTTCCAAGTCACACTGATTTTCTATCCCCCGTGATTGATCATCCGGTTAATTCTTTAAAAGATAGCTGTTCTCAAGCAAAGGCCCCAGCTGTGATCAAGATTTCTCAGTCTAAACCAACCTCGAAACCCGTTTCTAAAAGGCAATCACAGCCAAGGCAAGCGACCGGACCATTGACTGCCAACTCTACTATTTCTCCAAGTCAGCCTGATTTTTTGTCTCCAGTGGTAAATCGTCCGGTCAATTTTCTAAAGGGCGACTGTTCACAATCCAAGACTCCGGTTGTGATCAAAATTCTTAAAAATGCTTCCAATGTTCAAAAACAATCACAGCCGAAGCAAAAGACCGAACAACTGACCACTAAGACCCCTGTTTCCTCAAAAGTCACCGATCATACGATTCCTGCTGTTTCAGATAAAAATGGTCGCACTAATAAAGAAACACCAAAGTGGCTAAAGAGGGATTCTGTCAAGAAGGATGCGTCACAGTCTTCCCCACCTGTTTTCAATTCTAGAATAAACAAAGACAATTATGCTTGGAATCATTGGAACCATTTTGATGTTTCTTTTCCCGTTAAAGTTAACTCTCTTAATCAACTGATTCAGTTATCGCATGATTGTTTATGTTGTTCTAATTGTGGTTGGAATGTTTTTGAGGATATTCACAATAATGATTGGTATGCGCCTTACTTTGTTGGTAACCTATTTCATAAGCGCAAACCCCATAATAACAAGCAACGACATCCTTTTAAACGGGGTTACCAATCAGCGGTTAAACCACAGCGGGAGACCAAACCTGCTCCTAGATGGGTTGCTCCTACTGGGGTTAAACTGGCACCCAGGTGGAAAGCTGCTACAAAATCTGTTCCTCCTAAAGGTGTAAATTCTGCACCGAAGAGAAAACAAGTGCCAAAACCAGTTCCCTCTAACGGTGTAAATCCTATACCTAAAGGGAAAGCTGGGACAACGCAAGCTTCCCCAAACGGTGCCAAACCTAACCCTCCCGGACCCAGGCAAATCTGGGTACCCAAGGTGCGCTAAACTTGTTTTGCAGGACGGTCATGTGTGGTTCTTAGACACTGGATGCTCCACACACATGACCGGAAGGAGGGAGCTGCTCACGATCTACAAGGAACAATATTGCGAAGACGTGAGGTTTGATTATATATTTGCTTTCACAAGTGTTCATGTGTTCAGGGGGGGCATGAATCGGCATCAGGTATGTTATTCTACTGTTGAGGGGGACCATCACACATAATTGTTTAAAAATGCTGAAAAGTTCTTTTTATGTGTGTGGATACTCCCGTGTGCACTTCACTCTACGCGCACATTTGTGGGGGAGCATGTCATCTAATGCTCATCATTTGAGGGGGAGCGACACAAATTTTTCTTTAAATGTCTGAAGTTTTTGTGTGTCAGACTCTCCATTGCACATCCCTATACACTATCCGAGGGGGAGCAAGTTTTCCCTCATTCTCAGTTTCAGGGGGAGCAAGAGATCCATTTTTTCCAAAATTCTACAGTTTTTATCTCTTTGAAAAATGGAATTATTCTTTAAAGTGTAAATGTGTCCCGACACCCATTAGTCCGGATGACTTTCCGGACCGGATGGGTATCCGGGTAGGACTATCCGGAATCCCTACTATGTCCGGAAACATCCTTTGTCCGAATACTTTGTTTTGACCGGAAAGGTTTGCCATTCCATCCTCTTTCATCCGGATACCATGTTTGTCCGGAAACTCTATTTGTCCGGGAAGTATGGTATGTCCGGGATGTTCTACATATCTTCATTATGTCCGGACTCCTCTGTATTTGTCAATTCAGCACCTGCCATCACACTGCCAGTCCTCAATCTGTCTCAGATTGAGCCATTAAATGCACAGGTACGCGCCGGAACTTGTTTATTCGTCTTGTTTACTAACTTTGGGTCTCTTACAGATATTCCATGGCGGATCAACAACCTCTCACTTCGAGGGGGAGCAAGTCAATCCCAATATATGTTTTGAGGGGGAGCAGGATAATACCCCAGCTATGCACATACCTGAAGCCCTACCTGTGATAGCATATAGACGAGAATTAGGGAATCCCATAGTCCAGCCAGCGTCGGAGGGACCTGCCCAGGGACTTAGACCCGAGAGACGTGAGGGTCCAAGAGTGAGAGGTGGAAGGGCCCGACAAGCAGGTGCTGTGGGGCGGGGAACGTTAGTTGTGAGAGAAAGGGGAACGAGAGTAGGTGGTGCAGTGGAATCGCAACCCGGTTCCAGCTCAACCCAAGCCGGCCCATCCTCTAGACCAATACTACATCACTCGATCGAGCCTTATATCACCGAACCTCCTTCACCATCTCACAATGTTGAAGACGTGGAATCTGACTCCATGGACTCCGATACCGACCAAAACGTACGCCTGAGACAAATACGTTGCGGTATCGGACCCAACCCTGATTTTACCGTTGGAATCCCACTTGACTCACCTCCACATACTGGAACCGGACCTATTACTAGGACATCTGAGGGAGAACGAGTAGAGGAGTTAGATCATGCGAGGCGGAGAGAACTGCGTTCAAAGTTGAACCAGGAAAGATCGAGCCGTAAAGAAAACGAGGCTCATGAGCGACCCCAAACGAGCGATATCCGGGTTGCCACATCTGCTATCCCATCTCATTTGTTGGGACGGGGTATTGAAGAAGCCTCCGTGGACCCAGCGGAGAAATTGCACGAACCCCTCATCCACCCATCCGTCTCACAACAGACGGATGTTTCAATACTACACGGGGAACAAGCACAACTTCCACCGGCCTCTCATTCGGAGAGTGTTGGTGTTGAAATAAGAGACCAGCAGCCCCCGGTCTCGACTTCATTTCGTGCACCATCGAGTCTAGAGCCACTTGAAATAGATCAATCTTTGGCTAGGACACTTGAAGAGGTACAACACCAAGTCGAGGCTCTTTGTGACCCGACCAGAACCACCGTAGTGTCTTCACCTCTTGGTGGAACACAAGGATCGACGGGAAATCCTACCACAACTAACATCACGCCAACTGTGAACGTAGGTGGCTCTACCCCTGCGGTAGATGTCTTAACGGGTAATCTAAGTGAACCCGGAGTTATTCACCCCGACTTTGTGTCGCAAGGGTCCCTGGACAGCACCCTCAAGGCTGTCCGCGAGGCACTGGAACAGCATGTCACCGACGAGATCGCCAAAGCCATCAAAGGCAAAGCAAAAATCGTTGAAGCCAATACCGCACCACCACATCCACCGACATTTACTCAACCTATCTATTCGGTGGATACATTAAAGGCGATGCTATTATCCCAACTGCTCCAGGAATCAGACACAACTGCCTCTGCCGAAGCAGACCTGATCTCAGTTCTCCGATCCCAGGTCACTGCTCCATCTTCATCTATCACATCACGCCTTGACGCCATTGACTCGACCCTCAACGACTACAACAAAGCGCTCGCCACGCTGTCTGAGAGGGTCCGCTCACTAGAAGACACTTGTAAGAGTCAAGTCGGCGGTCTCAAACGCAAGCACGATGACCAGGATGATCTTGATAACCGTGAGGGGGAGAAGCGTCTACGCCAAACCGAGACCGCCCAGATCGTGACTGCCGAAACTACAACAGTGGTTTAACAGGAACCCCCAACTGCGGCAACTACATCAGAAGCACCCGAAGCCGAGTTTCCACTAGCAGACACGGTCATAGATATGGAGATTTCAGATAAAGAAGACCCGACGGTTGAAAATCCTGAGGGTTCAACACAAGAGCTAGTCGATTTTGACTCGTCAGACAGACCGATACTGGACATGATAGGTCCAGAGTGTGAGACCAACCCGGAGACCGAAGACGCATGGTACGAAAAAGCCGCCAGTGCCGTAAATCTCCAGGTAAATTTGGTCTTCCCTACTGATGAGACGACAATATTGACTACGATCAGTTCCTGCTCCAAAATTTATATGGAGCAACTCCCATTCACTATGCTCAACCCGCCGGAACATCATCAACAAGTCCCGAGTCTACTACTTCCGATCTACCAACAACTACTCCTCCAACGACAGCTTCCGATCTTCCTCCCCTTCCTCAACAGCAACATAATCGCAGGGAGAAGATCACGGTACTTATCCCTCATCTGGAGGAATCTTTGAAGAAGTTGTTCATCAACAAACTTCGCCCGATCGAGCCAACCTTTTGCCTTGGTATTTACAACCTCGACCCCGAATACCAACGGCGTTATATACTTGCAATGCAGCGGTGCCTTCCAGTCAGTCAAGTCAGAAAAAAGCATCAGATCACAGAGGTTCTTAACATTCATTCACGCCGCATCATGAGGATCGTCTATCCAATCTTCACCGTTCGCCGCGAAGATGGTAATGAATGGAGATTCTCTGAAGCCGACTTCAAGAACCTCCGACCGCTCGACTTTCTGGTATTACTGAAAGACTTACGTTCAAGAACCGTCCGACCTCTAGAGATTACAAAGGCGCTCGAAGCCGTTCGTCCACACCTGGTCCGTACTATCATGATGTCATACTTAACGGATTTTCAAATGGCTGTCGAGAACAGGGCTAAGAAAGTCAATCTGATAAAACCAAATCTGAAAGCTTCTGAGCTAAAGATGTATCCCGAGAACTCTCTACTGCTACAACCTGAATTCGAGATAGTCTACAACAACGAACAGAACGAAAAGAAGTTTCTGCGTTTCAGTCAGGTAGACAGATTTTGTGATGGCACGCTTCTAAAGGTCAGAGATGCTCTTCGAATAATTATTCAGCACGAGTCTGAGAATCCAAAGCATTCGTATGTCCCAAAGCCAAATGAAACTACTGCTCGGGAAGCTTTGGAAATGATTGAAGACCGCATCGACTATCGCCGTGCAATCAGATTCTTTGAGGTTCACTTCGTGTTGCGCAAACGATACGTATTCAACTGGCAGGAGCTAGAGCGTGAACTCGAACTTCAAATCAAAGGGGAGATTGTTATGGCAGGTTTTAATAGTTGATTTAAAGTTCAAGGGTTGTTTTGTAATAGTTTATTTTGAGCCTTTTAGTGAACGGGCCGTGGGCTTGTTAACCACGGGCCCATCATATTTAATGTTGATTAGCTTGGAAAAACAAGCTAATCATCCTTTTAGCTTTCAAAACTCATTGTAATATTCTCTCTGAAAGTATAATACAGGGATGACCAGTTGAAATCATTGTCTTTCATTGTTTGATATTTCGATTTCATTATTGTTGCACGGATCTGGATTTAACAAAAGTAAGTTCGTAAAGTTTTTGTGAGGATAGGTAATTTTGGTTTTATACTGATGGGTAACGGTTAGAATTCTGAATAGGTAAATATATGGAAGTGAATAATATTTGGAATCCGTACTCGAGTGTAAACGGCTGGTTCAACTTTTCAGAAGAACGTGTGCCATGTACGCCTAATGAAAATGATACACGTCAGCAGTGTCAGAGTACGACTTGACGTCATGCGCGGCCCATTAATGCTTGGCGCGTGGGTTTCTTTTCCTCCACATAATTTTCACTCGCAGTAAAATAGCCGTTACTGTTACAGAAATGCCCAAAGTAAAAACTGACAGAGGCTCTGTTATTTACAGAAGTTCTATGATTTGAAAACCTTGTTTTTCTTTCCTCTGTAGGTTGTACCTTTGACCAAAAATGGTTGAAAATTCCATGGAGAGGATCGATAAATTATTAGTATAGAAACTCCTTTACAGAGGTTTTGGGACCTCTGTCAGAGCCAGCAGAGGCTCTGAGAGAAGAAATTTCTCATAACTAAATATTTTTAAACATTTTTGATCATCCATGTTTTTGGTAGTTTTTAACAATGTTTTTAGGACCTATTTAAAGATTTGTGTCCTAGAAAATTGTTTTGGAAAAAGGTTTTATGCAGCAAAACATGTGTTGGTCTACATAAGTTCTTTATTGTGGGAAGAACTCTGTAACCAATGACTTCTGTTGCAGAGCATTTGTACGCGATGATTCTCTTTGAAATTGACACCCAAGATGATCGACTGAGTTTCCAAGATTATTGATTTATGATCATAGAACTTTTGCCTGCAGAACATCTGTTGGACTCAACAGAGGCTCTATGACCTTAAATTTCTAATAATGGAAAGCTCAATATTCTTTTTGATCAAATTTTATTTGGAATGTTTTTTAATAATGTTTCTAGAACATATTTAGAAAATTGTGTCTTAGAAAATTATTTTCAAAAAGAATTTGAACGAGATATCAACCTTTTTGTTCTTCTTTGTCCGGCAAAGTTCTTTTCTTTTGTAGATGTCATCTCTTCCTTGGCTCCCCCTTGACTTATAAATCTCTGTAGATTAAGCAAGGCCTCCTATTGCTCCCCCTTGATCTAATCAACCTCTGTAGATCAAGTATGTTCTCCTTCTGCTCACCCTTGACCTATGCTTGAATCAAAAGTGATAAATAGTGCACAGAAGATAGGTCAACCTCATCAGAGGTTCTGTGGAGATTGTTAGAGGCTCTGAGCAATTTTCACAGAGGCTCTGTGAAGTATAGAACCTTTGAAGGATGAGTCTTAAACTGAGTGTTTAAGAGTCATAGTGAACTTTGAAGCCTGACTCCTTAACATAAGTATTAAGGAGTCCATTTCAACTGAAGATTGAGTCCTAAACTGATGTGTTTAGGAGTCCGGTTACCTGCAAGACAGATTAAAGACATTTTGGTACCAATTTCCAAATGGGTCCTAGAATGTTAGGATTTGGAGCTGTCTTCAGGTCCTCTGGTTTGCCAGTCTTTGCTGGTTTGCCAGGTTCCTTTCTGTGACTTTTCTCACTTTGGGTTTTTGGTATTTTCTTTTGAAATGACCCATTTAGAACACAGAAAGATTTAGAGAAAAGGTTTTTTAATTGAAACAGAAGATCAAAGCATTTATAATTATGAGAATGAAGATATGAATGCTTAGTAGAAATAAATGGCTTTGGGGAATTTTTGACAGGAGTAGAGTTTTTGACTTTCCAAACCATTTTCACTCTTTTGAAAACAAGATTATTTGTACTATCAGCACAAGAGTTTGCTAAGTCAAAGTCCTTAACCCTTTTAGCTAAAACATCTTTTTCTTTAAGATTTAAATCAAACTTCTTTAGAAGAGCTGATTTATACTTCTTTTCCAAAATAATATTGGTTGACAAATCAGATAGTCTTTTCGTCAATTTGGACATTTCAGCTTTAAAAACCTTTCTTTCTTTCTCAAAATCATCTTTCAAACACTTTGTTTGAAATCCTTCATTATTCACCTTTTCAAACTCTTTTCTTTCAAAATCCTGTCCTTTTCTCTCCTTCTTTTCAAGAGTCTTTTCTAAGTTAGATAATTTGTTTGAAAGCTTAACAAACTTAGTTTCAAAAGATTTTCTTTCATTTTCACAGATTACAAGCTTTTCAAAGTTAGAAATTAGATTAGAAAATTTTAAACATTTGAGTTCAAGTCTTTTCTTCTCTTCTTCAAAAAATGTCTTAACTTCCTCAAACTTCTCTTTGTCCTTTTCACAAAGCTTTTCTGACTCAGATAATTTCCTTTTCAGTTCAACATTTTCATAGTTTAAGAGTTTACCTGACTCTTCAAGCATAGCAATTTTATCTGAATCACTAAGAATGCTCTTGTTCCTTTCATCTAGTTCTTTCTCAAGAGTAGGAATTCTCTTGCGAAAATTAGTACTGAGTTTCGAATAATAATGAGAATCAGCATCACCACAAAATTTTATTCTAGACATATTGTTACTTGAGAAATCTAGAGACAAATGAATAATGATTCAAAGAAAAAACACAAATATGAATCTGATTACTAACAATTCAATCACCGACAATAGTGCACTTTAATGGAGTTTTAACGAAAGAAACAGTTTCTCTAGGTTTACCAAATATCGAATAAATCGAAAATGGCTGAAAAACTGAATCTGTTTGAAGGAATGAATAACAGGTTAAAATCAGACCACGTTTCTACCAATAATCTTGTTAAACGAGGATCGCTTGATTAAAAATCAAGCTTAGCTCTGATACCAATTGTTGGTTCCCGTTTATGATTAACAAAGATTATCTAATCTATTAGTTCAAATAAGATGTGTTGCGAAAGCGTATTTGAAGAACTAACAGATATGTTTATATAGAAACAACACACAATATCAAATAATCAGTGTATGAAGAACAGATGAATATCTCAAAGATTACTGTATTTGATATATATTAAGAACACCAAGAACATGTGAAGAACTGTTGGTGTGTGTGTAAGTGCAAAGCTTAATGATATATGTGTATATTCGTGGTATTAAGCCCTTAATAGAAGAGCTCACATGAGTCTTTTATTTATACTATTTCTAAAGGGGACATACTTTAGACATTAAGGAGTGATCTACAGTTGACAGGATCGCATGAACAGTTGCTAGGTACGATGTTCATTTAATGTGCATGTTGGATGAACAGTAGCAGGTACGATGTTCATTAAATGTGCATGTTCCAATTCTGACAGAGCCCTATCAGAGTTTGACACGTGTAGTTGATGTCAGGGCACGTCTGGAAACAAGTGGATGAACGGATCCTGGAACAGTAAGATATTTGTAAATCTTCCAAGTCTTCAGTATAAACCGCAGAGGCTCTGTCAAGGGTGACAGAGGTTATGCGGCTCAGTCCTCTGTGAGAAGTACTTCTGCAGTTCGTTCTTTGGTCTTGGCGTTTCTTGATTGATCTTCTTGTTTACTTCGGCAGAGCTTCTGTGACACTTCGCAGAACTTTTGTGATCACTCGGCAGAGCTTCTGTCGAAGTCTTTTATACTTGGCCTATTTTTCAATACTTCTAATATTATGAATATTGGAGCTAACAGTACAAGACCCTAATCAACATATGGATATCACAATATCCAAAAATAGTGTTTGGTAACAATGGGAATAAAGGAAATCTCGACAATGCTTGCAATGGAATGCAATGAAACAACTTTATGCGTGTTTTAAATCATGGTTTAAACTTTATCCAATGTCTCGTAATACAACCCACATGAAGATTTGGGAACATGAAAAAAACTGATGCAATTTATTTTAAAAATAAATTTCGTGCATGAAATTGGCCGGCACTCAACGTCCCAAAACTACACGCCTCAATTTCCCAAATCACACTACCGTCATTCGAATGCTTAAACATCTCAAAGTAATAATTGCGACTAAATCGATTAATCTTATATTTCTCCTTGAATTAAGGTCGATCCAATAAGTCTATGGTTCTAATCCAACCAATAACTCCGACCCGAGAGGGTCAACTTAATGAAATCATCAAGTTTACTGTGACTCCAAGTGATATGCCATAAACATCAATCTCTCCTAACGGCTACTCACTTAGAAACATCTTCACTACCCCAATGGTCATCACATCAAAGAAGTTCAAGCATGCACATGTAACATGTAAGTTCACCTCAACACTGGCCAGGTGCAATTATGAACGTACCATACATGATCATCCTTGCTACCCTCGTCGTGAACTCCGTTTCTAATGACTTTATCGACCTCAAAATATCATATGTTAAAGTGTCCAATTGTGCAATCTCACCCACTTTCACTTAGAAACCGCTAGTATGAGTCTAGGTATCCGAATTCAACACCAAATTCTCTCAAACTTAAGCTTTGATACCAACTTGTAACACCCTCAAAATTGGAAAGAGCAACTAATTTAAAACTTTCAATATTACAACAAATGAAGGGTAAAACCTCCTTCTACAATTCGATACTTGCAATAACTCAAAATAAGTTCTATAATTAACCTCAACAATTACCCACTTTAAATCTTATACAAATACCCAATAAATAGGTCGGGCGTTACTAAACCGAATACCAGTTGCTATTCCCAAAGTGCGGAAGACTTCATCGAGCTAATATTTTCTCGTGCATACCACTAGCACTCATCTCTCCACACTGTCGCTAGTCCCATTTCCCAACCGGTACCTGATGCATATGCCGACAAATAAAAAGGTTAGGCTAACGCCTAGTGAGTTCAAGAGTTTTCATCATAATTATATAAATCGTTAAAAGAGAGGGTACAACTTAAATCATGATTTCCAAAATGATTTACTTTAAATATGAAAACGACCCATTCTCCAATAACATGTATTTAGGTGATGGAACACCAGAATAGACATTTCCCAACATATAATTTTGAAGACGAGAGCCCCGATACAAAACATTCGTTCGTAAAGTAAACTTAACTCAAAACCCACCAAAAGTGAATAGTAAATGAACTCCCAATTTATGAAAACGTGGAAAAAACTTTATATCCTAAAACATCCAAAACACGGATGGGGCATAACACACAAACCATAAATCATGGACAATAAGCCGTATATATAGTACGTCACCGAAAACATGGATAAAAATAAATACCCAAAAAACACCTTTCGGAGACGGGGGAGACCCGCTTCCATCATACGTGGCGGAACACAAAGTTAAGTCGCATAACAATGTTATTGAACTACACCTCAGATCGTGACCCTATTGTCCAACTAGAGTCGGACATTATTGTCTGCTAGCTAAGCTAAACCTCAAGTCCACCACCCAACAACGGGTGGCACCACCGTATCCCCGATTGCGTGTTGTGCCCAGCTACACCTCAAGGATACACGATCTTATTGCCTGTTCAGTCTCTAGTAAGTTACACCTTAAGGTCTCCATTGGACCCATATTGCCTACTTACTAGCATTCAAGATTTGAAGTCTTGACTCCTTACTTGATAACTCAAGATGTTCAACCCTAGTGCACAAGTGTTAGAACATTAAACCACAAACCAAAAAAATTCCGGAGTACAATCCAATAAGGTTCCTCTCCACAACATTGGGACACAACAATGCCAAAACAACATACTTCCCAAAGTGAGAATACCACGACTCTCCACTATACAAATATGACTGACTCATATGCCTATGGATCCAATGTATTAGAGTCTAAAACATTACATGAATCCAAAGAAATGAACTAGCGCATTTATAACATGTAATTTCCATCAAGATGCCATTAAAAAGCATCATACATTCAAGGCTCCTTATTGAGCTAATAAACTGGGCAAATACCCCAAACACTCATTTAAGTATAAATCAAAGCCCAAAAGGCATAATAAACGTTTGGATAAATATGTGAGCCAATATGGTTAAATAAACAAAAAATGCTTCTTTTCCCAAAATCTTTGTCTATTAAATCACCATTGGCCTTCGGCCCAAAACCAAAAAGGTTTACCATTTCTAAAATGTTCCTAAGGTCGAGAATGACCAAAATCCAATAACTCACACGTTTATACTTTCAAAACGTTCCATAATACAATTTATGCACATTTCCAAAACACACACTAAAAGTGCATTCCATTTATAAAAAAATCATCATAACACTTTCCTTTATGATTATCTACCAAAATACTCAAAAATCCCAAATGTGGGTGTTTTACAAGATTTATAAAGTCAAATACTTCAAATAATCAAAACCGTTCAAATATCCCAATATTTGATCATTTCATTTAAAACACATAAATATCTTAAAATAAAAATTTTTGGCATGTACAACGTATTCACATATCAACTTGAACTTACATTGCTAGATTTAGGCTAAATCTAGATTTTACCCCAATACGATCTCCTTGAATAAACTTGAATCCACAAGTAATTATTCCAAAAACCTAGGTTAAAAAAAATTTCAACCATAAATATACGTATTCAAGTGCTTAGAATCATTCCTCAAACATCTTATCTCAAAATCTCCACTTTGACCAAAACCCCTAATTTTGCCGTAATTTCCCCAAAATCATCCAAACCGAAATTTAAGGAACGAGATAGCACCAGATCAAAGCAAGCACCTTGAAGGGAATTTCCATCGCGAGGGATTAAAGTCGTACCGAGACTTTTTGGCATCCGGCTATTGTGACATGCTATAGTAACTGTAACAACTCAAAATCCAAAACAAGCCTAATAATTAAAATATCCAAATATGGGACCCAATACATAACCACTCAAACCAGTGTTACAAAGTTTTTTTGCAACGGAAACAAGCTTCCACAATCGAGAATCTAAACTATGCTAGATAGCTAAGTTAACGAGAGATACAGTGTTCTAAGCTAAATTCTCCATCTCTACCTTCAGATCCTTTCCTTGCCCTTGGAGGAAGCTTCGCTTCCTCCCTTGCCTGAAAATGGTTTTAGTTTTGAAAGTGAGGGTTAGACCATGAGGTCTAGTGAATTCCCTCTCGAAAACAGTTCAAACGGATTTCATCTTTAAGTCAAGTAACCGTCATAGTAATAAAATTAAAACAATATTTTATAAAACGTGCCACATAAGTGTATTTGCACAGCGGTCTCCACGACCATCACCTCCATGTGATGTCCACACTCGGGCCCCCAGTAGATCCCCATGCCCCCCAGTAGATGCCATATCCTCAAGGCATGAGAAACAAATTCAAGGCACACAGTTCACCAAACTCCCAAGGATCCTCAATGATCCAAGGTACAACGAGTCCCACTGTGCAACCCGACTCTATATACAAGCATACCAAGCAAGGCTAGAAATCATGTAGCAGTTGCATGTATCTTTGTAACAACAATTCATAGCATACGAGTACAACGCTTCCAAAACATTTTGTTCATGCGAGAAATAAGATTTAATTTATAGATAAAATCATGCTCGCATATCATACTATTGTCAGCAGTAAAAATACTTACTATATCATTTCACGTAAACGGGTTAAGGGAGCTCACCTGGTTATCGAGGGTAAATACACACACCTCACTTCTGGCCGTACCATGCACCTAAGATCAGACAAACAATTTACCATCAACTAAATATCTGGATAACAAAGCTAATCTAGTCACACGCAATTAATCCGGGTACAAAACCTTATCCGAACAATAGACAATCCGGACACTCCTATCCGGATAACAAACTGATCCGGACATCTGCTCATCCGGAAAACGCCGCATAATCCGGGTGGTTCCATCCGGATACCACATTCGAAAACTACACAATCCGGGTGGTTCCATCCGGGAATCAAGTACATCAGCACGTCCGGACTATTCCTACATTCCGGATGTTCTTAATCCGGACGTGGCGATATCCGGATTATCGCACAGCAAAACCCTGAAGCCCCTAAAATCGATTTGAAACTTTGGCTTGCAATGAAATTATAAATCCTTTGTTTACGTTGATGTTCCAACCTCAAGCAATCAATTATATCGATCCATTTATCCCTTAATCCAACATTGGGTGCCAAAATCCCTAGGTTTTCAAAATAAAGAACATAGGCTAAAACTCCATGTTTTTCCCTTTTTTTCGAATCAACAATACAAGATGTAAAGAAGATGTTGGTTCCCGTTTTGCTTATTCAAGATTGTCAGATCTATTAGTTCGAGTTTATGTTTGATGCGGAAGCGTATTTGAAGAACTAACAGATATGTTTGATAGATTTAGAACACACAATATAAATAAACAGTGATCAGAATATGATTTCTCAAAGTTTACTGAATATATAGCAAGAACATATTTAAGAACAGTGAGTATGAAAAGCTTTAAACAGATATGACTCTTAACGTGCGTAAGCTATGTGGTCTTGTGTTGCTATATGATTTTCGATTAGGAAGAACTCAACATGAGTCTTCCTTTTATACTACTACAAGGGGACCATAAAGCATGAGCTACTGTTTAGAACGGACGACATGAATAGTTGAACGGATGGCATGAACAGTTGAACGTGCTGTATTGCATTTAATACCGCAGACGTCTATTATGTACTAAGCCCTATTGAATCCAATCAGAGTTTGACACGTTGAAGTTGGACAGGGCACATTGCCATGCAAGTTGATGAACAGGTCCAGGAACAGTAGCAAGATATTATAAATATCTTCCAAGTCTTTAAAGAGGACCATAGAGGCTCTGTAATGTGTTACAGAGGTTCTGCGGTATGGTCTATTGTAGATCAGTCTTCACCGGATTCCGAGTCTTTGGTCTTCTTTGCGCGTATGACAGAGCTTCTGTTGGACGCCTCTGTAGCTTTTGTAGCTTCTTGACCTTGATCTCTCGGTAAGTTCGGCAGAGCCTCTGTAAGAGGCTTTCTTCACTTAGCCTATTTTTCAGTACTTGTAAATACTTCTATGATTAGGAAGATTGAAGCTAACAGAAGATGTGAGGGATTAGTGACTTACTTGAACTGATAATTCCCAAGCAATCCTTTGCCAAACTCTTGAAATCCTCCAAGGCTCTCCTTCTTTTGTTTCGAAAGTAGCCGCACAATGAACCATGAAATCAAAATTAGGGATTCTTCTCTTTAAATACCTTTTAAATTACGGAAAATTGTATCCTTCATCGGAATCAGAACAAACTGAAGAAACGAGATAGCACCAGATCAAAGCAAGCACCTTGAAGGGAATTTCCATCGCGAGGGATTCAAGTCGTACCTAGACTTTTTGGCATCCGGCTATTGTGACATGCTATAGTGACTGTAACAACTCAAAATCCAAAACAAGCGTAATAATTAAAATATCCAAATATGGGTCCCAATACATAACCACTCAAACCAGTGTTACAAAGTTTTTTTACAGCAGAAACAAGCTTCCACAATCGAGAATCTAAACTATGCTAGATAGCTAAGTTAACGAGAGATACAGTGTTCTAAGCTAAATTCTCCATCTCTACCTTAAAATCCTTTCCTTGCCCTTGGAGGAAGCTCCACTACCTCCCTTGCTTGAAAATGGTTTTAGTTTTGAATGTGAGGGTTAGACCATGAGGTCTAGTTAATTCCCTCTCGAAAACAGTTCAAACGGATATCATATTTAAGTCAAGTAACCGTCATAGTAATAATTCTAAAACAACAGTTTATAAAAATTGACACATAAGGGTATTTGCACAGTGGTCTCCACGACCATCACCTCCACGTGATTTCCACACTCGGTGTAATAACCAGGTAAATCCATTAGTTAAACTCTATCCCGTTAAGTTTATTTAATTTTAAGATTTGGATGTTTGGGGTAAGTTTGAATTAAGTCATAAGTTTAAGGGTGTTTTGTTACTTATCATATAGTTTCAGCCAAAAGTGAAAATTAATACTTAAATATCTTAAGTATCAGATTACCACTTTCCTTATTCGGAAAGTGTGTATGTGTGTGTGTGTTTTGAGAGAAAAGGAAGCAGAGGAAGAAAACGTACGGTTAGGGCTTCAATTGATCGGGTTGAAATCGATTTGGAGGTAAATTCCTTTACAATTTGTGTTTATAATCAGTAGTATTAGACTTTTATCGGATTAGAATGTTTAATTTGAAGTTATATAGATTTCAACGATTTCTGGGTAAGTGGAAACCGACTGTGTTCTTGAAGACTCCCGGTGGAGTCCCGGTACTGTCGACTTCCGGTGGAGTCCCGGTACTATCGACTCCTGGTAGTGTAGAGTCCCGGTATAGTCGACTCCCGGTAACGTGAACTTCCGGTATTGTTAGCTCCCGGTGATCGAGACTCCCGGTACCAAGGAGTCCCGGTACTGAGAAGTCCCGGTACCCTGTGTAGTCCCGGTAGTTGTTAAGTTTGACAATTGGTTGCAGTGTGTAATGGGACAGTTGAGGATAGGAACTTGTTAGGCTTTATGTAATTGGCTAGTAAAGCGATATATGTATTTTAAATTGTTTCAGATACTGTGGAGTAGAAGTGAAAGATATAATCTTTTTGAAAGAAGCTTGCGAGCGTTTTTTATAAGCGAAACAGGTGAGTTTTACTTCAAAATATTTTAACTGGAATACATATATGTGTGGAATGGATATATGATTAAGGTGTGAATATTATGTGTTTATAATATAGTAAGATATTATATTCACATGTGCATTACACTACACAAGTGTACATTAGTCGGGTTCCGGTGTGCGGACCGGTGAGTAGTCGGGTTCTGGTGTGCGGACCGATGAGTAGCCAGGTTCCGGTGTGCGGACTAGTGAGTAGCCGGGTTTCGGTGTGCGGACCGGTAATGATTAATTATTAGTTGGCTTGCTACCAACTAATATGGCCAGTGTGGAGGAATAAGGTGGGATGAGATGTACGAGTCTTGAATGGTATTTATATACGTGTAGTATATGGATGTATATGAAAACTTTTATATAAATGGTTTTAATACAAAAGTTTACTAAATTGACAGGGATTTCTCACTAGACCATTAGGTCTAACCCTCATTTCTGTTTTAAAAATATGTATTCCAGGTGGCGGATCGAGTAAGAACAAGTGAATAGGATAATCGAGGGATGGCTTTTGTGAAGGAATATATGATGAAGATTTTGGCATGTTTAGCAGTTGTATTATAATGATTAAATGTTATGTATGTATTTAGTATAAAGTTTGTAGTAGAATGGCTTCTTCTGATTGTAAAAGACTACGGGACCGTACTTGTAATATGATGTTTCGTTTGTTATATCAATGTTATGTTACATTATGTGATTTGTTGTTTATATGGGAATTGGGTTGTTACAAATGGTATCAAAACCTTAGTTTAAGGGATTTAGGTATTTGTATCTGTACCTAGACTTAACTGCATGTGAAGTAGGATGTCCCTATCATTATAGAACCTTGGGATGATGAAGTATAAAAGGGAAGAAGGAACATCATGTAAGGTAATTTCAGATTACACCTGGCCAGTGTAATCATGATCTTACAGGTACATGTTTGAACCAGAATACCTTGTTATATGGGGTATGTGCTTATGTGTATTAATTTTGTTTGAATCTACAGAATGGCAAGTGGTACCAGACGAAAGAACCGAGGAGGAGGAAATCCGAATAGTACTAATCCGCCGATAGGAATAGGGGACAGGGTAGGCAGAACTGGGGGCAGAGTCGGGGTAGGACCGGGGTTAGAGCTGGAGGTCGAGCCGGAGGCAGAGTCCAGCCACATGGTACAGAGTTCGTTACCAGGGATGATCTAATGGCAGAAATGGGAAGATTGCAGGCTAGCATACATACAATGTTTGATCAAAGTCGTCATAATGAAGCTGAAACACCGGATCCCGGGCCAGAAGATGAAATGCCAATTACACCAACTGTTATACCAGTAACAACGAGGTGCGACTACAAAATGTTTTTAAGCTGTAGACCTCCGACCTACTCAGGAGACAGGGATCCCGTGAAAGCAATGAGATGGATGAAGGAAATAGAAGCTATTTTCAAGACGAGTAAGTGCGCTGACAAAGATAGAGTATTGTATGGAGCAGCAATGTTAAAGGGGGATGCTTTGTATTGGTAGGAATCTTTTATTCATTCTAAAGGATCTGATGTTTACTCTACCCTCTCTTGGGAAGAATTTGTGATAGCCTACGGGAAACAATTTTGTCCCCAAGCAGCCGTCAAACAACTGGAAGGGGAATTTATGAACTTGCAACAAGGAAACTTATCCGTTCGAGACTACACCGCTAGCTTTCTGGAAAAGTCTTGGTTCGCAGAATACTACGTTGCTACGGAGACGATGAAGATAGAAAGGTTTATCTTTGGGCTGAACTCAGAAGTCAGAAGGCTAGTGACTGCAAAAGGACCCGATACCTTCTCAGCTGTAGTTGATGCCGTGGAGAATGTTGAACGAGATATTAGAAGGGATGCTGGCGATAAAAGTATCGGGAAGAGAAAGTGGGAAGGACCACAACATGATTCGAAGAACTTCCGATTTCAGAGGTATGATAGCCGTCCGCCGTTTCGACCAGCGGAAAGACCATGTCAGAAGTGCAACCGTGTCCACCAAGGAAATTGCCAAGGTGATTTACGAGCGTGTTATAAGTGTGGGAAGACCGGACACGTCATTAAAATTGTAAGGTAACGCGGTTATGTTTCTTATGCAATTCTCCAGATCACCTTCAATCGGACTGTCCGCGGGGGAGCATACAGCAAAGTGGGTCATCGGGCAGGCCAGCGATTGTTAAACCAGTAATACCAAGACTGGAACCGCCAGTAACCAGGGGTCGCGCATTTCAAATGACTGAGAAAGAAGCGGAAGAAACTTTGGATGTGGTCGCAGGTACATTTTTAATAAACTCTACACGTGCTAAAGTGTTATTTGACTCCGGTGCAAACCGATCGTTTGTGTCTCCTGCATTTGCTGCTTGCCTGTGTTTGAAACCTAAAATGCTAGAACACGCTCTATTAGTAGATACTGCAAATGATAATCAAGTGTCGGTTAGAGAAGTATTTGATGGCTGTGTGATAAATATAGAGGGGTGTGGAGTGCCGATACAATTGTTTCCGATAACTTTGATAGAGTTTGATGTGGTAGTTGGGATAGACTGGTTAGCCGAGAATCAGGCTAACATAGTGTGTGATAAGAAGTTAATAAATGTGGTGTTACCTGATAAGAGACCAGTAGTGATTTATGGTGATCGTAGGAATCATCAGTCTTGCCTTATATCGATGATAAAAGCACGTAGGTGTGTTAATAAGGGTTGTCAGAGTTACTTGGCTTACGTGATAGATATTAAGCCAGAAAAGAATAGGATGGAAGATATTCCTATTGTTAGTGAATTCCCTGAAGTATTCCCCGAAGACTTGAATAGTCTTCCGCCCGTTAGACAAGTAGAGTTCGGTATAGACCTGATTCCTGGAGCCACTCCTGTAGCCCGTGCACCTTATCGTCTGGCACCCCCAGAGATGAAAGAGATGATGGCACAACTACAAGACCTATTCGATAAAGGCTTCATCAGACCTAGTTCTTCGCCGTGGGGAGCACCGGTTTTGTTTGTAAAGAAGAAGGATGGTTCGATGAGAATGTGTATCGACTACCGAGAACTGAATAAGCGCACGATAAAGAACAAGTATCCGTTACCCCGAATTGATGACCTCTTTGATCAGTTAGTTGGAGCTTGTTGTTTCTCCAAGATTGATCTAAGATCCGGTTATCACCAGTTGAATGTCAAAAATGAAGACGTTCTGAAAACTGCTTTTCGTACAAGGTACGGTCACTGTGAGTTTCTGGTAATGCCGTTTGGACTGACGAACGCTCCAGCTGCTTTTATGGATATAATGAATCGGGTATGTAAGCCGTATCTCGATAAATTTGTAATTGTATTTATCGATGATATACTTATCTATTCCCGATCCAAAGAAGAGCATGCGCAACACCTTCGTTTGATCTTGGAGTTACTAAAGAAGGAAAAGTTGTACGCTAAATTTTCGAAATGTGAATTCTGGCTACGAGCAGTTCAGTTTCTGGGGCATGTATTTTCCGAAAAAGGGATACAAGTTGATCCGATGAAAGTGGAAGCAGTTGAAAAGTGGGAACCGCCGAAGACAGCAACGAAAGTACGAAGTTTTCTGGGTTTAGCCGGCTACTATCGAAAGTTTATAAAAGACTTCTCTCGTATCGCAACGCCTTTGACTAAGCTGACCCGGAAGAACCTGAAGTTTGAATGGAAAGTAGAACAAGACGAGGCATTCCGGATATTGAAAGAGAAACTGTGCAGCGCGCCGATTCTATCACTGCCTGAAGGTTCGGAAGACTTTGTTGTTTATAGTGATGCGTCAAAACTGGGATTGGGATGTGTACTTATGCAGCGTGGAAAGGTTATTGCTTATGCTTCTCGTCAATTAAAGGATCATGAAAGACAGTATCCTACGCACGACATGGAGCTTGCAGCAGTCGTCTTCGCGTTAAAGATTTGGAGACATTATCTGTATGGTTCCAAATGTCAGATTTATACCGATCATAAGATTCTCCAACATCTCTTTTACCAGAAGGAACTAAATATGAGACAAAGAAGATGGCTATAATTGCTGAATGATTACGACTATGAAATCCTTTATCATCCGGGAAAGGCAAATGTGGTAGCTGATGCATTGAGTCGTCAAGAAAGGGGTGGAACAATAAAAAGTTATTTCGTTACGAACTAAACTCCTACCCAACATATTTGACGAATTGCAGAAGTGTCAAGTGGAGGCTTATCAGGATGAACATCTGAAATCAGAACGGTTAGCGGGGATGTCAGCATTGCTAGTAAAAGATGATCGTGGGTTATTGTGTCTGGGAAACAGAGTGTGGGTACCTCGTTTGGGTGGGTTACGTGATCGTGTTTTATAAGAAGCTCATCAATCCTGTTTCTCTATTCACCTAGGTACAAACAAGATGTATAAAGACCTAAAGCAATTCTATTGGTAGCCGGGAATAAAAAGAGGGATTGCTCAGTATGTGGAAAGATGTGATACTTGTAAGAAAGTAAAGATCGAACACCAAAAGCCGTTTGGTCAACTACAACGGCTAGAAATACCTATGTGGAAGTGGGAGCAGATTACCACCGATTTCATCATGAAGCTACCAAGGACTCCGAAGGGATTTGATTCTATTTGGGTGATCGTCGACAGATTGACAAAGTCTGCACACTTTCTACCGATAAAGGAAACCGATTCGATGGAGCGATTAGCTAAGTTGTACATTGACGAAATAGTGACTCGACATGGAGTTCCAATCTCGATTATTTCTGATCGTGATAGTCATTTTACTTCAAGATTCTGGAGAAGTTTTCTAAGGGAAATGGGAACACAGATAAAGTTAAGTACGACGTATCATCCCCAAACATATGGGCAGAGTGAACGAACGATTCAGACCTTAGACGATATGCTCCGGGCTTGCATTGTTGATTTTGGGGGATCGTGGGATAAGCATTTACCGTTGATCGAATTCGCTTACAACAACAGTTATCATTCCAGCATACAAGCGGCACCGTTCGAAGTACTGTATGGTAGGAAATGCCGAACTCCTCTGTGTTGGAACGAAGTGGGAGAAAAACAGCTAGCGGGACCGGAAATAGTTCAGTTAACCGCCAATAAGGTTACACAGATTCGTGAACGATTGAGAGTGGCTCAAGACAGACAGAAAAGCTACGCTGACCGACATCGAAAGCCATTGGAATTTCAAGTTGGGGATTACGTAATGTTAAAGGTTTCGCCGTGGAAAGGAGTCATCCGATTTGGACGACAAGGTAAACATAGCCCAATGTATATTGAACCGTTTGCAATTACAGAAAGGATCAGTGAAGTAGCTTACCGATTAGATCTTCCGCCGGAGTTGAGCAGGATCCATAATGCATTTCACGTATCAAACTTCCGAAAGTGTTTGGTTACTCAAGATCAGGCAGTCTCCCTACCAGAGATACAAGTCGATGAAAGACTGAATTATGTGGAAGAACCGGAAGCTATAGTTGATCATAAAGTTAAAGTGATGCGGAATAAGGAGATTAGGCAAGTGAAAGTTCAGTGGAGGCATCATAGAGGTCAAGATGCTACATGGGAATCAGAGTCGGAAATGAGAACCAAATACCCTCACCTTTTCACTTAACTGAATTCCGGGACGAAATTCTTTTTAGGGGGAGATGATGTAATAACCAGGTAAATCCATTAGTTAAACTCTATCCCGTTAAGTTTATTTAATTTTAAGATTTGGATGTTTGGGGTAAGTTTGAATTAAGTCATAAGTTTAAGGGTGTTTTGGTACTTATCATATAGTTTCAGCCAAAAGTGAAAATTAATACTTAAATATCTTAAGTATCAGATTACCACTTTCCTTATTCAGAAAGTGTGTATGTGTGTATGCATTTTGAGAGAAAAGGAAGCAGAGGAAGAAAACGTACGGTTAGGGCTTCAATTGATAGGGTTGAAATCGATTTGGAGGTAAATTCCTTTACAATTTGTGTTTATAATAAGTAGTATTAGACTTCTATCGGATTAGAATGTTTAATTTGAAGTTATATAGATTTCAATCGATTTCTGGTTAAGTGGAAACCGACTGTGTTCTTGAAGACTCCCGGTGGAGTCCCGGTACTGTCGACTCCCGGTGGAGTCCCGGTACTATCGACTCCCGGTAGTGTAGAGTCCCGGTATAGTCGACTCCCGGTAACGTGAACTCCCGGTATTGTTAGCTCTCGGTGATCGAGACTCCCGGTACCAAGGAGTCCCGGTACTGAGAAGTCCCGGTACCCTGTGTAGTCCCGGTAGTTGTTAAGTTTTGACAATTGGTTGCAGTGTGTAATGGGACAGTTGAGGATTGGAACTTGTTAGGCTTTATGTAATTGGCTAGTAAAGCGATATATGTATTTTAAATTGTTTCAGATACTGTGGAGTAGAACTGAAAGATATAATCTTTTTGAAAGAAGCTTGCGAGCGTTTTTGATAAGCGAAACAGGTGAGTTTTACTTCAAAATATTTTAACTGGAATACATATATGTGTGGAATGGATATATGATTAAGGTGTGAATATTATGTGTTTATAATATAGTAAGATATTATATTCATATGTGCATTACACTAAACAAGTGTACATTAGCCGGGTTCCGGTGTGCGGACCGATGAGTAGCCGGGTTCCGGTGTGCGGACCGGTGAGTAGCCGGGTTCCGGTGTGCGGACCGGTAATGATTAATTATTAGTTGGTTTGCTACCAACTAATATGGCCAGTGTGGATGAATAAGGTGGGATGAGAAACAAATGCCATATCCGTGTAGATCCCCAGTAGATCCCCATGGCCCCAGTAGATGCCATATCCGTGTGCACGAGAAACAGATTCAAGGCACACGGTTCACAAAACTCCCAAGGATCCTCAATGATCCAAGGTACAACCAGCCCCACTATGCAACCCGACTCTACATACAAGCATACCAAGCAAGGCTAGAAATCATGTAGCAGTTGCATGTATCTTTGTAACAACAGTTCATAGCATACGAGTACAACGCTTCCAAAACATTTTGTTCATGCGAGAAATAAGATTGAATTTATAGACAAAATCATGCTCGCATATCATACTATTGTCAGCAGTAAAAATACTTACTATCTCATTTCATGTAAACGGGTTAACGGAGCTCACCTGGTTATCGAGCGTAAACACACACACTTCATTTCTGGCCGTACCATGCACCTAAGATCAGACAAACAATTTACCATCAACTAAATATCTGGATAACAAAGCTAACCTAGTCACACGCAATTAATCCGGGTACAAAACCTTATCCGAACAATAGACAATCTGGACACTCCTATCCGGATAACAAACTGATCCGGACATCTGCTCATCCGGAAAACCCCGCACAATTGTTTTTAGATCAACCCTCATATTCGAAAGAGGATGAAACCCAATGAATCCACAAATTTGATTTAGAGAATACCATCAATAACACAATGAAGATGGAATCTCAACCAAACCCAAACTATTAGAAATTAAGACTAAGATGAGAAGCTAAATCCAACTAATATACAAGTTTGTAATGTATTTTTTTATCATTTGGTACATTATTATAATTGCAACTTAATTTTTCATCATTTTGTAGATAAATTATTTACGTATCAAGTTTGTAACTACAGTTTAATATTTTGTTATTTAAGTAATCATTGATTAATAATATTGTCTGAAAGCAAATTGTCTTATTTTAACCCGTTACGTGTGAAATATTTTGCTAGAAAGTTTTCTTTGGTAACATATATTATATTACCTAAAATTATTTGTTATTTTAGGAAGAAAGTAACACGTTCAAATCCCAAAAAAAACTGGCAGAAATTACAAATTTTATATAAAATAAGAAGTATATATTAATCATAATGGTTTTCATGAACAATTTTTCTCACATACATCACGATCCTTCCAACAAAGATTGCTAGTTATACAACAATAACATTTTCCTCCTTCATTACTACAACGAGTAGGACGAAGAAAGCAATGTCCAATAATGATCTTTTCGTTCGTAACCGTTTGATCATTTGAACTTTGTGTTACCTTTCTCCCAACAAGGCTATTTGATGTGCCTAGATAACAACAAAAACAAAAACAACCTTAGTTAGAAAATCAAATATATATATATATATATATATATATATATATATATATATATATATATATATAGAGAGAGAGAGAGAGAGAGAGAGAGAGAGGAGAATCAAACGATAATACGGTTAAAATAAGAGAACACGAAAACGGTCCGATCACACGTGATTTACATGCGATGACAGAAGACGGTCAGCACAAGGGTGAGCGGACGACCATGCATGACCACGGGTTGCAGCAAAAATAACGTGAAATGTGAATCACGTGTCAGTTTTACATGTGATTTTAGTTGTTTTCATGTTCAATTATTGGGTTTATGTTCTCGTATAAATGTAACTCTCTAACTCTCTCTATCTCTCTATATATAAATAACGGAGAACGAGTGATGGATACATACATTCATAGATGGAGGCAAGAGAAGCGATGAGAAGGAAGACTAGAACAAAAGATTTGCAACTCGCCATTTTTATCGGAAAGATGATGAAATTGTTTAGTTACATATTGAACTCACAAAACGAAGGGTATTTATAAGTACAAATTATTTGATTTGATTTTGCAACTCGTATACTTTATTTCTATAAAAGAAATATGTACCGTCAATTTTTTGTAAAAATAAATTGTTTTCGATAATTTATAAAAATAGAGTATGGAAAAAACTATACAAAACGAATGACATAGCTTTTGTTCAAGGTAGTTTGTTTTTACAAATTAATGATTTTTTTCTTCTATTTTATGTTAGTGGTGAGTTGTAATAAATTATGACATGAAAAAAAGATGAAATTTGTGAGCTTATTTTAGTATTATGTGGTTGTGACAACCCGTTTCATAAGAATAAAAAATGAGATTGATGAACTCTTCATAAGCTTGAAGTTATTGGTTATTAATAATTATTATCATATTTTCAAGTTGATTTGAAGGTTATTAAGTCATCTTTATTTTTTGGTTTGACATATCACGGTACTGTAGGACTTGATGGAAGTCACTCATGTGATTGAGTTTATTGCCATTTGCTTGTTTGCTCTTATATATGTAAAGTTATTCAATGATATGAATATTTTTCTGGTGAAGATGCGCCTGTCCTCCTCCAATTGCTTGATAGGGTAAGCTAAACACACCCCTATATATTTTTATATACATCACTACCTCCTAACTTTCTCCTTACATGTAACAACGTGACATTTCAAAACATGAGACATATATTTCATACAAACCATATTGGGTTTCATGTTGGGTCACATACTTTAAAATTATACATTACCATGAAAGCCATCACACGCTTCTTGCTAAGTTAACATAGTACACAAGATCTTGTTCACACCATATCAAAAACAACTTACAGATATACTTTAATCAACTTCACATATAAGCACTCGATCAAGTAAGATCACATTTTTTCCTTTCCCTTATTAACTATTGATAAGGTGTGAAAGTATACACTTTAGCACCCACCTAGGATTTTTTTTTACCTCATTTTATATCTTTTCCAATCATATATTGAGTCTTTTAGTCTTATTTTATGCTTTTAGTTTAATTGGATCTAGGATGTAGGAAGTGGTAATGTTCTATGAGTATTGGTGAAAACATTGTTGATCTGAATGTTACCGCGACATATGTTGCTACAACACTGGATATTGGCATCAATCGGCTCAATCTTTGAAAGAAACTTTGATGACTTTTTGGATGAAGGCATCTTGTAGTACATGTTGCAAGACTGGGTTTTGAAAGAAGATACCTTAAAGATTTTTTGCTCATTTTCTTTTTAAGCATCTTTACTTTTTAATTTGGCATATTGATGCTTGGGTAATAACCCTTGGACAATAGTAATGTACTTGTTTACGCATCTTTTTGATTCCTTTAGTCTAGTATAAATAGGAAGTAATTTTTTTTTGCAATGGATCATCCTCAACTGAATCAAAGCTTCTTACAAGCTTTGTATTCTAGTAGTTTTTATATACTGCAATCTTTTGGAAATAGTTCTTATTTACTGTCAGTTGTTGCTACAACAACCTTTACAACATTCACTTTACTTTTCTTGCAAGTTTACCTTTTAAGTCGTTTACATACAGTCACTTATATTAATGTCGTTTACTTTTAAGCACTTACATTCAGTCATGTTAGGATAAAGGTTGTGAGATTAAGCCAAGTGTTAACGGATATTTGTCTTGTTAATAGCAATTTTACTTCACTATTCACAAATGGTATAAATATTTTGAGAAATTGACAAGTGTTATTTTATTCGGATGAGTTGGACTTAAAATTAAGACAACGTAAATATGTATGCTAAGTGTGTGATAGAGGTTATAGAGAGCTGCAACAACCTTGTGGGTTGCAAAACTATATGGAAAGAAAGGCAAGATCTGTACTAGTTTATTCTTGATGCATCACCATGTGCATACATTCTTGGGAGAAAAAGAAATGAGATATTTAGGGTTTAGCGCACTCTCTTTCCGTCCATTCTAGGCGTATTTTCTTGAGAGCATTTGGGAGGCGCTCTTAGGAGAAATGAAGTTGTTAGATGGAAGCCTTTGAAGAAATCGAATGCTCGTTAGTTGTTGTTGTCAAGGTATGATTATCTTTTATATTTCTTTCCTAGGGTTCATTACATTTCGAACTTATAAGTGGATTTTGGAAGAAGATTTAATCATATTCATGGATTTAAGGTCTATTCAATTTGGGTGTTCAAATCGATGTGGGTTTTGATTTCATTACTATCAAAACAGTTGGAGAATCCATAAAGTTTCATTCATAGTTTCTTCTATGTTAGTGGCGTGTTTATGCTTATGTGAAAGATTTGAGAACTCTAGGTTATTTTGTAAATCTGTTGAGTGGGTGTGAAACCCAATGTTTATAAACAAAAATCATAGTAACCATAAATCTACCTTCAATTCATAAATATTCATGTGCTAGTATTCCAACTGACGGCTTATGATTGTTAGTGTGGGTTTGATTATAGGGAGTGGTTGATGGTATTAGGCTTCTTGTATCCACGGTTTAAGTTTATAAATCATGGTGGAATGTGAGGTTCATTCTTGTACCTGTTGTGTGATCGAAGAGATAGAAGTATTGTGACCGTCTTCGATTATGTTCGTTTCTAGAGGGACCGATAGGGACAACAATTGGGTCTTAAGTAGTGGTCAAACTACGATTATTGCGTTTGAATGGTGATGCTCATGTTGTTTCGACTATCTATTTGACAGGTTAAGTGTGCGTCTCGTTACTTTGCGATTACTCAAGCGTGAGGCCTGACCCAGGTGAGTTTCGGTTTATATTTCCTGAAATTAAAGTGCTTATGCAAGGTAGTTTCTTATCTTGTTTTTAACCAGAATAAACCATGAAGTACATGTTTACAGTTTGTTGAATATGATTTGTTTTATACGTATATTGAATATGGGGTTTTGGGAGGGTTAACTTACACAACGGGAGTGTTGGATGTGAGATTGTGATGGTCCATATTGAGAGAACATGGCAAGTAGTGAATTTGTTTTACAAGGTTACATCGCGGGCATTGATTGTGATCATGTCGGGATGGTTGTCCGTTGTGGACTGTTTGTGTACGACTTTTGTGGCTAGTTACGCTGAGTAGTAGTGTTTAATTGGATTTTTGTAACACCCTCAATCTAGTTACCAAATAAATAGGTCGGATGTTACTAAACCCAATACCAGCTGCTATTCCCAAAGTGTGGAAGACTACATCGAGCTAATCGTTTCTCGTGCATACCACTAGCGCTCATCTCTCCACAGTGTCGCTAGTCCCATTTCCCAACCGGTAGCTGATGCATATGCCTACAAATAAAAAGGTTAGGCTAACGCCTAGTGAGTTCAGGAGTTTTCGTCATGATTATATAAATCGTTAAAAGATAGGGTACAACTTAAATCATGATTTCCAAAATGATTTACTTTAAATATGAAAATGACCCGTTTTCCAATAACATGTATTTTAGGTGATGGAACACCAAAATAGACGTTTCCCAACACACACAATTTTGAAGACGAGAGCCCCGATACAAAACATTCGTTCGTAAAGTAAACTCAACTCAAAACTCACCCAAGAAGTGAATAGTAAAGAAGTCCTAATTTATGAAAACATGGATAAAACTTTATATCCCGAAACATCCAAAACACGGATGGGGCATAACACTCAACCCATAAATCATGGACAACAATCCGTATATATATATATAGTACGTCACCGAAAACATGGATAAAAATAAATACCCAAACAACACCTTTCGGTGACGGGGGAGACCCACTTCCATTATATGTGGCGGAACACAAAGTTAAGCCGCATAACAATGTTATTGAAGTACACCTCGGATCGTGACTCTATTATCTGCTTTAATGAGCTCCAACTCGAGTTGGACTTTATTGTTTACTAGCTAAGCTACACCTCAAGTCCACCACCGAACAACAGGTGGTGGCACCACCGTATTCCCATTGCTTGTTGTGCCCAGCTACACCTCAAGTATACACGATTTTATTGCATGTTCAGTCTCTAGTAAGTTACACCTCAAGGTCTCCATTGGACCCATATTGCCTACTTACTAGCATTCAAGAATTGGAGTCTTGACTCTTACTTGATAACTCAAGATGTTCAACCCTCGTACACAAGTGTTAGAACATCAAACCACAAACCAAAATAATTCAGGAGTACAACCCAATAAGGTTCCTCTCCACAACACCGGGACACAACAATGCCAAAACGACATACTTCCCAAAGTGAGAATACCACGACTCTCCACTATACAAATATGAATGACTCATATGCCTTTGGATCCAATGCGTTACAGTCTAAAACATTACAAGACTCTAAAGAAATGAACTAGCACATTTATAACATGTAATTTCCATATAGACGCAATTTAAAAGCATCCTACATTCAAGGATCCTTATCGAGCTAATAAAGCTAGGCAAATAACCCAAACACTCATTTGAGTATAAATCAAGCCCAAAAGGCATAATAAACGTTTGGCAAACTATGTAAGCCAATATGGTTACATAAACCAAAATGCTTTTTCCCCCCAAATCTTTGTCTATTAAATCGCCATTGGCCTTCGGCCTAAAACCGAAAAGGTTTACAATTTCTTAAATGTTCCCAAGGTTGAGAATGACCAAAATCCAATAACTTGCACGTTTATACTTTCAAAACGTTCCATAATACAATTTATGCACATTTCCAAAACACACACTAAAAATGCATTTTATCAAACAACCTCCATTTATAAAATAAATCATCAAAACACTTTCCTTTATGATTATCTAACAAATACTCAAAAATCCCAAATGTGGGTGTTTTACAAGATTTGTAAAGTCAAACACTTCAAATAATCAAAACCGTTCAAATATCCCAATATTTGATAAGTTCGTGTAAAACACATAATATCTTAAAATGGACATTTTTGGCATTTACAACATTTTCACAAATCAATTTGAACTCACCTTGCTAGATTTAGGCTTAATCTAGATTTTACCCTAATACGAGCTCCTTTAAGTAACTTGAATCCACAAGCAATTATTCCAAAAAACTAGATTCACAAATTTTCCAACCATAAATATACGTATTCAAGTGCTTAGAATTATTCCTCAAACATCTTGTCTCAAAATCTCCACTTTGACCAAAACCCCTAATTTTGCCCTAGTTTCCCCAAAATCATCCAAACTGAAATTTAAGACATTAAAACACTAGGAAGTCATTAATAGATCATTTATAACTCATAATAAAGTTTAGAAACTAGAAGGATGAACTCACCACTTAGGTTTTGGTGGAAAAACCTAGAAATCTCAAGGAATGGAGATGAACACTTGATTCTCGCACCAATAGATGAAACCATTTGCATAGATGATGATGGAACACTTTGATTTACATGAACTTAGCCCCAAAATGAGTTAGGGTTCATATGAGAGGGTGGTAGGTCGACTTGGGAGAGAAAGGAAGAGATTAGAAGTGAGAAATGAAAGAAAAATCGTATTTTTAAGGCTATGGTACGTTCATGCTGTTGTGACATGCGATTGTGATATTGTCACAGTCGCTGGCACAATCGCACAAGTCGTACTGAGAGTTTTTGGCATCCGGCTATTGTGACATGCTATAGTGACAGTGTCACAATCGCGGGCACTATAGCACAGAATGTATCGAACACTGTTTTGGCCATAACCTCTTTGTTTTAGCTCCGAAAAGAACCGTTGGACTCATATTTGAATTCTTCATCCAACAAGACCATAAAATCTAGTATTTAAGCCCAAAATCCTATTTCCTCTATCTCTTTTAAAAGATCTATTTCTACACTAACCTGAAATTGTGCTTACCTGCTACTCCATTGTCATATTTACATGGCACATTCGTTGGGACGACCAACCACTCGATAACGTCATTCCAATTGTGACATATGTCACAATCACATGGAACTATAGTCGAGACTACCATACCTTCAATACCATTGGTGCTATTATGACAGATGTCACAACTGCATGACACTATAGCCATACTCCATAAGTAGTTCTTCCTTTATTGATTTCCCCCAGTTCAACATTTATTCAATTGGGATAAAAACCAGGGTGTTACAATCCTCCCAACCTTAAAAGAGATTTTGTCCTCAAAATCTAGTTCATACATAAAACATTTAATACTATACAACACTTAAACAGAGTGAGAGACATGAGATTGTCCAAAAACACTACTCAACACGGAGCACCGGTCCGAATCTTGTCTTGTCATCTACTCATTCCAAAAGGTAACATTCTAATGATATAAGCATCAAATAACATTGTTTCCACCAACACAACATTTCTTTCTTTAAAGGCACATCTTTTACCCATTCCAGTCTTAAACGACATTAAATAATTACCCTAAACTGCCATGTCGACTTTCGGGCTAACTTTCACTTCCCAAAATCTATTTCAATACCTTATACTTATACATAGAGTGAACATCTAGTTTCGCTAGAGCAGTTTCTAAACGCGCGACTTCCGTGCCTCCCAGCGTTAGGTGATTCGTACTATCTCAACGGTAACTTACAACTTAAACCACACGAATCCATTACTGATGCTTTAAATGAATTCACTATTAAATATTCTTAACAAGCTCTATCATTTGTAATACTCTTCTCATTAGCATTCCTTATCTCAAAGATATTTCTCGAAATCTTATTCGGATGCAACTGAACGCACTCGCTAACACGCCGACAACTTAGTCTCGAGAAATCAAGGTCTCTTCAACAATAGATTTCCACCTAAAGTCTATCTCGACATCTTTACCAACTTTCCCAATATTCATAATTATAAGGACTCATCTTCCTTTTCTCGACGATCTTTCCTACTAAATAGGTCACTTCAGACCTACATGCTTATGAAATTATACTTCAACTGCCACAAGATACGATCACCAAATATCCACCAGTTTCTAAATCCAACTGTTCCCGCTATGGATCTATCATTTAACTTTAACGAGTACCATTAGAATCCAAAACGAACGGTTTACCACAAGCATTAACAGAAGATACTGCGAGTCTCATCCTTCAGTTACAAAAATACATCGACGTTGCAAACGATACCACTCGGCCTACAGTACTATCACGCGTCGGAATACCCAACCTTCCACTGACAAGGTCTATACGCCCTCACCCTTAACCGGGTTGCTTAACCTTCTAAAGTCCTAATGAGTTCAAGGTTTTCAAGTGACGGACTCAACAATTATGCCAATCGAAAATTTCATAAGATTTTTCAACACGGAAGTTTTTATAACAATTTATCGTACGCGTAAAATCTACTACCGGTAGTTGTGTAAAATGGATACACTCGTCCCACGTATGAAAATTCATTTTGAAAATTACTCGATCACTACTCGAGTTACTAACGAAACATTAAAGTATGATCAATAAACTTTTAAAATGAACCACAATAGTCCTAGCAAAATAGTATGCAACAGATGGTTTATACGAAACCTTAAAAGAGGAAATTCACAAAATCAATAAAAATCGGTCTTGAAATCTTCAAGTCTTGATCATCTCTTCCTTTGAATCATTGAAACACTTCGGCGTTGCTTGCCTTCATGTCTTTTACCGCTCCCCTTGAATAAAGCTCTTGAACTTGCTTTCAGATTTAAAAGAACTTGTAGAACCAGTATGCGTGATGGAGGAAATAATTTGTAGCGAACACCACTTGATAAACGATGAGAAGAGTTGATCACTTGTATGCACTTTGAGCTCTTTGGATCTAGGAACAGATCAATCATTCGATTAAAAATCGATCAACAGTTACTCCCCCTCGGCTTTTGCATGGGGACTTCTTTACTCCCCCTCGGCTTTTGCTAACTCCCCCTCAACTTGATATTCGGTGTCTTTGAATCTGTACCCTTTCTCCCCCTCATGACGAGTAGGAGCATTCGGAGCATCATGCACGTTCAAAGACAATAGTGACGAGTAGCAAAAAAAATCCAAATAAAAACCTTAAGTAACCAGAATGGGGTAATCAACTAACACAGAAACACGTTAGTAACTGTTATCACAACAATTTAAAAAAATTGTGTGGCCTATGTTCAGAGTTGGCAAAGGTGAATCTCTGATAGGACTTCCAGTTATCACTGAAGAAATTTTGAAAAATTAACCTCTCAAACTGTTCCGGCAATATCACGAAGATATGCGAGTGGAATCACAAAGACTCGTGCATGTGTGAAAGAATTAAATTCTATCTATTTGGCTCAAAAATTGATTTAACTTGGGACGCAAGTTAAAAATCAATTGACACAGTGAATAGAATGTGAAGTTCGGAGACCGGAGCTGATGTCTTCCTTTTTCAATATCTAAGACCTCCGAGTGAGGAATAGATAGATTATGTGCTAATCTCCGTGAATATGTGAAACAAGCATCTGTTGGGAGATACTTGAGTGGTTGGGTGGGGTGACACGAGTTATCGACACTGGGTTCATTGCTGTTTCAATATTCATCTCCAAAGAGCGAGAATGAAAAGATTGTGTGGTTACCCGGATAACTGACTCGGTTTGGTAAGGACCAATTTATTCTTTTAAGTCCTGTCACAGCCTCACCATATTCTTTTCTCTCCAAACTCATCTAGCAATCTAGACCTCTCACTAATGTCTATAAGGGATGTGTTTCTTGGGTAGGTCCTTCCGGTTCTGGATAGACCATAGAAACGATAAATTCCTAACACTCCTTTCATGCATAGAGTAAAGCATTTAAGTAAACAGTGAAATACGAGTTCTGAACCGATATATTCAGAAGTCATAACATTTAAGAACGAGTTCTGATCTGAGTTGATCAAAAGTCATAAAATATGAAGTCCGAGTTCTGATCTGAGATAATCAGAAGTCAAGGTTTGAAATAACGGAATTTCAAGAAACAAGATCAAGCGCAAAACAGAATGACTCAGTACGCACATTATGTTCAAAAATGAAACAATGATTAGAAAGTTTAATTGTGAGGAACAAGTCACAATTAATATATCATATAAGAATTGAATCATTAATATGAAATGATGAACTATGAACACAAAGTAGAATTCAAAACCGAGTGTATTTCCATCGAAAAATCAACAAACATTTGAGACATGGAAATAACTAAATCAAGAAAGTTTTGGACATGGCAATCATGGAAGTTAAACTTAGATAATAACAAACGCAAGTAAGTTATTCAGAATGAATTGCCAATGTCTTTGAATTCACCTAGAAGTTCACTTACCTTTCATGAGATAGTACTCCCCCTCAAAATTGGCATAACCTTTGAATGCTTGTCATGTGATGTGAATAATAGAAATTAAAAACGCACATGACATTCCTGCAAAATAGATTAGACAGATTTTGGTATCCATCTTTCGATGGATCCTTGTTGGTTAGATGCCCTATGAGGACCAGGAATACTATAAGTACCATACCAATACTTAGCATGGTCTTTCTTCACAAAGTCACTTGTTCCACAGTAAGAGCAACACAGCTTATGTGTAGAAAAGCTGATCAGTTTGTTAACAGAGTAAACTCGATCAGTTTTCACAAAAGGTTTAGCGTGGAAAGCTGTGTTGTTTTTGTCACTTTTAACAGAGACGAATGACTTTGGAGCAGGAGTGGTCCCTTTAACTCTCCACACCATGTTTACTTTCTTGAAACATTGATTATCTTTATTATCAACACGAGAATTATAGAAAAGATTGGAAGGTCGAATCTGATCTTTTGAAAAATCATTTGATTTGACAAAATTCTTTGAAGAACGATTTGTAGAAAAAGAACTTGAAGCATAAGAAGGTTGAACACCTTTGAACTTGCTTTCTTCAATTTTCTTAACCTTAACGGATAAAGCATTTCGTTCGTTGAGAATTAAATCAATTTTCTTTTGTAAATCAGATTTAACCATTTATTCCTTCAAAATCTCGGTTGCTAATCCAGATAATCTCTTTGTAAGTTTAGAAATCTCAGTCTGAATGATCTTTCTCTCGTTTGCAAAATCATCTTTCAAACATTTAGCCCTAAAACCTTCAACTTTCCTTTTCGCAGACTCTTTGATTAGAGCGTCTATTTCTTTCTCCAAATCAGTTATTTTCAAAGAAAGTTCTCCATTCCTTTTAGTGAAAGATTTGTGTTCAGTATCAAACTTCTCTCTTTCTAAAATCAAAACTTTTTCAAAGTCTGAGATCTGTTTCGAAAGTTTTAATCACATAAGGTCAAGTCTCTTCTTGTCTTCAAGAGATTTAGTTGAAACACCAGATTGCTTTTGAATAAGCAATTGTCTTTCTTTTGCAAAACTTTCTTTTTCTTTTTCAAAAATCTTTTCAAGAGTAGATAGTTTTCGTTTAAGCTCAAGGTTTTCACAGTTCAGGAGCTTACCTTTCTCTTCAAGTGCCTTATCTCTTCTTGTGATGGCAAATCAGAAATCTTTCTTTTCAGCTTAGTGTTCTCACTTTCTAAGATCGTTGTCTTTTCTTCAGATTTAGCCAGCTTCTCAGAACTATTCCAGATTTGAGATTTCAGTTCCTTCAGTTCATTGACGTACTTGCTGATCAAATCATCTTTCTGCGTGATATTCTTTTCATTTAGTCTTGTTTGCTCTTTTTCAGTCTTCTCCTTCTTGCCTTCGTTTTTATCCGGATAATCATGGCAATGCTTCTGGAAGGATCTGGAGAGCTGAGCCAGTGCTTTCTTAAAGGCTGTGTATTCAGAATCAGAAGCCTGACAAGATGCTTCATACTGAGATGAATAAGACATTTGTTACCTGAAAAATTATGATCGTTAATCGGTGTTGCTTTGAAGAATCAAAAATTGCGGAAGAAAAATCAAAAATTTAAAATTGAGAAACGAATTTAATAACTAAATTCGTTTCCAAAAATTAAATTTTATTATCAAATTCGAACGAACGAAATCAATCTTCGAGAATGAAATCTGCAAGATAAACAAACCATGTTAGATCAAGAACGACAACTAAAATCACATAAAATGATAATAGTCGCTAATAATAGCAAATCGTCGCAAATAATCTCAAACGTCAACTTAGCAATCAAAAATTACCAAACACAACTTACCGGAAGAATGAGTTTCCGGTCGTGAAGAAATCCGGATGAATTGAGATTCCGGAAACAATTAGTCAAACTCAAGGTATCCGGAAGAATGTACTTACCGGATGAGTTTACCGGATGCGATAAGCACTTATCGGGTGATGATGTTCTCGCAAAAAAAATAGTACTTACCGGATGAGGCCACACAAACAAACACTTACCGAATGTGACTGCTTACCGGATGAAAATCTTGTTTCTCAATCAAAAACAAACCAAGCAAAAATTAAAACAAATAAAAACAAAAACTATCAAATAAGAAAATAAGGTATCAATATGTATGTTATGTGAAAAAAAATGTGGTAGCTTTAGACACCTGACTATGCATGCGTGAGATGGTGAACAAGATGGTCAAACGAAAGAAATTGGTCAACAAGAAAAGAGGATAGCATACGTATGAATATGTATGTGATGGTTGTCTGCTATGTGTATGTATGCTTGAGATGGTTGAATTAAAGAAAGAACGGTCAACCATGGATGGCTATGAAACGTGCACACACACAGCAAAATGTATCCGGGAATAGAATTAGTGTCCGGAAGCAAAATGTATCCGGGAATAGAATTAGTGTCCGGAAAATTGGGTCACCCGGAAAGGTGTGAGTTCATCCGGAAAGTTTAGGGGTAACTTTATTTTATACGGACACTTTATTTTATTCGGGAAAAGTTTGTGCTATCTGGGTAAATTAAAGTTTTGTCCGGAAAGTGATGAGAAATAGTAAACTTACCCGGAAACAATACGAACGTCCGGACACTGCGGCTGGTTGAGAAATTCGAATCAGGTTTCGATAGGGTTGCTTGATTTCACTCCTGTAGGGATAGATTTTGACCAAAAACACAAAAATCAACATACCCAAATCGATTTCTAAGCAAAATATATTCTATTTTTCAATAATCACCACAAAAATTTAAGAACACCAAAAACTCAAGAATTGATTTTTAACTTGAAAAATTAAAGCATTTGAGAATTCTTGTAAACGCCGATAAAGACTAGATTAAAGCAATAAAACACTCGAGATATAACAGAAAAATATTTAATCGATGAAAAAACTTTGCAAACCCGATTGAAGAACGATTTAACCCAAGAAAAAACTGCACTGTTTCGAAAATAATCTGGAAGCCTTCTGGACATCAAACGATTAATCCAACCGTTCAGAATGTAAACCGGAGTGTCTTGAAGTTACTGACCAAATATCGCGACGATCCGACGGTTCAATCTCTGGGAATAGGCGAAACGGCTCGCTGCGATTTTCCAGAAAATTAGCTACGAAAATTCTTTGTTTTCTTGCTTTCGATTGGCTTTTTCAGTTTCTTCAAATCACCGATTCTGCTCTGATACCAATTGTGAGTTCCAGTTTGATCAGGTAACAATAAATCAGTAAGTAATAACACGAACAATTGATGATTTCAACTGGTCATCCCTCTCGTATTCATGATTCAAGATAGTTACAAAGGTTTGAATGAAAAACTTAAGTATCTCTCTCTAAACGATTAAGCTCACGATGACTCTCTATCAATTGCTCTCTAAACTGATTTTGTCTATATGAAAATCTCTAACCTAAAACTAAGGTTAACATAACCTTATATACTTAGGCTTTTAGGCAAACATGGCCTAAGCCCATTAGACAAATAAGCTCAAATAACATAATTAAGTGCTTTTACAAATAATGATAAATCTAATAAAGCTCTATATAATTATTTATATATGTTTCTAATATGTAGGACATTTATGGTCCTAACACTTTTATTTACAAGAACTTAGACCCAAAATGAGTTAGGGTTCATATGATAGGGTGGTAGGTCGACTTGGGAGAGAAAGGAAGAGATTAGAAGTTAGAAATGAGAGAAATGGCTGAAAAACGTATCCCACTGCCATAAAGATTCGATCCCAACGACCGCCTCGCAAGACCTCTGTACCTAAAGTATACTTATGCATTTGAGTTTGTTTAGTCGTGTGTATCCCCGATAGTCACTCCTTCACTCACTTTGATTAATTAACATCTCTTTTTTTTATACAGTGTTCTAAGCTAAATCCTCCATCTCTACCCTTCAGATCCTTTCCTTGCCCTTGGAGGAAGCTCCACTACCTCCATTGCCTGATAATGGTTTTAGTTTTGAAAATGAGGGTTAGACCATGAGGTATAGTGAATTCCCTCTCGAAAACAGTTCAAACGGATTTCATCTTTAAGTCAAGTAACCGTCATAGTAATAAATTTAAAACAATAGTTTATAAAAATTGTCACATAAGTGTATTTGCACAGTGGTATCCACGACCATCCAAACTCGGAGCCCCCAGTAGATCCCCATGGCCCCCCAGTAGATGCCATATCCGTGTGCACGAGAAACAGATTCAAGGCACACGGTTCACCAAACTCCCAAGGATCCTCAATGATCCAAGGTACAACCAGCCCCACTGTGCAACCCGAATCTACATACAAGCATACCAAGCAAGGCTATAAATCATGTAGCAGTTGCATGTATCTTTGTAGCAACAATTCATAGCATACGAGTACAACGCTTCCAAAACATTTTGTTCATGCGAGAAATAAGATTGAATTTATAGATAAAATCATGCTCGCATATCATACTATTGTCAGCAGTAAAAATACTTACTATCTCATTTCACGTAAACGGGATAAGGGAGCTCACCTGGTTATCGAGGGTAAATACACACACTTCACTTATGGCCGTACCATGCACCTAAGATCAGACCAACAATTTACCATCAACTAAATATCTGGATAACAAAGCTAACCCAGTCACACGCAATTAATCCGGGTACAAAACCTTGTCCGAACAATAGACAATCCAGACACTCCTATCCGGATAACAAACTGATCCGGACATCTGCTCATCCGGAAAACCCCGCACAATCCGAGTGGTTCCATCCGGATACCACATCCGAAAACTACACACTCCGGGTGGTTCCATCCGAATACCATATCTGAAAACTACACAATCCGGGTGTTCCATCCGGATACCACATCCGGGAACTACATAATCCGGGTGGTTCCATCCGGATACCACATCCGGGAATCAAGTACCTCAGCACATCTGGACTATTCCTACATTCCGGATGTTCTTAATCCGGACCTAGCGATATCCGGATTATCGCACAGCAAAACCGTGAAGCTCCTAAAATCGATTTGAAACTCTGGCTTGCAATGAACTCATAAATCCTTTGTTTAGGTTGATGTTCCAACCTCAAGCAATCAATTATATCGATCCATTTATCCCTGAATCCAACATTGGGTGCCAAAATCCCTAGGTTTTCAAAATAAAGAACATAAACTAAAACTCCTTGTTTTTCCCTTTTTTACCGAATCAACAATACAAGATGTAAAGAAGATGTGAGGGATTAGTGACTTACTTGAACTGATAATTCCCAATCAATCCTTTGCCAAACTCTTGAAATCCTCCAAGGCTCTCCTTCTTCTCTTACAAAAGTAGCCGCACAATGAAACAGTGAAATCAAAATTAGGGATTCTTCCCTTTAAATACCTTTTAAATTGCGGAATATTGTATCCTTCATCGGAATCAGAACAAACTGAAGGAATGAGATAGCACCAGATCAAAGCAAGCACCTTGAAGGGAATTTCCATCACGAGGGATTCAAGTCGTATCGAGACTTTTTGGCATCCGGCTATTGTGACATACTATAGTGATTTTAACAACTCAAAATCCAAAACAAGCATAATAATTAAAATATCCAAATATTTTCCCAATACATAACCACTCAAACCAGTGTTACAAAGTTATTTTGCAGCAGAAACAAGCTTCCACAATCGAGAATCTAAACTATGCTTGATAGCTAAGTTAACGAGAGATACAGTGTTCTAAGCTAAATCCTCCATCTCTACCTTCCGATCCTTTCCTTGCCCTTGGAGGAAGCTCAACTACCTCCATTGCCTGAAAATGGTTTTAGTTTTGAAAGTGAGGGTTAGACCATGAGGTCTAGTGAATTCCCTCTCGAAAACAGTTCAAACGGATTTCATCTTTAAGTCAAGTAACCGTCATAGTAATAAATTTAAAACAACAGCTTATAAAAATTGCCACATAAGGGTATTTGCAAAGTGGTCTCCACGAGCATCACCTCCACGTGATGTCCACACTCGGGGCCCCCAGTAGATCCCCATGGCCCCCCAGTAGATGCCATATCCGTGTGCACGAGAAACAGATTCAAGGCACACGGTTCACCAAACTCCCAAGGATCCTCAATGATCCAATGTATAACCAGCCCCACTGTGCAACCCGACACTACATTCAAGCATACCAAGCAAGGCTAGAAATCATGTAGCAGTTGCATGTATCTTTGTAACAACAGTTCATAGCATACGAGTACAACGCTTCCAAAACATTTTGTTCATGCGAGAAATAAGATTGAATTTATAGATAAAATCATGCTCGCATATCATACTATTGTCAGCAGTAAAAATACTTACTATCTCATTTCACGTAAACGGGTTAAGGGAGCTCACCTGGTTATCGAGGGTAAATACACACACTTCACTTCTTGTCGTACCATGCACCTAAGATCAGACAAACAATTTACCATCAACTAAATATCTGGATAACAAAGCTAACCCAGTCACACACAATTAATCCGGGTACAAAACCTTATCCGAACAATAGATAATCCGGACACTCCTATCCGGATAACAAACTGATCCGGACATCTGCTCATCCGAAAAACCCCGCACAATTTTTTTAGATCAACCCTCATATTCAAAAGATGATGAAAACCAATGAATCCACAAATTTGATTTAGAGAATACCTTCAATAACACAATGAAGATGGAATCTCAACCAAACCCAAACTATTAGAAATTAAGACTAAGATGAGAAGGTAAATCCAACTAATATACAAGTTTGTAATGTATTTTTTTATCATTTGGTACATTATTATTATTGCAACTTAATTTTTCATCATTTGGTAGATACATTATTTACGTATCAAGTTTGTAACTACAGTTTAATATTTTGTTATTTAAGTAATCATTGATTAATAATATTGTCTGAAAGAATTGTCTTATTTTAACCCGTTACGTGTGAAATATTTTGCTAGAAAGTTTTCTTTGGTAACATATATTATATTACCTAAAATTATTTGTTATTTTAGGAAGAAAGTAACACGTTCAAATCCCAAAAAAAACCCGGCAGAAATGACAAATTTTATATAAAATAAGAAGTATATATTAATCATAATGGTTTTCATGAACAATTTTTCTCACATACATCACGATCCTTCCAACAAAGATTGCTAGTTATACAACAATAACATTTTCCTCCTTCATTACTACAACGAGTAGGACGAAGAAAGCAATGTCCAATAAAGATCTTTTCGTTCGTAACCGTTTGATCATTTGAACTTTGTGTCACATTTCTCCCAACAAGACTATTTGATGTGCCTAGATAAAAACAAAAACAAAAACGACGTTAGTTAGAAAATCAAATATATATATATATATATATATATATATATATATATATATATATATATATATATATATATATATATATATATTTAAATATATAGAGAGAGAGAGGAGAATCAAACGATAATACGGTTAAAATAAGAGAACACGAAAACGGTCCGATCACACGTGATTTACATGCGATGACAGAAGACGGTCAGCACAAGGGTGAGCGGACGACCTTGCATGACCACGGGTTGCAGCAAAAATAACGTGAAATGTGAATCACGTGTCAGTTTTACACGTTATTTTAGTGTAAAATCACATGTGATTTGGTTGTTTTCATGTTCAATTATTGGGTTTATGTTCTCGTATAAATGTAACTCTCTAACTCTCTCTATCTCTCTATATATAAATAACGGAGAACGAGTGATGGATACATACATTCATAGATGGAGGCAAGAGAAGCGATGAGAAGGAAGACTAGAACAAAAGATTTGCAACTCGCCATTTTTATCGGAAATATGATGAAATTGTTTAGTTACATATTGAACTCACAAAACGAAGGGTATTTATAAGTACAAATATAGTAAAATATGGCAACGACTTAAATTTGCAATTATTTCTTACAAATTAATTGATTTGATTTTGCAACTCGTATACTTTATTTCTATAAAAGAAATATGTACCGTCAATTTTTTTGTAAAAATAAATTGTTTTAGATAATTTATAAAAATAGAGTATGGAAAAAACTATACAAAACGAATGACATAGCTTTTGTTCAAGGTAGTTTGTTTTTACAAATTAATGATTTTTTTCTTCTATTTTATGTCAGTGGTGAGTTGTAATAAATTATCACATGAAAAAAAGATGAAATTTGTGAGCTTATTTTAGTATTATGTGGTTGTGACAACCCGTTTCATAAGAATAAAAAATGAGATTGATGAACTCTTCATAAGCTTGAAGTTATTGGTTATTAATAATTATTATCATATTTTTAAGTTCATTTGAAGGTTATTAAGTCATCTTCTTTTTTTTGGTTTGACATATCACGGTACTGTAGGACTTGATGGAAGTCACTCATGTGATTGAGTTTATTTCCATTTGCTTGTTTGCTCTTATATATGTAAAGTTATTCAATGATATGAATATTTTTCTGGTGAAGATGCGCCTGTCCTCCTCCAATTGCTTGATAGGGTAAGCTAAACACACCCCTATATATTTTTATTTACATCACTACCTCCTAACTTTCTTGTTAGTTCCAGATCCGTGCAACGATAATGAAATCAAACAGATAAACAATGTATGTAACGATTTCAACTGGTCATCTCCGATTAAGCTTTCAATATTAAGAGGATTACAATAAACGTGTAGGAAAGCTAATGAGACAACTAGCCTATTTTTCTAAGGAAAGCTATCTATATATATGGCGGGCCCGTGGTTAACAAGCCCACGGCCCGTTCACTAATAGAGCTCAAAATAAAGAATTACAATTTAAGCCCTGAACTTTAAATCAACATAAAAACGACCCTAACAATCTCCCCCTTTGATTTGAAGTTCGAGTTCGTGCTCTAGCTCTTGCTAGTTGTAGACATATCTTTTGTGAAGCGCGAAGTGAATCTAGAACCATCTGATAGCACGGCGGTAGTCGATGCGATCTTCAACCAATTCCAAGCCATTCCGAGCAGTTGTTTCATTCGGATTCGAAACATATGAGTACCTTGGATTTTCAGACTCGTGTGTAATGATCTTTCGAAGAGCATCTCGATCTTTGAGATGAGAAGGTAAATCCAACTAATATACAAGTTTGTAATGTATTTTTTTATCATTTGGTACATTATTATTATTGCAACTTAATTTTTCATCATTTGGTAGATACATTATTTACGTATCAAGTTTGTAACTACAGTTTAATATTTTGTTATTTAAGTAATCATTGATTAATAATATTGTCTGAAAGAATTGTCTTATTTTAACCCGTTACGTGTGAAATATTTTGCTAGAAAGTTTTCTTTGGTAACATATATTATATTACCTAAAATTATTTGTTATTTTAGGAAGAAAGTAACACGTTCAAATCCCAAAAAAAACCCGGCAGAAATGACAAATTTTATATAAAATAAGAAGTATATATTAATCATAATGGTTTTCATGAACAATTTTTCTCACATACATCACGATCCTTCCAACAAAGATTGCTAGTTATACAACAATAACATTTTCCTCCTTCATTACTACAACGAGTAGGACGAAGAAAGCAATGTCCAATAAAGATCTTTTCGTTCGTAACCGTTTGATCATTTGAACTTTGTGTCACCTTTCTCCCAACAAGACTATTTGATGTGCCTAGATAACAACAAAAACAAAAACGACGTTAGTTAGAAAATCAAATATATATATATATATATATATATATATATATATATTTAAATATATAGAGAGAGAGAGGAGAATCAAACGATAATACGGTTAAAATAAGAGAACACGAAAACGGTCCGATCACACGTGATTTACATGCGATGACAGAAGACGGTCAGCACAAGGGTGAGCGGACGACCTTGCATGACCACGGGTTGCAGCAAAAATAACGTGAAATGTGAATCACGTGTCAGTTTTACACGTTATTTTAGTGTAAAATCACATGTGATTTGGTTGTTTTCATGTTCAATTATTGGGTTTATGTTCTCGTATAAATGTAACTCTCTAACTCTCTCTATCTCTCTATATATAAATAACGGAGAACGAGTGATGGATACATACATTCATAGATGGAGGCAAGAGAAGCGATGAGAAGGAAGACTAGAACAAAAGATTTGCAACTCGCCATTTTTATCGGAAAGATGATGAAATTGTTTAGTTACATATTGAACTCACAAAACGAAGGGTATTTATAAGTACAAATATAGTAAAATATGGCAACGACTTAAATTTGCAATTATTTCTTACAAATTAATTGATTTGATTTTGCAACTCGTATACTTTATTTCTATAAAAGAAATATGTACCGTCAATTTTTTTGTAAAAATAAATTGTTTTAGATAATTTATAAAAATAGAGTATGGAAAAAACTATACAAAACGAATGACATAGCTTTTGTTCAAGGTAGTTTGTTTTTACAAATTAATGATTTTTTTCTTCTATTTTATGTCAGTGGTGAGTTGTAATAAATTATCACATGAAAAAAAAAATGAAATTTGTGAGCTTATTTTAGTATTATGTGGTTGTGACAACCCGTTTCATAAGAATAAAAAATGAGACATGAACGTTTCATAAGCTTGAAGTTATTTGTTATTAATAATTATTATCATATTTTCAAGTTAATTTGAAGGTTATTAAGTCATCTTCTTTTTTTGGTTTGACATATCACGGTACTGTAGGACTTGATGGAAGTCACTCATGTGATTGAGTTTATTTCCATTTGCCTGTTTGCTCTTATATATGTAAAGTTATTCAATGATATGAATATTTTTCTGGTGAAGATGCGCCTGTCCTCCTCCAATTGCTTGATAGGGTAAGCTAAACACACCCCTATATATTTTTATATACATCACTACCTCCTAACTTTCTTTGTTAGTTCCAGATCCGTGCAACGATAATGAAATCAAACAGATAAACAATGTATGTAACGATTTCAACTGGTCATCTCTGATTAAGCTTTCAATATTAAGAGGATTACAATAAACGTGTAGGAAAGCTAATGAGACAACTAGCCTATTTTTCTAAGGAAAGCTATCTATATATATGGCGGGCCCGTGGTTAACAAGCCCACGGCCCGTTCACTAATAGAGCTCAAAATAAAGAATTACAATTTAAGCCCTGAACTTTAAATCAACATAAAAACGACCCTAACAATCTCCCCATTTGATTTGAAGTTCGAGTTCGTGCTCTAGCTCTTGCCAGTTGTAGACATATCTTTTGTGAAGCGCGAAGTGAATCTAGAACCATCTGATAGCACGACGGTAGTCGATGCGATCTTCAACCAATTCCAAGCCATTCCGAGCAGTTGTTTCATTCGGATTCGGAACATATGAGTACCTTGGATTTTCAGACTCGTGTGTAATGATCTTTCGAAGAGCATCTCGAACTTTGAGAAGTGTGCCGTCGCAGAATCTGTCTACCTGACTGAAGTGCAGAAACTTCTTTTCGTTCTGTTCGTTGTTGTAGACTATCCCAAATTCAGGTTCTAGAAGCAAAGAGTTCTCGGGATACATCTTCAACTCAGGAGCATTCTGATTCGGCCTTATCAGATTTACCTTCTTTGCCCTGTTCTCGATAGCCATTTGAAAATCCGTTAGATATGACATCATAATGGTACGGACCAGGTATCGACGAATAGCTTCGAGCGCCTTTGTAACTTCAAGCGGTCGGATGGTTCTTGTACGAAGGTCTTTCAGGATAGCCAGGAAGTCGAACGGTCAGAGGTGCTGGAAGTCGGCTTCAGAGAATTTCCATTCATTCCCATCTTCACGTCGGACAATGAACACTGGGTAGACGATTTTCATGATGCGTCTTGAATGGATGTTAAGTACCTCTGTGATCTGATGCTTGGTTCTGACTTGGCTGACTGGAAGACACCGCTGCATTGTGCTGATATAACGCTGTTGGTATTCGGGGTTGAGGTTGTAAATACCAAGGCAAAAGGTCGGCTCGATCGGGCGAAGCTTGTGGACGAACAACTTCTTCAAAGATTCCTCCAGATGAGGGATAAGTACCATGATCTTCTCCCAACGGATTTGTTGCTGAGGAGGGGGAGGAAGATCAGAAGTTGTCGTTTGCCGAGGAGTTGTCGGAATATTGGCAGTAGTAGTTTCAGGTCTTGTTGAAGTTCTAGTGGGTTGAGCATAGTGAACGGGAGAAGTACCATAAAAATTCTGGAGCAGGAACTGATCATAGTCGATGTTGTCGTCTTCATCAGTAGGAAAAACCAAATTCACCTGGAGATTTACGGCACTGGCGGCTTTTTCATACCATGCATCTTCGGTCTCCGGGTTGGCTTCACAGTCTGGATCTATCATATCCAATAGCGGTAGTGACCTGAGTTTGCAGAACGGAGATCAGGTCTGCTTCAGTTGAGGCGTCGGATTCAGATTGCTGGAGTAGCTGAGCCAAAAGCATCGTCTTTAGTGTATTGATATGCATTAATTATTTAATGCATATTAGGTCTTTTTCTTTCCAATTTGAGTCATTTTATTTCTAATATCCCTAACTTTGAGTCATTTTAATTACTTATTTTCCTTTTTATTGTTTATTGGAGCTAGAGTAGTGAATGACCTGTTTTATGATTGAGAATGGCTGATTTTGTTCATTTTGGCAGAATTTTCTAGTGCAGACCCATGCTACAGCATTCCTGCAGCACGACATGCCTGGGCAGAAAACATTTTGGGACGTGGGGCTGAGCTCTTAAAGACAAATTGGCTTTTGGTACTTAATGATGCAGCTTCCAGAAGGTTTAAATCCAGCTGGAGCTGATTTGTTGCAAAACCCTTTTGTACTTTTATTGCTTTTTACTTTATGTACTAGGTTTATTAATGACTTTGGGACCAAGTTAGGTTAAATGACTTTTGTGCCCTTCCTTTTCCTTCCTATATAAGGAGAGGTTGGGGTTAGTTTTATACACACTTACTTACCCAATTACCTAGTGACTTAAATTCCTAGTGATTAACTCTCTTGTTATTTTTCTATTTGGAGTGGAAGTATTTCGAGAATTCTCTTGAGATCTTACAACATCAAGTTCTATAATTCAAGTGCTTTTGTTAACAACTCTTGTTCTTCTTGCTTTCCATATTCTAATTCTTGCAATTTACATTCCTAGTTAATTATTATTCTTGTAATTTACATTACTAGTCATTTACGATTCTTGCAATTTACATTTCAGTCATTTACATTTATGCAATTTAATTTACGTCATTTATTGATTTCTTTACTTTCCGTTATGAGTAGCTAAATTTATTAGTTCGGGTGTTAAACGGAAAGGTGGGATTTTAAACCAAAGAAAGGTGGACATTGTTTTGCAATAACAATGTTCCATCATTTCATTCAAGTTTTATAAAAACCAATGACACTTCTTGACAAACTGATCGCTTGCTAAAGTGTTAAAGTGCCGTGGACTTAGAGATAAGCCACTGAATGCACGTCAGTTTGAATGATATGGGAAGTAGACTTGAGAGAGTTACTGATAAAGTGACAGTTATCATCCATGTTTTTCTAAACTGATTTATTCTCGACAAGTGGTCACTAATCTAGAGTGTTAAAGTGTAGTGGACTTAGAGATAAGCCACTTGGAACACACCAACTTGAATGATATGGGAATCGGCTCGAGAGAGCGGTTTTTGATACAAAGAGATTTGGTCGTCCATATATTTTGAGAACTTTATCCCCCATTATAAATAGCTGGAGACTACACAGAGATGTGTCTAGTTGAATCTAAACAGTAGTGGGAATATTGAAGTCCGAGAGGAATACTCTCAAAATAGATGGTGGATCTAGTTATGACAAAACTGCATGCTGCAGCATCCCTGCAGCATGGCCCGCTGGAAATTATGTTTAAATCCCACCTTGAAGTTTTACACCCGTACTTGCTTTATTATCTGTTAAACAACATCAAAGTGACAAACCAAACAAAACAAATCAATCTCTTCCAATTCGCCATCTGAAATCATTTCCTTCTTCTACTTTTTATTTAACTTTTTACTCCAATCTCTGTGGGACGATATCTGGTATTTTACCATTTTATTACTTGAAAGACGATATTAGATCTCATTGTATACTTGCTTTGAGGTTTAATTAGCACACGTCTATAGGTGTATTCTAACCACTGTCAAGTTTTTGGCGCCGTTGCCGGGGATTGGCAAGCTAAAAGTTATAAAAAGTTTTAAAAAGAATTGATTTTTCTAACACCGTTCGTTGTGAGTATAGTGTATGCCAAGGATACCACGTGGGGAATTTTTTGACTTAGATCCGGACATAGAAAGAACCTTTCGTCATAGAAGGAGAATTCAAAGAACCATAAACTCTAGGAATCTTCCCGATATGGATGCACCACCCGGATATGAAGTCAGACCACCAATACAACCAGGTAGTCCGCCAAGACCACCAATCCTAGATAACCTGAGAAGGCCGCAAAACCAGGTGAGACCACCACGGGTAGAAAATCAGGTGAGACCCCCGATCTTGGAAAATCCTTGGGCACCACCAAATCATGGAAATCCGCCGCCACTTTTTGGAAATCATCATGGTCATAATTTTCAAGAACAACAACTTAATAATCATAATGAACATGATGATGAAGAATCACATGGTGATAATGAACGACTAAATATCATTGATCTTGCAAACTCTAAAGATGGGAGAATCATGGACTATGCAGTTCCTAATTTTGAGCAATTGAACTCAGGAATTGTAAAGCCTACCATGAACACTTTACATTTTGAACCAAAACCCATCATGTTTCATATGTTGCAAGCCAATGGTCAATTTGCTGGATTACCATCGGAGGATCCCCATTCTCATTTGAGATCTTTTATGGAGATCACCGATGTTTTTCTAATCCCTGGAGTTTCTCCCGAAGCCTTAAGGCTCACCTTGTTTCCATTTTCTCTAAGGGATAAAGCAAGAGTTTGGTTCAATTCATTAACACCAGGTTCTGTTCATTCATGGGCCGACATGGCTGAAAAGTTTTTGCGAAAATATTTTCCACCTAACCGGAATGCTAAGTCCAGAAATGAAATTTGCATGTTTAAACAAATGGACGATGAAGCAATTCCCGATGCTTGGGAAAGGTTTAAGGAATTGTTAAGGAAATGCCCTCACCATGGCATTCCCTACTGTATTCAACTTGAGACATTTTACAATGGGCTTGATCCCAATGCAAAACAAATGCTCGATGCGACATCAGGAGGGGCCTTTACTTCCAACACCTACAATACCGGTTATGAGATTCTTGAAAAGATTTCAACAAACAATGGACATTGGGCCGATCCAAGAGCTCCAACTCAAAAGAAAACATCTGGAATGCATGATTTAAATGCATATACTGCTTTGACAGCTCAGCTTGCTTCCATGACCAATATGCTTAAAAATATGACTACTGGTCAAGGAACACAGCCGACTGCCACTACGCCAACTCCAGCTGTCCTCTCAGTGCAATGTGTTTGTTGTAGTGGGGACCATTCTTATGAATTGTGCCCTCATAACTCTGAATCTGTGAACTATGTTCAAAATAGATCAGGATACAACTCCAACAACTACAATGCCAGTTGGAAGCAGCATCCAAATTTTTCATGGACCAGTCCTAGTTTGAATCCACCTCCACCAAAGCAACAAGGGAACTCAAATTTTCAAAATCAAGCAAGCAGTTCTCAAAACCATTATCAAGGAAATCATCATAATCAAAACCAAAGTTTTCAAAGTAATCAACCACCTTTTCAAAACAAAACCTCCTCACAAGCTGAACCTTCCTTGGAAGCAATGCTGAAGAGTTTCATCACCCAAACCAATGCTTCAATCAACCAAACCAATGCTGCTTTAAGAAATCTGGAGACACAGGTCAGTCAAATTGCTCTTAACCAAAATCACAGACCTACCAGGACTTTGCCAAGTAACACGGAGGTCCCAAAATTTCCAGGAAAAGAACATGTCAAAGCTGTGACCCTAAGAAGTGGGAAAGACTTAGATGTAGCCTTAGACAAAGAGAGTGAACCAATAGTCAAAACCAACTCTGAAAAAAGCTCATTGTCTAAACCTCATGCTGCAGCATTACCTACTATAGTTGAAAATCCATTTCAAACCATAGAGGAATTAGAACCTGAGACCCCTAAGGAAAAGACAATAGAAGGTAAAGAGTCCAACCCTAAGTGTCCAAACAAAGATGGTATAACCAAAGGCATAAAAGATCCTAGTTTGAGGGTGGAGGAAGTCCACCCATCCAGCTCAACACAACCAAAGAAAGCCATAATTGAACCAATTCCTCGTTATGTTCCTTACCCTCAAAGGTTAAAGAATGATAAGGAAGAATTGCAATTCAAGAAATTTTTGGATGTGTTTAAACAATTGCATATCAACATACCCCTTGTTGAAGCAATTGAGCAAATGCCTAGTTATGCCAAGTTCCTTAAAGACATCTTAAGCAAGAAGAAGAAGTTGACTGAGTATGAAACTGTTGCCATGACTGAAGGTTGTAGTGCCCTCCTAACCAACAAAATTCCCCCTAAGCTCAAAGATCCAGGGAGTTTTACCATTCCCTGTTCAATAGGTGGGAAAGAAGTTGGAAGAGCTTTGTGTGATTTAGGAGCTAGTGTCAATCTTATGCCCTTGTCCATTTTCAATAGCCTAGGCATAGGAGAGGCTAGACCCACCACTGTCACACTCATCCTAGCTGACAAAACAGTTGCATATCCCAAAGGAAAAATTGAGGATGTTTTAGTCCGGGTTGACAAGTTCATCTTTCCAGCAGACTTTATCATTTTAGACTTTGAGGCTGACCAAGATATTCCAATCCTCTTAGGAAGACCATTCTTAGCCACAGGTAGAACTTTGATAGATGTCCAAAAGGGAGAGTTGACCATGAGACTCCAAGACCAAAAAGTCACATTTAATGTCTTCAATTCCTTAAAGTACCCAGATTACTTGGAAGACTGTTCTAGTTTAAGTGTGATTGAATCATCATGTCTTGAGGAAGGAGTTAGGAAGACCTATAGGATGGAGGCATCTGATGAGGAATATGATGATGATGATGATAATGATAGGAAGATAGATGAGACTGTACCCTTACAAGTTGCCAAGTTTGAGTCTTTGGAAAATACTGAGCAAAAGAATTTCACACCAACTGTTATATCACCACCTGACCTGGAATTGAAACAACTCCCATCTCATTTGAAATATGCTTTTCTAAAAGATGAAAACAAATTGCCTGTTATCATTTCATCAACTCTAGAACTGCATCAAGAAAAGAAACTTGTGGAAATGTTGAAGTTGCATACAAAAGCCTTAGGATGGACCATTGCTGACCTTAAAGGGATTAGTCCCTCTATTTGTCAACATAAGATCATTCTAGAAGACAAGAACTTCACATCTGTTGAACCACAAAGAAGGCTAAACCCTGTCATGAAAGAGGTAGTGAAAAAGGAAGTTTTGAAATGGTTAGATGCAGGAATTATATTCCCAATAGCCAGTAGTTCTTGGGTTAGTCCAGTCCAATGTGTCCCAAAGAAGGGAGGGTTTACTGTTGTTCCAAATGACAAGAATGAACTTATCCCAACTAGGGTAGTGTCCGGATGGAGAATTTGCATGGACTACCGTAAACTGAACAATGCTACCCAAAAGGACCATTTTCCCTTACCTTTCATTGACCAGATGTTGGATAGGTTAGCCGGTAAGGAATATTACTGCTTTTTGGATGGATACTCCGGTTACAATCAAATAGCCATATCACCGGAGGACCAAGAAAAGACCACCTTCACTTGTCCCTATGGCACTTTTGCTTTTAGGAGAATGCCATTTGGACTTTGCAATGCACCTGCAACCTTTCAAAGATGCATGATGTCCATATTTTCTGACATGCTTGAAAAGTCCATAGAAATCTTTATGGATGATTTTTCTGTTTATGGTTCATCTTTTGATCAATGTTTGGAAAATTTGAAAAAGAGTCTTGAAAGGTGTGAAGAAACTGATTTGGTTCTCAACTGGGAAAAGTGTCATTTTATGGTTACAGAAGGTATTGTCCTTGGACATGTAGTTTCCAAGAGAGGGGTTGAGGTAGACAAAGCAAAAATTGAAATAGTTGAAAAACTACCTGAACCCACCACTGTTAAAGGAATCAGAAGCTTTCTTGGTCATGCCGGATTCTATAGAAGATTCATTAAAGACTTTTCAAAAATTTCAAAACCTTTGTGTCTTCTATTACAGCATGACCACAAATTTGATTTCAATGAGGAATGCAGAAATGCATTTCACACTTTAAAGAAAGCTTTGATAACTGCTCCAGTGGTTATTACTCCAGATTGGGAAAAACCTTTTGAAATCATGTGTGATGCCAGTGATTGGGCTGTAGGAGCAGTCTTAGGTCAAAGAAAAGAAAAGATTTTTCATTCAATTTATTATGCAAGTAAGACTTTGAATGACGCTCAAATTAACTACACAACCACTGAAAAAGAATTATTAGCTGTTGTTTTTGCATTTGAAAAATTCAGATCATATTTAATGGGTGCAAAAGTCATTGTTCACACTGACCATGCTGCCATCAAATATTTGATTTCAAAGAAAGATGCTAAACCAAGGTTGATAAGATGGGTTTTGTTGTTACAAGAATTTGACCTAGAGATTGTGGATAGGAAGGGAGTTGACAATCAAGTGGCAGACCATTTGTCTAGGTTAGAGAAACCTAAAGAGAATAAGGGAGAAGGAGACATTGTTGAGACCTTCCCTGATGAGAGGATTCTTATGCTACAACATACTGAACCACCATGGTTTGCTGATATAGCAAATTACTTGGCTTGTGGCATAAGACCCTCTGGAATCAATGGCCAAATGTTTAAGAAATTTCTCCATGATACTAAGACTTATTTGTGGGATGACCCTTTTTTGTTTAAAATTGGTACAGATCAAGTTTTAAGAAGGTGCATTCCTGAATCTGAAGTGGCAGCAATTTTGCAGCATTGCCATCAATCACCTTATGGAGGACATTTTGGAGGCCAATGAACAGCAGCTAAAGTACTTCAATCAGGATTCTATTGGCCAACTCTCTTCAAAGATTCCCATAACTTTGCACAAAGATGCAATGAATGTCAAAGAAGTGGCTCTATCTCCCGGAGAAATGAGATGCCACTTAATGGGATCTTAGAAGTAGAGTTGTTTGATGTGTGGGGTATAGACTTCATGGGACCCTTTCCCCCATCAAACCAATACCAATACATACTGGTTGCTGTTGACTATGTATCAAAGTGGGTGGAGGCAGTAGCATGTGTTTCAAATGATGCTAAAACTGTGGTGAAATTCCTTCAGAAGCAAATATTTACAGGGTTTGGTACCCCCGGGGCACTAATCAGTGATGAGGGTACCCACTTTGTAAATCATTTGTTACAAAAAGTTCTTGAAAAATATAACATTCACCACAGGATTGCTACTGCATACCATCCACAAACCAATGGATTGGCTGAGCTCTCTAACAGAGAAATAAAGGGAATTTTGGAAAAGGTTGTCAAGCCAAACAGAAAAGATTGGGCCTTACATTTAGATGATGCTTTATGGGCATACCGGACTGCTTTTAAAACACCAATTGGTATGTCTCCATATAAGCTAGTCTTTGGTAAAGCTTGTCACCTTCCTTTAGAATTGGAACACAAATCATTTTGGGCTATCAAAGAATTAAACATGTGCTTAAATGATGCTGGAACCAAAAGGAAACTGCAACTCTGTGAAATGGAGGAACATAGGAACATGTCCTATGAAAATGCCAAGCTCTATAAAGAGAAGACAAAAAAATGGCATGACAAAAGAATCCTTCACAGAGATCTGAAAGCTGGTCAGCAAGTCCTCTTGTTTAACTCTAGGTTGAAGCTTTTCCCTGGAAAACTAAAATCTAGATGGTCTGGGCCTTTTGTTATTCATCATGTTTACCCTTATGGTGCCATAGACCTAGTCAACCCTGAGGACAACACTGTGTTCAAAGTTAATGGACAAAGAGTCAAAGCCTACCATGATCCTGTGACCATCCCAGAGCCTAGCTCTGTGGATTTGGTCACAATGTGCTAAAGCTTCAAAACCTTGTTTGTAAATAGTTTCTGATTATTTAAATGCTTTCTAGAATAATTAAGTTTAATTGTGTGTTTAAGTTTGCAGCCTGGATCAAAGAAGGAAGAATGGAAATTCATGCTGCAGCATGCCTGTAGCATGAAACCCTAATTTTTGGAAAGTGCAGTGTTCGAGAAAAGAGCAGGGAGGAACTGAAGAAGGTAAAGACTGGTCTGATTGGGAAATTCAAGAAAAAGGCTAAGAAGATGAAAGCTCAGATCAAGAAGCTAAAGGCAGAAAACAAGGCTTTAAAAGAGAAAATTAGCTGAACAAGCCAGTGTTGCAGCAGTTCAACAGCATGACACACAGCCTACTCCTCAGGAGTAGGACAGGTCCATTCACATCCCTTTAGCTCCAAAATTTCCTGTTTCTTTTACACTTTTTGAGTCTGGGATTGTCTTTATATTTTTAGATTTTATTTTCTTGCAAGATGAGCATATGTGATAGTTGTCAGCATGCATACATAGCCACAGTAATTTCTAAAGTCACAACCCCTAATCTAATGGTGTAGTTCTTGCTAGAACTAGCATCATTTTACTTGGGAACACATTTTGATCCACATCTCACGAATCTAAGAAGTGATTAAGGCCATCATTTGTTACCTACATAAGCCACTTGCTATCACCCATACACTTTAAACTTTTATAACAATGAGGACATTGTTGAGTCCTAGTTTGAGGGTGGGATGTCCATCATGGCAAGAAAACATACACAAAGAAGTCATAAAAAGAGCATAGCTCTTCAAAGTTGCCATGATTGGACCATAAGCACTAAAAAAGTCCCATAGGGGCTAAGTGCATTGCTTTCAACACAAAAGAGCACAAAAGTGCCAACAATTGAAAAAAAAAATCATACATGTTGAAGCAAAAAGAGAGGAAAAAGGCAAAGTGAGACAAAATGCGCCAAAAAGAGTGAACCTTTCATTTCAAAGTCCTTTTGATCTTAGATGTGAGATGTGTTGAGCATAACAAAGAGAAAATTTTTCTAGCTTATGGTTCATACTCACTGTTAGACTAAGATTGTGCTACTTGGGAATTACGAATGGCTATGTTTTGTATCCTTGCATCTATCATGACATTGTGTGCACTTATTGCTCTCATTTTGCAAATCTTACCAACTTGAGTCATTTTTTTTTGTGTCTTAGTTGCTTGGGGACAAGCAACAGTTCTAGTTTGAGGGTGTGATATGCATTAATTATTTAATGCATATTAGGTCTTTTTCTTTCCAATTTGAGTCATTTTATTTCTAATATCCCTAACTTTGAGTCATTTTAATTACTTATTTTCCTTTTTATTGTTTATTGGAGCTAGAGTAGTGAATGACCTGTTTTATGATTGAGAATGGCTGATTTTGTTCATTTTGGCAGAATTTTCTAGTGCAGACCCATGCTACAGCATTCCTGCAGCACGACATGCCTGGGCAGAAAACATTTTGGGACGTGGGGCTGAGCTCTTAAAGACAAATTGGCTTTTGGTACTTAATGATGCAGCTTCCAGAAGGTTTAAATCCAGCTGGAGCTGATTTGTTGCAAAACCCTTTTGTACTTTTATTGCTTTTTACTTTATGTACTAGGTTTATTAATGACTTTGGGACCAAGTTAGGTTAAATGACTTTTGTGCCCTTCCTTTTCCTTCCTATATAAGGAGAGGTTGGGGTTAGTTTTATACACACTTACTTACCCAATTACCTAGTGACTTAAATTCCTAGTGATTAACTCTCTTGTTATTTTTCTATTTGGAGTGGAAGTATTTCGAGAATTCTCTTGAGATCTTACAACATCAAGTTCTATAATTCAAGTGCTTTTGTTAACAACTCTTGTTCTTCTTGCTTTCCATATTCTAATTCTTGCAATTTACATTCCTAGTTAATTATTATTCTTGTAATTTACATTACTAGTCATTTACGATTCTTGCAATTTACATTTCAGTCATTTACATTTATGCAATTTAATTTACGTCATTTATTGCTTTCTTTACTTTCCGTTATGAGTAGCTAAATTTATTAGTTCGGGTGTTAAACGGAAAGGTGGGATTTTAAACCAAAGAAAGGTGGACATTGTTTTGCAATAACAATGTTCCATCATTTCATTCAAGTTTTATAAAAACCAATGACACTTCTTGACAAACTGATCGCTTGCTAAAGTGTTAAAGTGCCGTGGACTTAGAGATAAGCCACTGAATGCACGTCAGTTTGAATGATATGGGAAGTAGACTTGAGAGAGTTACTGATAAAGTGACAGTTATCATCCATGTTTTTCTAAACTGATTTATTCTCGACAAGTGGTCACTAATCTAGAGTGTTAAAGTGTAGTGGACTTAGAGATAAGCCACTTGGAACACACCAACTTGAATGATATGGGAATCGGCTCGAGAGAGCGGTTTTTGATACAAAGAGATTTGGCCGTCCATATATTTTGAGAACTTTATCCCCCATTATAAATAGCTGGAGACTACACAGAGATGTGTCTAGTTGAATCTAAACAGTAGTGGGAATATTGAAGTCCGAGAGGAATACTCTAAAAATAGATGGTGGATCTAGTTATGACAAAACTGCATGCTGCAGCATCCCTGCAGCATGGCCCGCTGGAAATTATGTTTAAATCCCACCTTGAAGTTTTACACCCGTACTTGCTTTATTATCTGTTAAACAACATCAAAGTGACAAACCAAACAAAACAAATCAATCTCTTCCAATTCGCCATCTGAAATCATTTCCTTCTTCTACTTTTTATTTAACTTTTTACTCCAATCTCTGTGGGACGATATCTGGTATTTTACCATTTTATTACTTGAAAGACGATATTAGATCTCATTGTATACTTGCTTTGAGGTTTAATTAGCACACGTCTATAGGTGTATTCTAACCACTGTCATGTATCCACCGAATAGTTTGGCTGAACGAATGTCGTTGGAGATGTAGGTGCGGTTTCAGGTTCGACGATCTTTGCTTTGCCTTTGATTATTTTGGCGAGCTCGGCGGCGACATGCTGCTCCATTGCCTCTCGGACAGCCTTGAGGGTGCTGTCCAGGGACCCTGGCGACACAAAGTCTGGATGAGTAACTTCGGGATCACTTAGATCACCCGTTGAGGCATCTACCTTAGAGGCAGAGCTACCTACGTTCACAGTTGGCAAAGTGGTAGCTGTGGTAGGATTGCCGTCCGATCCTCGTGTTTCGCCAGACGGAGACACTACAGACGTTCTGATCGAGTCACAAAGAATCTCAATATGGTGTTCCCCTTCTTGTGTCCTAGCCGAAGAATGTGTAATATCAAGTGGCTCTAGACTCAACTGTGCACTGAAATAAGTCGCGACCGGGGGCTGCTGGCCGCTTATTTCAACACCGGCACTCTCCGAGTGAGAGACCAGTGGAAGTTGTGTTATATCCCCGTGAGAAACTGAAACATCCTTCTTTTGAGAGACGGATGAGTGGATAAGGGGGTCGTGCAATTTCTCTCTGGGTCCACGGAGGCTTCTTCAATACCCCGTCCCAACAAATGAGACGAGACAGCAGATGTGGCTACCCGGGTGACACGTGGCTGGATTCGCTCAGGAGCCTCGTTATCTTTACGGCTCAATCTTTCTTGGTTCGCTTTCGACCTTAACTCCCTCCTTCTCACATGTTCTATGTCCCGGGGAAGGTCCCTCTGGCGCTGGCTGGACCATAGGATTCCCTAACTCTCGTCTATATGTTATCACAAGTAGGGCTTTAGGTATAGCATGGCTGGGGTATTATCCTGCTCCCCCTCAAAACATACATAGGGTTTGACTTGCTCCCCCTCGGAGTGAGAGTGTGATTTACTTGGGAGACATCAACACAAGGATAAAAAACATTTAGACTTTTAAGAAAATAGTGTGACGCTCCCCCTCAAGTGATGAACATAATGATGTTGCTCTTTATCCGCCATGGAATATCTGTAAAAGACCCAAAGTTAGTAAACAAGATGGATGAATAGGTTCCGGCGCATACCTTTGCAATAAGTGGCTCAATCTGAGACGGATTGAGGACTGGCAGTAGGAAAACAGGTACCGGACTTGACAAACAGGGGTATCCGGACATAAAACTGGAAGACACAACTTCCTGGACAAGGCATACTATCCGGATAAATGAGTGCAAATGAGTCCGGATGCGATTTATATAGAGCCAAGAATCCGGGTGCGGTATTCGGGTTCCCATCCAATCCGGATAAGGAACCGGTCCGGAAACCTATCCGGAAAGATAGGGTTTCCGGAAACCTGTCCGGAAAGTCTGGGATTTTCACCAAAAATTGCCCTGATTTTGTAGATTTTGCAAAAATAGGACTGTGAGGATCGAAATCAAACCTTCTCTCGCTCCACCTCAAACTGAGCATGAGGTGAAATCCACACAGAAGAGTCCACACAAACAAAAAACTTTTAACACATTTAAGAAAAATTGTGTGTGACGCTCCCCCTCAACAATTGAGTAAACTTACCTGATACCGCTGTGTGCTCCCTCTTAACACATAAACACTCATGACAGCACAGATATAGACAAACCTCACGTCTTCGTAATATTGTTCTTTGTAGATCGTGAGCAGCTCCCTTCTTCCGGTCATGTGCGTCGAGCATCCAGAGTGTAAGAACCACACATGACCGTCCTGCAAAACAAGATTAGTGGACCTTTGGTACCCAGATTTGCCTGGGTCCGGAAGGGTTAGGTTTGGCACCTCGAGGAGGAACTTGCTTTGACTCAGACTTCCCCTTAGGTGCAGATTGTACACCGTTTGGAGTAACTGGTTTTGGCACATGTTGGCTCTTAGGTGTAGAATTTACACCATTTGGAGGAACAGGTTTTGTAGCAGGTTGCCTCTTGAGTGCCGGTCTAACCTCAGTGGGAGAAGCCCATTTTGGAATGGGTTTGGTCTCCCGTTGTGGTTTAACCTCTGTTTGAGAACCCCGTTGTTTATGATATTTTCTCTTGTTATTACGGGGTTTGCGTTTGGGTGTATGATTATACATGTGACATGACCCAAACAAATCATTTAAATTAATTTCATCAAAATCATTCCAACCACATCTAGAACAACATAAACAATCACGCGATAATTGAATCAATTGATGAACTGAATTAAGTTTAATCAGAAAAGAAACTTCAAAGCGATTCCAATTATTCCAAACATAATTGTCTTTGTTTATTCTAGAATTGAATGCAGTAGGGAAAGACTTTGATGCTTCCTTCTTGACAGGTTCCTTGTTCAGCCACTTTGGTTTTTCTTGTTTTGCTTGACCAATTTTATCTGAAACAACAGGGACGGAATGGTTAGTGACTTTTGAAGGAACGGTATCTTTGGTAGGCAATTGCTCGGTCTTTTGCCTCGGCTGTGATTGCTTTCTAGAAACAGGTTTAGAAGTCGGTTTTGATTGTGAAATCTTGATCACAGCCGGGGTCTTTGGGTTTGAACTGTTACCCTTTAAAAAATTGACCGGACGATTGACTACTGGAGACAAAAAATCAGTGTGACACGGGAGAGGTTTGTCGAAAGGGAACGACTCAAACTCTCCATCAGAGTTACCTTCAGAGTTCATGTATTCAGAAAAATTTATCTCCGGAATTGCAGGACTTGGATTAGGTGAGGAAGGCGAGGAACACATAGTGTCAGTGTGCTTTGGGGAATTTGGTGTGGAAGCTAGGAAAAAATCAGAGTTTAAATTCCTTTTAACACACTCATCTTGAGAATCTTGATCGTCTTGTGTTGAAAAAGTTTTTCCTAAGAAAGCTTTACACGAAGACGTGTCCGATGAGCTAGAGGAAAGTTCGGGTGAAATCTTCTTTTTAGATTGGAGTTGGTCAAACTGCTCTTGGAGTTGACCTTTACTCACTTTCTCTTGCATCACTTCTGTTGCCAAAGCGGACAGTTGTGACGTGAGTCGATTGATTTCAAACCGAAGGATCTCCTGTCCCTCATCCGACACAGTTTCGGTTTTGACCGGTTGTGGATTCTCAAGTTTCTCATAATTGAGTTTCTCAATCTCAGAGATTAGCGCTTTCTTTTCGTTTTGAAAAACAGACCTTTCTTTCTCAAACGACTCCTCCAACTCGACAATCTTTGCTTCCAAGATGAGAGGGGGAACATAGAGTTTAAACTCATCTGTCTCAGTCTTGGTTGCGGTTACTTGGAGCTCATCCTTTTTGGAGGAATCCTTGGGCGTAGCAACCTTGTATGGGTCGAAGTAGTCATTTGAGAGATACTTTTTGTTCTTTTTTATAGGAATAATTTAAAGGTTCATAACAAAACGGAAGTTGTATTCCTCGTTTGTGTGCGCATTTATATTCCTCGGTTTCCTCTTCCTTTTCGGGTGCAAGAGGACCAGTCCATTGAATGGCATATTCCGGATACGTTTTATCTAACCCAAAACATGCAAAATCATACAGAGTAGGAGTTTGATATCTTCCCTTTTTCAAATAGTGTGGGTTATCATATCCGATTCCCCATTCTTTGTTAAAATAAGTGAACTCCTTGGGTTTATTCAGAAAGATGGTTTGATCAGTTTGACCCCTTTTGTGGAGTTTGGTTTCAAGATCAAGAATTTTAGTAACAAACTCCTTGTGCTGAATTTGAAGAGAGGAACATTGATAAACAAGTTCTTCTTTCTCATTCATGCACTGATCAAACTGAGACCGAAGATCAGATAATTTGGCCCTTAAGTCTTTGGGTGCTATTGAAAGAAATTTGCATCTTTCCTTTAACATAGCATTTTCAGACTTATGTTGTCAGGATCGAATCTTAACAAGATAATTAATACTTAGAATTCAGAATTAAAGAATCTGCGGAAAAGAACTTTAATTCTCACAATCAAGAACAATGTAACAGAAAATTCACCACTTTGTGTATTCACTAAATCGACTCACAAGATTAACAACCAAACCTCAATCTTGTTGAACAGGCTCAACAAGACGACTTCTACTTCTCTAGAAATAGGGTTCTTAAACCTTGAGGTTAATTCTCTCTAAAACACAATCGAATTCTAATTGTATTTGTATATCGTATTATTTTTTCTCTTTGTCTTCGTCTTTTTTTCTTAATAGCTATCTATCAACAAATATATATACTGAATAATTACAAGATAACTATCAAAATAAGATTGATCTTCAGAATATTCTTTTAAGTATATCTTCAATCGATCCATCTTTATCTCCTTCAATCTCGCATTCCATGTTCTGATCCCAAGCAGTATTAACTTCATTCTTCTCAAGCAGTACTAAAATTCTTTCAGCAGTAGTAATGTTCGATATGCCCAAGCAGTACTAACAGTTTTTGTAAGACACCAGCAGTACTAACTTTTGATCAGCAGTATTAATGATATTCCAGCAGTAGTAATATACCAGCAGTATTAACTTTGTTCAGCAGTATTAACCATGTACCAGCAGTAGTAACTTGTCTAGCAGTACTAATCATGTTCTTGCAGCATTAATGACTCAGCAGTACTAACCTTGAACTAGCAGTAGTATCTTTGTTCTGGCAGCACTAACATTGAACTAGCAGTACTAACTTGATCTGGCAGTAGTAATGTTGTTCTGGCAGTACTAACCATACTTAGCATATCTTCAGTTCCCAACAATCTCCCCCTAACTTGACTTTTCAGGATGAGAAGTTAAGTTCTTCAGATGATGCTTCCAAAACCTAGTCATCAACGCATAAATTTGGATCCAATCCCAGACTTTGATTGAGAATCCTTTTTACAAGGTATCTTGCCATCTTAGAGTCTTTGTCACTCACCAACTTAGCTTGCAGCATTCCATTCAACTTTTTCTTGTTGTGCTTGTATACAACATCCACCAAATAATATTCATGAAATGTATTTGTATATCGTATTATTTTTTCTCTTTGTCTTCGTCTTTTTTTCTTAATAGCTATCTATCAACAAATATATATACTGAATAATTACAAGATAACTATCAAAATAAGATTGATCTTCAGAATATTCTTTTAAGTATATCTTCAATCGATCCATCTTTATCTCCTTCAATCTCGCATTCCATGTTCTGATCCCAAGCAGTATTAACTTCATTCTTCTCAAGTAGTAGTAATAATCTTTCAGCAGTAGTAATGTTCGATATGCCCAAGCAGTACTAACAGTTTTCGTAAGACACCAGCAGTACTAACTTTTGATCAGCAGTATTAATGATATTCCAGCAGTAGTAATATACCAGCAGTATTAACTTTGTTCAGCAGTATTAACCATGTACCAGCAGTAGTAACTTGTCTAGCAGTACTAATCATGTTCTTGCAGCATTAATGACTCAGCAGTACTAACCTTGAACTAGCAGTAGTATCTTTGTTCTGGCAGCACTAACATTGAACTAGCAGTACTAACTTGATCTGGCAGTAGTAATGTTGTTCTGGCAGTACTAACCATACTTAGCATATCTTCAGTTCCCAACAATCTCCCCCTAACTTGACTTTTCAGGATGAGAAGTTAAGTTCTTCAGATGATGCTTCCAAAACCTAGTCATCAACGCATAAATTTGGATCCAATCCCAGACTTTGATTGAGAATCCTTTTTACAAGGTATCTTGCTATCTTAGAGTCTTTGTCACTCACCAACTTAGCATGCAGCATTCCATTCAACTTTTTCATGCTGTGCTTGTATACAACATCCACCAAATAATATTCATGAAATGTATTGTCAAGAGAGATGACATACACTCCACAATTCTCAATGAGCATCCAGTTGGCAATGACTTGAAAATTCCTTGCCATCAAATACTGAACTGCTTCTGGTTTGAACATTAAGCACAAGTATTCAAGAACCATCTTGGTGATAGACATACCTTGCTCTGTCAGCATGTTTCCATATAGCCTCATTCCCACCTTGAACATCTCTTCCAAGTCAGATCTAGAGCATGTTCTGATAAGTTTTCCCCAAGTAGGACAAACTTCAAACTTTCCATCTGCCCTTTTGATTCTGATCAACTCCTTTCTTCCATCTTTCAATGTGTCCTAGAAGATGATCTCAGGAGGCATGGAAGACAATGGTGTAGTCTTGATTGGATTAGTATCAACCACAGTTATATACACATCACATTGAGCATTTGATTGTGATTGTACATTGCTTGGTTGACCTGATGAAGTTGTCACTTCTTCTTCAGCAACTTTTGGATCAGATTTCTCTTTCACTGCTTCCTCCTGGGCTTCTTCTACAGTTGGATCCACCCTTGGCTTCTTTACATCTTTCTTCTTTGAGGCTATTGACTTTGTTCTTGGCCTCTTTGTTCTTTTGAAAGATTTAACAGCTTCAGGAGTGGTTTCAGCTGTTTCTTCTTTGTGGCTCTTAGCAACACTAACAGTTTCTGCTGCCTTTTGTTTTTCAGCAGCAGTAACCATTTCTACTGCTATAGTTGTTACTGCTTCTTTTATGACCTTTAATACTGCTGCTTCGACACTGTCCTTCACAATCCCATATATCTCTTCATCAATCTCTGCTTTAGTTACTGTAGGAACAGATTCTGCTTTCTTCTCACTTTCAGATACTGCTGCTTCAGTCTTAGATACTGTAGCATTATCTGTTTCTACTGCTGGTTCTGTTTCTACTTCTTTTGCAACCTCAGCAGCAGTAACGGTTTCTGCTGCTGTTTCTGTTTCTGCATCCTTTGTAATATCTGCAGCCTCCTCAGTCTCCCCCTCAACCTTATACTCATACTCCCCCTCAATGTTTGCATCCTCCATGTTTAGATCAGAGTCTAACTCCCCCTTTTTGGAAGCATCATTGGTAGGGTTTCTTCTCCTAAGGACAAACTGAGCTTTCTTCTTTCTGTGCATCAACTTAGTGATCATCTTTCTTTGCTTCTCAAGCTGTGAGTTTTGATAGAGGACCACTTTCTTGAGTTCATCAATTTCCCTTTTCTGATCCATGACCTCAATGTTGATATTTGCAATAGTTTCCATCAATTCCTCGTACGTATATCTATCCTCACCCTGTTTAGGAGTTTTTACCTCCCTTAAAGGATCATTGGAAGTTTTAGCAGGTGTCTCTTGCCTAGCAAAATCACTACCTACCCCCTTGGTTTCTTGGCACCTGGGACCTCTGGATGATTTCTCACCCTGAGTTGCCGTGAGGAAGGGCTTAGTTATTTTACCACTGGCCTTCTCTTTGCTAGCAGAAGTAGTGGCAGCCTTGCGACTCACATGCTCAACCTTCTCCTTAGTGAGCACCTTCTTGGGGTTGGGAGACACCACTGTGGTTTCCCTTTCGATATTCTCCATTGGAGAATGCTCCAACAGAGGGCTTAAAGGCTTCGGGCTCTTAGGAGATACAGCAAGGGAAGGAACCTTGTGTACCTTTCTTCTTTCAAACTTTTTGGTTATTATGGGAGTGGGTTGTACAAGAATGGACTGAGGGATTTCTTTTGTGATGGAAGGTTGGGATTGGTCATCAGCGGGTGTGTCTAATGAGGGCCTTGACCCTGATGCCATACCTTCAAATGTGTGGGACACAACCATCATTGTAGAGAACAATGGTGTGTCAACTCCTTCCGAGTCCCTAGGAAGTCTTTTCATATTTGAAAAAACCTTCCCTTTTGGGGATTTTGGCACATATACCTCATCAAATTGAGGCATATCCGTCAATTCCTTGGTAATTACTTCCTGAACAAACCTTGGATACATATAGAAACGCTTTTTGGATTCCAGGTTTGCCACAAGATCATTAAAAATCATTTGTGAAAAATTAAACTTCCTGGCAGTGGCCAAGCAGACCAGGGCATAAGCAATGGTACTGCTAAACTCACTCCATCCAGTAGTTTTCTTTGACATACAATGCATTAAGGTATGAATAAAGAATCGCCATTGTGTATGAAATTTAGACTTGTAAAACTTAAAAACTCCAATGGGACCGTCATACCCCATTCTTGTTAAAGTTGAGTATAGTTCTTCATTAGGAATAGAAGTTATACCTGAGGCATCATCTAATCGAAGAGTGATGCGAAGGAGTTCTTCTGAAACTTTCAAGGGTTTGTCACATACCCTTGTTTGGATGACTTTCTGCCCATCTTCGGATTCCACGGTGGCATTGGCCCAAAATTGCGTCTGATGCTCGATGTAGATAGTCGGATTCACCGTTAGAGCATAAGAAATATGAGTGGACTTGAGAAAATCCACAATGTCGTGAAATCCTGCGGCCTGCTTCGGCTTCTGAAGCATCGCAATCTCATTGTGCTCGTTGACAAACTCCATAATCGTTGTGCTTCCTGAGGATTTGTATAGAAAACACAGAGATTCTAGGGAGAAGAGGTTAGAACGAGAGAGAGAAGAAGTTAATGCGAAGAGTCGTTATGAACTTTGGCGGGCAAACAGGGGTATTTATAGCAGTATTTGCCCTAGATTTTCAAAAGCAGTATTAACGACATAAGCAGTATTAACCACGAAGCAGTATTAACTACTTAAGCAGTATTAACTACGCATTGGCAGTATTAACTGTGCACTAGCAGTATTAACTACTGAGCAGTATTAACTGCAAAGCAGTATTAACTACTGAGCAGTATTAACTACAAAGCAGTATTAACTACTGAGCAGTATTAACTACTCACTGGAAGTAGAAAATATGTACTAGCAGTAGAAACTCTGCACTGGCAGTAGTAACTCTGCACTAGCAGTAGTAACTCTGCACTAGCAGTAGTAACTCTGCATTAGCAGTAGTAACTCTGCACTGGCAGTAGTAACTATACTTGCACATTGCAGCATTTGTCAAATCCTCAAATGTCATCTTACCTTCTGACACATCACCTTTACCACTTATCTTACCTCCTGCAAGATTATTCCCAAAAGCAACATGTCCTCCATCAATTCTTTTGAAATTCTTGAGGCAGGACATGTTAACTGTATGCTCTTTCCCTTGAGCTTTTGGTTCCCCTGTACATCTGATAAATCAATTAGTTTTTATTGGGAACCCAAGCCGAAGTGGTCTTGGATCTCCCTTGCTCATCAAAGTACTTGCATTGGGTTTTGATGAGATTTTCAAATTTAGGTACTGCAAAATTGGAGTACTTTGTCAATATAATTGGTCTAGCAGCACAAACACTAGAAGCAGTATTAACCTTAGAAGAAGTACTAACAGAGTTAGCAGCACTAACAGAGTTAGCAGTACTAACAGAGTTAGCAGCACTAACAGAGTTAGCAGCACTAACTGAGTTAGCAGCACTAACAGAGTTAGTAGTACTAACAGAGTTAGCAACACTAACTGAGTTAGCAGCATTAACTAAGTTAGCAGTACTAACAGAGTTAGCAGCACTAACAGAGTTAGCAGCACTAACTGAGTTAGCAGCACTAACAGAGTTAGCAGCACTAGCAGAGTTAGCAGCACTAACAGAGTTAGCAGTACTAACTGAGTTAGCAGCACTAACACTGCTAGCAGCAGTATTGGCAGTAGTATTGCTTCTAGCAGCACTAACCTTGTTAGCAGTACTATCTGAGGTATTAGTGCTTTTGGAGACCCACATATTGACACATTCCTTTTCAGTCTTTTTCCTCATGTGGCTTTTGGATTTAGCTTGTTTCTTAGCCACATGGTTCCTTGCAGGCTTCCTATAACCATTGGATTTATAAAAAGGTCTTTGAAAATTCATCCTTTGGTTAATAGGATTGAAATAACAGTGTTTGGCAAGATGATTCAATCTGCCACAGATGAAACACGGTTTTGGTCTGTTAATCTCTTGCAGATCAACTCCTTGCTTTTGTGCCCACTGGTTATTCCAACTTCTTTGATTTCCCCTCTTTTTATCATGTCTTTGGGGTTTATTCTCTTGAGATTTCTTGCAAGAACAATGTTCACAAGTTTTAGAGTTCACAACAGTGGTCTGTGTATAATGAACTCCCTTTCCCTTTTCAGTCCTTTTTATCTCATTGTTCTTAACACATGGACTTTCACATTCCTCATCAGATCCTACTTTTTCAGTCTCATCCTCAACAACTACTTTATCTAATGGATCTACTTCAGTGGCTCCTTTAGGTAAGTCCTTCCTATCCTTGGTTTCTAATAGGTCTGACTTAGGAGGGATGTAGTTGTTGTTATAGGGTGGGGGTGTGGCATTGTACCCTATTCCTGGTTTCAACTTACTATGGATTTGAGAGTTGATTATGTTGTCCATGACTTTGGAGGCACAAGTAAACTTTTCTACATCAAGTTTAACTTTCTCAAGCTCTCCTTTTAGTTTCTCACACTCTTCCCTAGACTCTTTCTGTTGGAACTCCAGACCACCCTTTTCCCACTTCCAGTAGTTTGTATCATATGAGTGTTGAAGTTCATTGGCTTGAAAAGCCTTAATTTGTTCTTCAAACCTCTCAACAATCAATACATAATCTCTTATGTCCTTTTCTAATCTCTTAAGGTTATCACACATTCCCTGATTGTGATCTCTATACCTTTTAACAGTGTCTATACAAGCTTGAGAACAGAGATTAGATTTTACCTCCGTAGGAATATCTGAGACTTCTGCCATGAGTGCATGATTCTGGATTGCCTCTTCTGCTTGATCACTCCAATCAAAAGTACTGTTTGATTCAATAGAATTTTCCATAATGTTTGTAGAATTCTAAGAAACACAAGCTCTGATACCACTTGTCAGGATCGAATCTTAACAAGATAATTAATACTTAGAATTCAGAATTAAAGAATCTGCGGAAAAGAACTTTAATTCTCACAATCAAGAACAATGTAACAGAAAATTCACCACTTTGTGTATTCACTAAATCGACTCACAAGATTAACAACCAAACCTCAATCTTGTTGAACAGGCTCAACAAGACGACTTCTACTTCTCTAGAAATAGGGTTCTTAAACCTTGAGGTTAATTCACTCTAAAACACAATCGAATTCTAATTGTATTTGTATATCGTATTATTTTTTCTCTTTGTCTTCGTCTTTTTTTCTTAATAGCTATCTATCAACAAATATATATACTGAATAATTACAAGATAACTATCAAAATAAGATTGATCTTCAGAATATTCTTTTAAGTATATCTTCAATCGATCCATCTTTATCTCCTTCAATCTCGCATTCCATGTTCTGATCCCAAGCAGTATTAACTTCATTCTTCTCAAGCAGTACTAATAATCTTTCAGCAGTAGTAATGTTCGATATGCCCAAGCAGTACTAACAGTTTTCGTAAGACACCAGCAGTACTAATTTTTGATCAGCAGTATTAATGATATTCCAGCAGTAGTAATATACCAGCAGTATTAACTTTGTTCAACAGTATTAACCATGTACCAGCAGTAGTAACTTGTCTAGCAGTACTAATCATGTTCTTGCAGCATTAATGACTCAGCAGTACTAACCTTGAACTAGCAGTAGTATCTTTGTTCTGGCAGCACTAACATTGAACTAGCAGTACTAACTTGATCTGGCAGTAGTAATGTTGTTCTGGCAGTACTAACCATACTTAGCATATCTTCAGTTCCCAACATATGTTTTTCAGTTATTATTGTTTGAACATCTAGCTTTTCGGTTAGTGAACTAATCTTAAGCTTTTGTTCTTTAGTTATGGCCTTAAAGGAATCCGCCTGGTCGGTAAAAGATTGCATTTTATTCAAGAAATCTTGTTCGGAAGAATCACATACCTGACATGTCTTCTCTTCATCAGCTGGAGAGTGATAGCCCATGAAAGCATTTGCACCATCAGTATTGCTTTCATCATCAGAACGACCCAACCAGTAGTCGTTTTCTACAAACATAGCTTCTTCAGCTTCCTTTTGCTCAGCCAATGCGAGTTTTGCCTTGTAGTAGTGAGAATTCTTTACCACATGCCTCGTACAATCTTTAGCAAAGTGACCAAGCTTTCTGCAATTGTAACATGTCACTGGCTCATCCTTCTTCTTACTTTCTGATTTCTCAGTCTTCTCCTTCTTCTCTGACTTCCCTTGCTCATCAGCTTTCTTCTTTCCCTCATACTTGTCCTGATAGTCATGGCGCTTGTTGGAGGAGGTGGAGTAGCGCTGATTGTTGGACGAAGGCTTCTTATAGTACTTTTGTTGTTGGGAAGATTTCGTAAGCAGAGCTATCGCTTTCTTGAAGTCAGATACTTCATCATTAGAGTCACTGTCTTCCTTTTCAGATTCGAAAGAGTTTTGCTTTTGAGCATGTTTAGAGTGACTGTTCGAAGATTTCCCTTTCTTGGAGGACATGAGTGCTATAGGATCAGCAGCTGGCTTTGATTTAGTCTTTTTCTCACTTAGAAGCTCATTCAGTTCATCTTCGTCTTGAAGAAGTGTCTCATAGAGTTCATTGATGCCGATGTTCTCTATCAAGTTGTTGTGCTTGACATGAGAAACAAACACCTTCCATTCTGTGTTGGTGCGAGTGATCTTATTCTTGTTCAATTCATTAAGAAGTGAGCAGAACCGTTCATAGGTCTGTGTGAGAGATTCGCCGGTGCGCTGCTTGAAACCATTAAACTTGGTTATCGCGCTGTTGATCTTTAGTTGGTTTCCGACATTGCTCCCACGCATCATTCTGGCCAATTGATCCCACATGCCAATTGCCGTTTCTTTGTAGCTGTCGATAGCTGTATAAGTCGGGTTGGGAAGGGCTTGGACAAGATATCTCTTTGCATGCTTTTCACCTTCGATCATGCCTCTTTCATCGTCGGTCATTTCGGCGATAGTCTTTTTCGTACTACGAGCTAGAGCAGTTGCAGTTGCTGCTATTTCATTCATCGGCCAAGGGATTGGACCATCTTCAAGAGCTCTCTTGATGTACTCGTAGTTGTCCTTGGACTCTATGAAGAGCATGAACCTGTCGCGCCATTGGCTGTACTCATTTGGAAAGAGACACGGTGGTTTGGAGTCGGTGCTGATTGCAAGAGCTTCACGCGAAGTAGACATCTTTGGTTGCAACAGAGTGATCGTCAGACGAGTTGATTGATTCAAAGTATAGACCTAACGCAAGGCACTAAGAGTGTATTCCTAACGCAGGTTCTACGACCGATATGAACTAATAATGATCTTACTAGATAGGAATCCAAATAAGAGTCTGATCTGGAAGTGTCCGGATCAGAATTAGTGAAAATAGTTCAATAATACAGAAGAGTCCGGATAAGTGAAAAGAGTCCGGACAGTTTAAGTTTTCCGGATAACCAAGATTACCGGATGACTAAAGTGTCCGAATAGATTAAAACTAATGTAATACTTACCGGATGACTTAAGATTTCCGGATAACAAGAGTTTCCGGATAAACCACTTACCGGATGCAAGGATATCCAGGAAAAATTATGAACAGAAACAAGTTTTACCCGGATAGATTGGAGTTTAGAATACTTACCCGGAATGCTGAACTTACCCGGAAAGTATGATGTACCCGGAAAGAGGACGAGTCCGGATGGAATAACACAAACGTCCGGAAACTACGGCTGCCTTTTCCAATTCGATCGATTTTCGATTAGGGTTGCTCAAGAAGGTTCCTGAAAGATTAGAAACCCTACCAAACACAAAACTAACACTAACCCAATCGATTTTGAAGCAAAAACAACAAGTTTTGATGATAAAAATTCGATTTTTGATGAAGAACACTATCAAAAACTTTGAACTTAATTTGCTAAATTAACCACTCAAACGATCGAATTGGGATGTGAAAATTTGCAGATACACTAATGGCAATAATACTAACACAACCCAATAAGCAGAATCGAACAATTTTACTAGAATCAAGGATTTGAAAATTCAAGAATATGGCAGACGTGAAAAAGTCAAATCTTACCAGAAATCAATATGAATGCTTTGAATCGAATCCGTCCGTCTGCTCTGATACCAATTGTTAGTTCCAGATTCGTGCAACGATAATGAAATCAAACAGATAAACAATGTATGTAACGATTTCAACTGGTCATCTCTGATTAAGCTTTCAATATTGAGAGGAGTACAATAAACGTGTAGGAAAGCAAATGAGACAACTAGCCTATTTTTCTAAGGCAAGCTATCTATATATATGGCGGACCCATGGTTAACAAGCCCACGACCCGTTCACTAATAGAGCTCAAAATAAAGAATTACAATTTAAGCCCTGAACTTTAAATCAACATAAAAACGACCCTAACATTTCTCCTTACATGTAACAACCTGACATTTCAAAACATGAGACATATATTTCATACAAACCGTATTGGGTTTCATGTTGGGTCACATACTTCAAAATTATACAATACCATGAAAGCCATCACACGCTTCTTGCTAAGTTAACATAGTACACAAGATCTTGTTAACACCATATCAAAAACAACTTACAGATATACTTCAATCATCTTCACATATAAGCACTCGATCAAGTAAGATCACATCTTTTCCTTTCCCTTATTAACTATTGATAAGGTGTGAAAGTATACACTTTAGCACCCACCTAGGATTTTTTTACCTCATTTTACATCTTTTCCAATCATATATTGAGTCTTTTAGTCTTATTTTATGCTTTTAGTTTAATTGGATCTAGGATTTAGGAAGTGGTAATGTTCTATGAATATTGGTGAAAACATTGTTGATCTGAATGTTACTGCGGCATGTGTTGCTACAACACTGGATATTGGCATCAATCGGCTCAATCTATGAAAGAAACTTTGATGACTTTTTGGATGAAGGCATCTTGTAGTACCTGTTGCAAGACTGAGTTTTGATAGAAGATACCTTAAAGATTTTTTGCTCGTTTCCTTTTGTTAGTCCTAGATTGATCAGGTAACAACGATTCAAAGAGAAAATAACAAGAATGATTTATGATTTCAACTTGTCATCCCTCTCGTATTCAATAATCAAGACAGTTACAAATATTGGAATGAAGAACACAACTATCTCTCTCAAACAATTAGGCTCTCAACTTGAATAATGAATCGCTTATCGAACGTCTAACCTAATTCAAGGTTAACACTAACCTTATATACCAAGGCCTTAAACACACAGGCCCATGGCCCATCAAGCTAATCTAAGCCCTTTTATGATTAAAGGCTTTTACAAAAGATTAATTAAACTCTATAATTAAACTCTATAATTATTTACATATCTTTCTAATATGTAGGACATTTATGGTCCTAACAATCTCTCCCTAAAGATATATAAATAAAAATCGGTCTTGAAACCTTCAAATCTTGATCTTATCTTCTTCTTGAATCTTTGAAGCACTTCGGTGTTGCTTGTCTTCATGTCTTTTCAGCGCTCCCCTTGAATAAAGCTCTTGGTCTTCATATCTTCAACGAATCTTTCTTTGAACCGCGAGTTGAATTTGCTTTCACCTTCAGCTTTAAGAACTTGTAGAACCAATATGCTCGATGGAGGAAATAATTTGAAGCGAACACCACTTGATAAGGAATGAGAAGAGTTGGTCACTTGAACTTTGAAGTCTTTTCGGATTTCGGAACTTGACCGTTACTCCCCCTTGGCTTTTGCATGGGGACTTCTTTACTCCCCCTCGGCTTTACTCTCCCTCGGCTTTTGCTAACTCCCCCTCAACTTAATAATCCGTATCTTTGAATATGTACCCTTTCTCCCCCTCATGATGAGTAGGAGCATCCGGAGCATCATGCACGTTCAAAGACAAGTGTGACGAGTAGCAAAGAATCCAGATAAAACAGTAAGTAACCAGAACGTGGTAAAAAGCTAACACAGAAACACGTTAGTAACTGTTATCACAACAATTTTAAAAAATTGTGTGGCCTATGTTCAGAGTTGGCAATGGGGTATCTCTGATAGGACTTCCAGTTATCACTGAAAAATCATAAAGATTACTTCTCAAACTGTTCCGGCAATATCACAAAGATATGCAATGGGAATCACAAAGACTCGTGCATGTGTGAAAGAAATAAATTCTAGCTGTTTGGCTCAAAGTATTGATTTAACCTGGGACGCAAGTTAAAAATCAATTGACATAGTGAATAGAATATGAAGTTCGGAGACCGGAGCTGATGTCTTCATGTTTCAATATCTAAGACCTCCGAGTGAGGAATAGATAGATTATGTGCTAATTCTCCGTGAATATGTGAAACAAGTATCTGTTGGGAGATACTTGTGTGGCTGGGTGGGGTGACACGAGTTATCGACACTGGGTCCATGTCTGTTTCAATATTCATCTCCAAAGAACGAGAATGAATAGATTGTGTGGTTACCCGGATAACTGACTCGGTTTGGTAAGGACCAATTTATTCTTTTTAAGTCCTGTCACATCCTCACCATATTCTTTTCTCTCCAAACTCATCTATCAATCTAGACCCCTCACTGTAGTCTATAAGGGATGTGTTTCTTGGGTAGGTCCTTCCGGTTCTGGATTGACCATAGAAACAAAAGAAATCCTAACACTCCTTTCATGCATCGAGTAGAACAATTTAGTAAACAGTGAAGTACGAGTTCTAAACTGAAGTGTTTAGAAGTCACACATTTAAGACCGAGTTCTGATCTGATTTGATCAGAAGTCATAAAAATTAAGTCCGAGTTCTGATTTGAGGTAATCAGAAGTCATAACAATTAGGACCGAGTTCTGAACTGAATTATTCAGAAGTCGTCGTTGAATTACCAGAATTTCAAGAAACAGATTCAAGCGCAAAACAGAATGACTCAGTAAGCACATTATGTTCAAAAATCAATCAATGATTAGAAAGTTTAATTGTGAAGAACAAGTCACAATTATTATATCAGATACGAATGGAATCATTTTGCAAGAAATAGCGAACTTAGAAAGCAACTAGGAATTTAAACGAGTGTATTTCCATCGAAAAATGAACGATTATGTGAGACATGGAAATAACTAAGTTAAGAAAAAATGACACATGGCAATCATGGAATTTAAACATGGAGAATAACAAACACAAGTAAGTTATCCATAATGAATTCCCACGGTCTTTGAGTTTAGTTGAAGTTCACTTACCTTTCATAGAATAGTACTCCCCCTCAACTGTGGCGTAACCTTAGAATGCAGTCATGTGAAATGAATACTATGAATTAAAACCGCAAATGACATTCCTGCAAAACAGATTAGTAGGATTTTGGTATCCATCCATTGATGGATCCTTGACGGTTAGATGCCATATGAGGACCTGGGATACTATAAGTACCATACCGATACTTAGCATGGTCTTTCTTCACAAAGTCATTTGTACCACAATAAGAGCAACACAACTTCTGTGTAGATAAGCTGATCAGTTTATTAACAGAATAAACATGATCAGTTTTCACAAAAGGTTTAGCGTGGAAAGCTGTGTTGTTCTGGGCATTCTTTACAGGGACGGATGACTTTGGAGCAGGAGTGGTTCCTTTAACTCTCCACTCCATTTTTACTTTCTTGAAAGATTGATAATCTGTATTATCAACACGAGAATTATAGAAAAGATTGGAAGGTCGAATCTGATCCTTTGAAAAATCATTTGATTTGACAAAATTCTTTGAAGAACGATTTGTAGAAAATGAACTTGAAGCATAAGAAGGTTGAACACATTTGAACTTGCTTTCTTCAAGTTTCTTGACCTTAATGGATAAATCATTTCGTTCTTTGAGAATTAAATCAAATTTCTCTTGTAAATCAGATTTAACCTTTTGTTCCTTCAAAATCTCGGTTGCTAATCCAGATAATCTCTGTGTAAGTTTAGAAATCTCAATCCGAAAGATCTTCCTTTCTTTTTCAAAATCATCTTTTAAACATTTATCCCTAAAACCTTCAACTTTCGTTTTCTCAGACTCTTTGATTAGAACGTCTAATTCTTTCTCCAAATCGGACATTTTCAAAGAAAGTTCTCCATTCTTTTTAGAGAAAGATTTGCGTTCTAATTCAAACTTCTCTCTTTCTGAAATCAAAACCTTTTCAAAGTCGGAGACCTGTTTTGAAAGTTTTAAGCACATAAGCTCAAGTATCTTCTTCTCTTCAAGAGATTTGGTTGAAAGCCCAGATTGATGTTGTGAAAGCAATTGTCTTTCCTTTGCAAAGTTTTCTTTCTCCTTTTCAAAAACCATTTCAAGAGTATTTAGTTTACTTTTAAGCTCAAGGTTTTCACAGTACAAGAGTTTACCTTTCTCTTCTTCTTCAGCCAGCTTCTCAGAGCTGTTCCAGATTTGAGATTTCAGTTCCTTCAGCTCTTTGATGTACTTGCTGCACAAATCATCTGCTTGCTTGGTATTCTTTTTACATAGTCTTTGATGTGCTTTCTTTTCAAGTGCCTTTATCTCGTCTTGTGATAGCAATTCAGATAGCTTCTTTTTCAGCTCAAAGTTTTCAGACTCTAATGCTGTTGCCTTTTCTTCAGATTTGGCTAGCTTCTCAGAACTTTCAATTGTTAGCAATTTCAGTTCCTCCCGTTCTTTGAGGATCTTGTCTCTAAATTCATCTGCAGACTTGATATTGAACTCATACATTTCTTTATAGGCTTTACACTCATAATGGTCACAATATCTTGGCATTGTTACCTGAAAAATTGATCGTTGATCGGTGTTATTGTGAAGAATCAATCAATGCGGAATAAAAATCAAAGATTAAATCAGAAAAACCAATTTATAAAATAAATTCGTTTCCAAAATTTAAAATTTGATTATTGACGGTACGAACGAAATCAAGCTTTGATGGTGAAACCTGCGAGAAAACAAACCAAGTTAGATCAAGAACGACAAGATGAGTCACACAAAAAAATAGTCGCTAATAATTGCAAATCGTCGCAAATAATCTCAAGCGTCACAAAAAAATCCTAATTTGCAAAACGATCGTTAAGAAAAATCTCAACTTTCGTTAACACTTTTAATCACGAGACGTGCGGTAACTCGGGTACCGTAGAAAACTTACCAAAGTACAACTTACCGGGGGTGAAGAAAAAGAAACTTACCGGGTACGAAGATACCGGATGGAGTCCGGGTAAAATGGTTTACCGGATGAGACGAGAACTTACCGGATAAATGAGATAAGCAAATACTTACCGGATAAAGTCTGAGGTGACCGGGCGTGAGAGAGTCCGGGAGATACTTACCGGACAAGAAAGATTGTGACTTACCGGACACAAAAAAAATTGAGACTTACCGGGTGGAAAGGAACTTACCGGACGAGGAGTGCTTACCGGATGAAAATCTTGTTTCTCGATCAAAATCAAACCAAGTAAAAATTAAAACAACATATAAAACAAAAAAAATCAAGCTAAATCATAAATGTATGTATCCAATCGTGATTGAATTGAGGATGTCATGCATGCATCATGTATGTGAGGTATGTGTGCATGAAAAGCATGCTATAAGGTTTGTGGAAGATGACAGCAAGAAGAAAAAAAAATTAGCAGCTTGATATGGAATGGATTTGAGGTGGCGGTGGTCAAGCAATTCATACACAACAAATAGTCATCAATGGATGGCGCTGTGTCTTAGGTTTCCGGGAAAAACAAAAATCTATCCAGAAAGATTGTTTTGACCGGAAAGTGTGATTTTAGCCGGAAAGTGAGATTTTGACCGGAAAGTGAGATTTTGACCGGAAAGTTGTGAACTTCCGGAAAGAATTTGTTTTGTCCGAACAATGATGGGAAAATAGGAAACTTACCCGGAAACTATGAGAAACGTCCGGACACTGCAGCTGTGGTTGTAATTCGGATCTGGGATCGATAGGGTTGCTTGAATTCACTCCAGATCCGTGCAACGATAATGAAATCAAACAGATAAACAATGTATGTAACGATTGCAACTGGTCATCTCTGATTAAGCTTTCAATATTGAGAGGATTACAATAAACGTGTAAGAAAGCTAACGAGACAACTAGCCTATTTTTCTATGGCAAGCTATCTATATATATGGCGGGCCCATGGTTAACAAGACCACGGCCCGTTCACTAATAGAGCTCAAAATAAAGAATTACAATTTAAGCCCTGAACTTTAAATCAACATAAAAACGACCCTAACATTTCTCCTTACGTGTAACAATCCTGACATTTCAAAACATGAGACATATATTTCATACAAACCATATTGGGTTTCATGTTGGGTCACATACTACAAAATTATACAATACCATGAAAGCCATCACACGCTTCTTGCTAAGTTAACATAGTACACAAGATCTTGTTAACAACTTACAGATATACTTCAATCAACTTCACATATAAGCACTCGATCAAGTAAGATCACATCTTTTCCTTTCCCTTATTAACTATTGATAAGGTGTGAAAGTATACACTTTAGCACCCACCTAGGATTTTTTTTTACCTCATTTTACATCTTTTCCAATCATATATTGAGTCTTTTAGTCTTATTTTATGCTTTTAGTTTAATTGGATCTAGGATTTCGGAAGTGGTAATGTTCTATGAATATTGGTGAAAACATTGTTGATCTGAATGTTACTGCGGCATGTGTTGCTACAACACTGGATATTGGCATCAATCGGCTCAATCTTTGAAAGAAACTTTGATGACTTTTTGGATGAAGGCATCTTGTAGTACATGTTGCAAGACTGAGTTTTGACAGAAGATACCTTAAAGATTTTTTGCTCATTTCCTTTTGTTAGTCCTAGATTGATCAGGTAACAACAATTCAAAGAGAAAATAACAAGAATGATTTATGATTTCAACTTGTCATCCCTCTCATATTCAATAATCAAGATAGTTACAAATATTGGAATGAAGAACACAACTATCTCTCTCAAACAATTAGGCTCTCAACTTGAATAATGAATCCCTTATCGAATGTCTAACCTAATTCAAGGTTAACACTAACCTTATATACCAAGGCCTTAAACACACAGGCCCATGGCCCATCAAGCTAATCTAAGCCCTTTTTATCATTAAAGGCTTTTACAAAAGATTAATTAAACTCTATAATTATTTATATATCTTTCTAATATGTAGGACATTTATGGTCTTAACACCTTTCAAGCATCTTTACTTTTTAATTTGACATATTGATGCTTGGGTAATAACCCTTGGACAATAGTAATGTACTTGTTTACGCATCTTTTTGATTCCTTTAGTCTAGTATAAATAGGAAGTAATTTTTTTTGCAATGGATCATCCTCAACTGAATCAAAGCTTCTTACAAGCTTTGTATTCTAGTAGTTTTTATATATTGCAATCTTTTGGAAATAATTCTTATTTAGTGTCAGTTGTTGCTACAACAACCTTTACAGCATTCACTTTACTTTTCTTGCAAGTTTACCTTTTAAGTCATTTACATATAGTCACTTACATTAATGTCGTTTACTTTTAAGCACTTACATTCTGTCATGTTAGGATAAACACCTTAGTGTGGGGGTAAGTGAAGGTTGTGAGATTAAGCCAATTGTTAACGGATATTTGTCTTGTTAATAGCAATTTTACTTCACTATTCACAAATGGTATAAATATTTTGAGAAATTGACAAGTGTTATTTTATTCGGATGAGTTGGACTTAAAATTAAGACAACGTAAATATGTATGCTAAGTGTGTGATATAGGTTATAGAGAGTTGCAGCAACCTTGTGGGTTGCAAAACTATATGGAAAGAAAGGCAAGATATGTACTAGTTTATTCTTGATGCATCACCATGTGCATACATTCTTGGGAGAAAAAGAAATGAGAGATTTAGGGTTTAGCGCACTTTCTTTCCATCCATTCTAGGCGTATTTTCTTGAGAGCATTTGGGAGGCGCTCTTAGGAGAAATGAAGTTGTTAGATGGAAACCTTTGAGGAAATCGAATGCTCGTTAGTTGTTGTTGTCAAGGTATGATTATCTTTTATATTTCTTTCCTAGGGTTCATTACATTTCGAACTTATAAGTGGATTTTGGAAGAAGATTTAATCATAGTCATGGATTTAAGGTCTATTCAATTTGGGTGTTCAAATTGATGTGGGTTTTGATTTCATTACTATCAAAACAGTTGGAGAATCCATAAAGTTTCATTCATAGTTTCTTCTATGTTAGTGGCGTGTTTAAGCTTATGTGAAAGATTTGAGAACTCTTGGTTATTTTGTAAATCTGTTGAGTGGGTGTGAAACCCAAAGTTTATAAACAAAAATCATAGTATCCATAAATCTACCTTCAATTCATAAATATTCATGTGCTAGTATTCCAACTGACGGCTTATGATTGTTAGTGGAGGTTTGATTATAGCGAGTGGTTGATGGTATTAGGCTTCTTGTATCCACAGTTTAAGTTTATAAATCATGGTGGAATGTGAGGTTCATTCTTGTACCTGTTGTGTGATCGAAAAGATAGAAGTAATCCAACGACTATTTTGTGACCGACTTCGATTATGTTCGTTTCTAGAGGGACCGATAGGGACAACAATTGGGTCTTAAGTCGTGGTCAAACTACAATTATTGCGTTTGATTGGTGATGCTCATGTTGTTTCGACTATCTATTTGACAGGTTAAGTGTGTGTCTCGTTACTTTGCGATTACTGGAGCGTGAGGCCTCACCCAGGTGAGTTTCGGTTTATATTTCCTGAAATTAAAGTACTTATGCAAGGTAGTTTCTTATCTTGTTTTTAACCGGAATAAACCATGAAGTACATGTTTACAGTTTGTTGAATATGAATTGTTTTATACGTAGATTGAATATGGGGTTTTGGGAGTGTTGGATGTGAGATTGTGATGGTCCATATTGAGAGAACATGACAAGTAGTGAATTTGTTTTACAGGGTTACATCGCGGGCATTGATTGTGATCATGTCGGGATGGTTGTCCGTTATGGACTGTTTGTGTACAACTTTTGTGGCTAGTTACACTGAGTAGTAGTGTTTAATTGGATTTTTGTAACACCCTCAAAATTGGAAAGAGCAACTAATTTAAAACTTTCAATATTACATCAAATGAAGGGTAAAACCTCCTTCTACAATTCGATACTTGTAATACCTCAAAATAAGTTCTATAATTAACCTCAACAATTACCCACTTTAAATCTTATACAAATACCAAATAAATAGGTCGGGTGTTACCAAACCCAATACCAGTTGCTATTCCCAAAGTGCGGAAGACTACATCGAGCTAATCGTTTCTCGTGCATAACACTAGCACTCATCTCTCCACAGTGTCGCTAGTCCCATTTCCCATCAGGTAGCTGATGCATATGCCGACAAATAAAAAGGTTAGGCTAACGCCTAGTGAGTTCAAGAGTTTTCATCATGATTATATAAATCGTTAAAAGATAGGGTACAACTTAAATCATGATTTCCAAAATGATTTACTTTAAATATGAAAATGACCCGTTTTCCAATAACATGTATTTTAGGTGATGGAACACCAAAATAGACGTTTCCCAACACACACAATTTTGAAGACGAGAGCTCCGATACAAAACATTCGTTCGTAAAGTAAACTCAACTCAAAACTCACCCAAGATGTGAATAGTAAATGAAGTCCCAATTTATGAAAACGTGGATAAAACTTTATACCCCGAAACATCCAAAACATGGATGGGGCATAACACTCAACCCATAAATCATGGACGACAATCCATATATATATATATATATATATATATATATATATATATATATATATATATATATATATATATATATAGTACGTCACCAAAAACATGGATAAAAAAAAACCTAAACAACACCTTTCGGTGACGGGGGAGACCCACTTCCATTATACGTGGCGGAGCACAAAGTTAAGTCGCATAACAATGTTATTGAACTACACCTCAGATCGTGACTCTATTGTCTGCTTTAATGAGCTCCAACTCGAGTTGGACTTTATTGCCTTCTAGCTAAGCTACACCTCAAGTCCACTACCGTATCCCCCATTGCCTGTTGTGCCGAGCTACACCTCAAGGATACACGATTTTATTGCTTGTTCAGTCTCTAGTAAGTTACACCTCAAGGTCTCCATTGGACCCATATTGCCTACTTACTAGCATTCAAGAATTGGAGTCTTGACTCCTTACTCGATAACTCAAAATGTTCAACCCTCGTGCACAAGTGTTAGAACATCAAACCACAAACCAAAATAATTCAGGTGTACAACCCAATAAGGTTCCTCTCCACAACACCGGGACACAACAATGGCAAAACGACATATTTCCCAAAGTGAGAATACCACGACTCTCCACTATACAAATATGAATGACTCATATTGTAACAACCCAGTCTAAAATAGAATATGCATAGCATTAAATCATAAGTATTACAAAACTGGGTCTCAAAATTTCATTACACCTGATTCAAAATTTAGGCTGGCGGAAACAACCTATACACAACTGAGAACATACTAGTTTCTATAAGTGTCACTGGCACTGTCTCTATCTGCATCTGTACTCTATCCTGCTCTTGCTCACTTACTTGAGCCTCCTACTATCTGCTTGCCTGAAAATGGTTTAGTTTTGAAAAGAGAGGGTTAGACCAAAAAGGTCTAGTGAATTCCCTCCGAAAAAGGCTTTTAACAACAGCATAAAAGTCATTTCATAAATACATCAACAATCCCCATATAAAGCATCAAACATAGTATTGCATAGTGTTCAAGGATCTTACAAGCTAACACGATCGGGGCCCAAGCAGACTCCCCTCTATCCGAGTAGGAAGGAAACGAATTCCATCCTACTGGCTCATCACAACTGCCCAAGGGATCATCAGATCCCGAGGTACTCTGATCCCACTGTGCAGACCGACTCCACATAGCATACACAGAGCTTATCATAAATCACGGAACGCGAAATCTTTATACATCATTCTTCATGCTAAATAGTCTTTTAAATAAAACATACTTTTCATGGGAAAACATACGTAAAAGTGGGTAAACAATTCATGCTCATAAATGGACCATAATCAGTAAAATATTTTTAGCATCTTATTACATGAAAAAGGGTTTAGGGAACTCACCTGGCGATTTAGCGATTCCTTCTCACGAGCTTCAGATTTAAAGGAAACACCTATGATATTTAAAAATAGGAATAGTGAGTCCCAAATAACTCTTAGTCCGAGAAATTTTCTATCTAACCCGACCCTCAACTAACTCTAGAATCCGGTCCCAATAATAATTCCGGATCATAAATCATAACTCTGGATCACAAATCGAAAACCCATTCCGGATTTCCTTTTGTAAATTCCGTATCCACTAATTTAAATATGCCAATCCGGATCCACAAACTAAGCCCAGATTCCGAATTTCTAATATAGCAACATACCGGATCCCTTTTTATCACACTACCGGATCCACTAAAACCCAACTCCCTTTTTGTTATTAAATTAACTCAAACTTCCGGATTATTTGGCCCAAGATAACAATTGTGATTTCCGGATCCATACATAGAATCCGGATCCACATACCAATTAAAGACCCACTACCGATTAAAGATTAAAAAATACCAGATCTTTAATTTGCCAAATACCGGAACCAATTGATTAAGCCCACTACAAAAGAATTTCGGCTCCTTTAATTCACTTGGCCCATTTCGGATCCCTTTTTGGGGAGTTCCGAATCTTTAGTTCATGTAACAACCCAAAAACATAACAGGACAAATATAGCATTGAGTCATAACATTTACAAAACTGGTTCCCCAAAATTTCTCATTTCATCCATCTACACTTAGGTTGGCGGAAACAACCTATACACAACTGAGAATAATCATACTACTACCAGTGGCACGTGCACGGTCTCTAGCTGCATCTGTTCCCTATCTTGCTCTTGCTCACTTACCAAAGCCTTCTACTATACGCTTACGTGAAAAGGTTTTAGTTTTGAAAAGCGAGGGTTAGACCATGAGGTCTAGTGAGTTCCCTCCATAAACAGTGTACATCAACATTATAACAATCATTTATAAAACAGTTCACACACTTCACATAAACATCATTCATGGTATTGCACGTGTGTAATGGATCACATAAACATTCCGCGATCGGGGTCCCAGTAGGTTCCCTTCTCGCCTCTTCCGGAGCCTACGCAGACTCCCCTTCCCGGAGCCTACACAGATTCCCCTCTACTCGAAATAGGAGGAAACGAATTCCAACCTACCAGTCTGTCTTACATATCCAAGGGATCATCAGAACCCGAGGATCTATCTCTGATCCCACAGTGCAGACCGACTCCATATAGCATTCACATAAACCATCATAGTCATAAAACATGTGATTTATAATACACTTTACAATTCTTTTCATTGCTGAATAATCTTTTCAGTAGGGCATAATTTTCATGGGAAAGCATTCGTAAAACTGGTAAATAAATCATGTTCATAAACATACCCTGATCTGTGAAATAATAAACGTTCATTTACGTAAGAATCATGTAAAACAACAGGGTATTTCCACATAACAACTTTCCTTGGAAAAACACGCACAATCACGTATTTTAGTTAGAAAAACTCACCTGGCTTGCTCGTTCCAAAGCTTCTCACTTATACTTCCGATCTCAAGGTGGAACACCTATTATTTAGGAAATGCACATCAATAACTAATAATTTACATTCGAGCTTACTTCCGAATGTACCCTCAATTATCTTATTTGATAAGTTTCATTTCAAACCCAAACTTGTGTTCTAGACTTCATTACCGGCCCAAAATATGAATTCTAGATGCTTGTAATTTAGTCACATTCCGAATCCCATAACTATATCGAATATCGGATCCCAATTAATTAGGCCCAACACCGACCTTTCTAATAATTATTAATACTTAATAATTAAATAGCTAAATCCACATTCTAAATTAAATTACCAAGTCTATAATATAAATTACATTACAAATCCATATGGATTGCAATAGTAAGGATCACGTGCCCATAAATTAAATATCAAGTCCCTTAATAAGTAATTGTTGGACTAAATTACTAAACACCCTACAATAAAATAAACCCAATATTTAATTTATCTCTAGCCCAAACTAACTCTGAGTCCGGCCCATCACAACTTTCGGTCCACAAACCATTCGGCCCAACGACCAAGCCAACCAGGCCCGTAATGAGTTCCGGTAATTCACCGGTTGCGGAACTATGGAGTTCCGGTATCACCGGTTGCGGGACTGCACTTCCGGGACTCCCTTAATGAGTTTCAGTACCACAATCTAAACGAGTCCCGGTACCATAACACAAACAGGTTCCGGTATCGTTTTTCTTACGGCCCAACACCGGGACTCCTACTTTTACACGACGGTGGGAACACAGAAAAACGCCAAAATGAATCGATTAGCCAGTCTCTTAATCTGAACAATATAATCATTCTATTCCACTGATTCCATTAGTGTTGGTCCCGAAGGGCTATACAAGTTTGTAGAAGGGGGGTTGAATACAAACACACAGATTTTACTTTTCTAAATTGTTTATTGATAAATCATTAACAATTTACAGCTTGTTGCGGAAACAAGATTAAGGATAAACCTAAATCTAAAAAAGTTGGAACACTAAGTTTCTTGCACTAAGAAAGATAAGGAAATTACTAATAATAACCTATCTCAAGATAAGAAGATGAACTTGACCAGAGTTAGCAAGTTACTTCAAAATGAAGTGAGTTCTTCTTCTTATATACTGCATGCATTTAATGCATGGCAATATACACCTTACACGTGGCAGCAGCTTATTGGTTGTATGTCATTGACCTTTGTAGACAACCTTAGTAGCCGCATGTTTGAACAGTGTAGTATCAGAGTGGTTGTACGATTTCAGACAATAACGAGGTTCTTTTCTGACATCTCGTACGGAGTCGTGCAAGGGTGGTTAAGACAAAAGTACTTTGTACGGAGGACTTCATGATCAGCTTTTCGTTGATTCAGCCCTTCATCATTGTTTATCAGCGAATGATAAAGTTCAGCAATAGTTGAAGTCTTGTACTTGATACTTCACATTGAGTGGACAAATCTGAGTCTTCGCTGATCCGCATCAGTCCATTAGGAGACTTGTCGCTGGTTCTTGAGCTTGATCTTCGACTTCAGCGTAGAACCTATGTTGACGTGAAACTTGTCTTCAAAGATCATAAGTAAACATCTAACTTATCAGCGATCACCATAAGGACTGAACAGACTCAGCGATATTATGGTGAATAGTGTTCGCTGAATGTTTAATCTAAAGAGTGAGAGTTCCTATCAGCGGTACTGTAAGATCTTAGTACTTATCAGCGATAGTGAAACTCTGATACATATTGTTTACTTACAATTTTCACTAAGTATTAAGAGAGGGTCATTATCAAATCACTGAGGGTTTGGATCAACAATCTCCCCCTATTTGATTATGACATAGCAACATGGAAAATTGCTATTTAATGAAAACATAAGGATAAAAAGAACTCATAAAATATTTGTCCCTTTTACTGTTTTCTGGGATCTTTTCTGTACTGATGGAGTAAAGTACTTTCGCTGAAATATTTCTTTAAACTTCGTAAAGGTTACAGAGGGAAGTGGAAAAATTACAAGTACATCGAATACAATTACAAGTACAAAAGAATAACTGATACAATAGAGAAAGAGGCGATCCTATCAGTTTATAAAGGTTCTTCCTTAATGAGAAGTTCATCAAGGGTCTTTGACGTGTGGATCATCCAGTCAGGGGTCTTTACTCCTTGATTTCTTTTGTTCAGAGATTCTTCGAAGATCAAAGGTTTGAGTTGCCGTGCCTGAATGTCGTTTTTGAAATCACACCAGTAGATGAGATCTTTCAGCTGTTCGATGGGAGTGATGGTAAGTTCAGAGATACGTTGAAAATGTTTTTGTCCATCATAGTCAATGAAGAATATCCCATAGGGTTCGCTTATGACTTTCCCAGGGATGAAAGTCTCACCAAGAGGAAGAGATGTGTCAAGTTTAGAAAGGTCAGCTTCAGGACCAAGGACTTCATCCATAGAGAAACCAATACCTGTTTCGTTCCGTATACGAGGACCATCTTCTGAAGATTTAGACTTCTTCTTTGCAGAGGCCCTTCTTTTCTGACTTTCGAGAGGAGGAGGAGGAGGAGGAATATCCACACAAGAATAGACTAAGTCGATCTGTTTGTTTATCATCTTTTCAACATGATCCTTGTACTTAGACTGAGACTTCTAGATGGCTAATCTGATCTCCACCCATTCAGAGAGACCGTACTTCGTAATGGCTTCAGCATAGAATTTTTCGTACTGTCCATTCTCTCTGAATATCTCGATTTCAGCGATCGAAACTTTGAGGGTTGATCTTCCAGCGATGAGTACTTTGATGATTTTGGAAGGTCGATGTCTGAAGTGTACATTTTCTTTGCACCAGGTTAACGTAGATTGAGACACATTTCTCTTTTCTTCAGTGATCTTCTTGGCTTCTTCCCACAACTGACGTTGAACTTCGATTGGAGCTCTTTTCAGCTTGGGGTCTTTCACTGATTGTTGAGTAAGCTGGATGGTGAGTTCTCTGTCTTTTTCTTCAGTTTCTCTTCTTTCATCGAGTAATCTTTCAGCTCTGAGGTGATCCTTGTATTCCTTTTGTGAAATTCTGAACTTTGGAGGAACGGAAGGAAGTTGATCACGCTTCAGAATGATTCGCTGACCTTCAAATTTCTTTATTATCTCTTCTCTTCTTCTCTGATCCTCTTCACTTGGTTTTTGAGGAACCAAGGAAGGTCTGCTTTTGTGAGCGAGCAGCTGTTCTTCAGGTTCATCAGTCTCAGAGATCAAATCCAAGACTGGGATTATTTCTTCAGCGTTGGGAGCTGGGATTATTGTTGGTGAAGTCACAGCAGTAGAAACTTCAGCGATATCCTCAAACAGGGGAGAGGACTAGCTGAAACGCAGCGATCTTACGAGTAAGAACTTGGGTAGAACAGAGATAGAGAAATTGGTTTAAGTGTATAGGCTGTGGAGAGTAGAACTAATAAAGTGTATAGATAGAGGAGTAGTGTAAAGAAAGTTTAGTGTACCTGACAAACCGGCTTTTTAAGCAAGATCATCAGATTTTCATCGTCTTCAGCGACACTTTTTCCTTTGCCCTTGTCAGTTTCAGATGCTGATGGCTTTGTCTTGGTCCGCTCCCCTGATGGTTCATTTATCAAGATTCCTTTAAGAGCTGTCGTCCTCTGAGCAGGCTTGACGATAAAGGAGTCATCATCATCATCATCATCATCATTCTTTGGAGAAGAGGATGGTTCTTCATCAGATAAGTCGATGGCTTCTTCATCTTCAGCTTTAGATTCTTTAGCTTCTTCTTCGAGTTGCTCCCCCTCAGATACTGAGGTAAGCTTCTCGGTTCCCTCAGGGTGTTCATCTCCTTGAGGTTCACCAACGGCTTCTTCAGCTGACTTCTCACCCTCTTCAGTAAGGGTGAGGTCTTCAGTCTTCTCCTCAGTCTTCTCCCCTTCGATAGATTCATCTTGCGGAAGGACTTTAGAGTTCTTCTCCCCCCCCCCCCCTTCCTCATGATGAATGGGGGAGGAATGTGATGATTCAGCAGCTGTATGTGGTTCCCTGTCTTCTTGGCCAGGGACCCCCATATAAACTTCAATCTCTGCTATTCTGTCTTCTAGGCCAGAGATATCAGGACTGATATTTAAGAGTTCAGCATGATCCACCATAGTAAAATGCTCAGGTACAGGGGCAGGGGCGATCATGTTATTCAGGATCTGCTGCATCATTATCTTCATAGAACCAACATCAGTCTTTACAGAGCTTACGTCAGTCTTCAGAGAGCTAACGTCAGTCTTTACATCAGTCATATATCCCTCGAGTGTTCCAACCGATGTCTTCAGCATTGTGACCTCGCTGGACATGGATTGAACTGAAGCTTTGAGAGAGGTGTAGTCTGTGTAGATGTCAGCGAGCACTTTGGCAAAGTCGCCAAGAGTTTTATCAACCTTCTCCAAGTCAGCTTTGGAGGCTTTCTATTCCACCACTGTCGTCAGCTTGTTAATATTCTCTCCAGCGTTTGTTACAGCTGAAGAGTTGTCGGAGAGTGTAGTGGTGAGACCTGTCAGCTTCGTATCCAGGTTCTTTAGAGAAGCGTTGATGTCTCCCAAATTAGGACTTGTAACATATAAGTACTTCTGAACAGAGGAAAGCTCAGAAGTTTAGGGTTCAGTTACAGTGCATATGGGTTGGTGTTTACCTGCAGGAGGATTTGTGAATTCATCAAAACCTCGGTGTCCAGAGAAGAGTTCCATGTCGTCAGCGAGAGTGCGTGTATGCATGGGTTGTTCTGCAGGTCCTATATCCATCATCCCTTGAAGAGTGTCAGCTTTAGCTTCTGGAGGAATGATGGTTGCTACAGTGAAAACTGGATTAAAGTCCAATTAGGAGGAGAGAGAAGCGAAGGTTGAGAGAGTTTGTTGGGTAAGGGGTTCAGCGTTGGATCCGCTGAGAATTACTTCTTCAGTCTTTTGAGAGACTGGAGGAGGTTGGATAGATTCCAAGTTTGTAACTTCAGCGTTTAGAGACGCTGAAGCTGGGATGGAATGGATGGCTTGCTCAGGTGTGGCAGAGCGTACCACTGAACTTTCCTTCAGCTCTTCAAGATGAGCTGAGGAGTCTTCAGTAAGAGATTGCTGGGGTTGCTCCTTGGTTTTCTTAGTTCTTTTGGAACTAAGTTGGGTATGTGAGTGTTTCCTTTTAAGAGAAGGAATGAGGGTTGCAGCTTGGGTATCAGCGATGGGTTTGTCCGCTGAAGGAGCTGCAGAAGAAGAAGAAGTAGGGTTGAGAAGAGTTAAGAGTGTAGAAAGACGTACCTCATTTTCCACAGGTTTGAAGTCGAGAACCTTAGGGCCAACCTGAGAGAGTTTCAGGTCACCCTCTTGAAGGTAGCTGTCCTTCAGGCCTATTTGGAATACGGCGCTGATGAATCTTGGGTAGGGAACCTATGGTGGTCGGTCAGCGGCCGAGTCTACTCTGAGCAGAAGGTCATCGTAGATTATCGATGACCAGTCTATATGTAGACCTTTCAGCAAAGCATATCCCATTGCTTGTTGAGGTTGAGCGGCTTGATCAGAGGAGCCTGTCTTTGCAGTCATGCAGCTGATTAAGTGAGCGAAGATGAAGTTCATCTCGCTGGGCATTTGGGATTTCTTGATGAGGGTCAGCTTCTTCTCAGGCTTCTTGTCCCTCCCAGTTTCTCACACATAGCCCATTGCATCGAAGAATGCAGTGATGGCTTCCCTGTCTGAATGTTTCTTATGGTCAGGGAGAGGAACGAAAGGTTTTTCTTTTGATGGGAAGGCTCAGGGCTTTGTGAATGATGGCAGGGGTGATCTTTATTGTGCCATACTCAGTATCTCAGAGGATGCAATCAATTGTTTTTAAGGATCTTTGGCAGATGGTAGCTGAGAGTGTCTGGCAGAGTACCAGAACTGAGATAGCAAAAGATGATGTGCAGGAGGTGTTATGGTCAGGGCTGTCGAGAGGCAACAATTCTTCAGGAAGTTCACAGCATCATTCAGATGTGTGACTTGCTTTCGAGGAGGAAACTCGAAAAGCGCATATAGGTTGTTTGACTTAGTCCAATCAAGTTCTTCTAGAGTGAACTTGACTTGAGGAGCCTTGGTGATTACCAATTCCTCAGCAGCAGCAACAATGTTTTCAGCGGTAGAAATGTCAACATATGCCATTTCTGTATTATCAGTTCAACCAAAGATGTTACAAATAAGAATAATCTTAATGTGGAAAGATTTTCCAATAAGATGGTTCGAATTTTGTCCATTTCATTCAGACAAAAATGTCTTAATGAAGATTAGGGTTTTTCTTGGTTTTGAAAAAGAAATGCAAACCCAAAAAAAATTGTTTTCCAGTTTCCTTTTTGAGAAAAAGGATTCTAGAAAAACGTATGAAGAACAAGTTTAAGATTTTGCGTTTAAACTTGAAGAACAACCATGAAAGGTTGTGTTCATAAAACCATGAAAGAAATGATTTCATTTTTAAGAAGTTCTTTTGTTTGATCTTTTAAAAACAATGAGAAGATCATAAACAAGTTATACACAATAGGTAAATAATAAGAACATATTAACCTTTGATGTTTGATGAAGAAGATGATGAACAGTTTTGGAAATATGATAACTCGAAATGCAACAGTAAATTCTTTTCTTGAGGAAGAAGTTGTTCGCGTAAAATAAAATATAAACCCAGAATGTGTTTATATAATGAGAATAGAGAGAGAAAATCTTGAGCGGGAAAAGATTTTCATCATGACACGGATACGTGTTTGCAATTGATTGGAGAGTAAACGAAACGTGCAAACGTGTGTCAGAAAAAGAACGTGCCAGGGCTTATCCGTTGCAATGACGTCACAATTGTCCTTTCATATTCTAGGTTGTCTCTGAGGTTTTGAAAGCTCAGGGACACTTTTGAAAACATAAAGCACTGAATAGAAATATCAATGTTGGTTTTAGAAATTTCAAAGGTATAGCTGATTAAGGAAGAGATAATCAGCGATGCGATTTGTTTTGAAATCTTGCATTTACATGCGATTGTCAGTGAGAGAAAAAAAACCTACCTTGATATCAGCGAATCAAATTTATTCAGAGAGAAGATGATAGAATAGGTTATACAAGTTCATTGTTTCCGAGAGCTATAAAAGTTTGTATAATTGTGTCGCTGAACAAATGTGAATCGCTGAAGATTTTACTCTTCAAAGTTCAGCATTCCAAGCTCGCTGATGAGAAAGTTGAATCTTGTCTCATCAAGATGTTTGGTGAACAGATCAGCTAACTGATAATCAGTTGGGATAAAATGAAGTTCTATATCACCATTCATCACGTGATCTCTGATAAAATGATATCTGATTTCGATGTGTTTTGTCTTTGAGTGTAGCACTGGATTGTTGGCTATAGCGATGGCACTTGTGCTGTCGCAATAGATTGGAATTTTTTAGAACTGAAGGTCATAGTCTAGTAGTTGATTTTTCATCCACAAGACCTGAGAACAACAGCTTCCAGCGGCTACATATTCAGCTTCAGTTGTGGAGGTGGACACTGAATTTTGCTTTTTACTTGTCCAACTCACCAGCTTTCGACCTAGGAGCTGACATCCTCCTGTGGTGCTTTTCCTATCCATTTTGCAACCTGCAAAATCACTATCTGAATAGGCGATTAGATCAAACCCTGAGTCTTTGGGATACCAAAGACCAAGATTTGCAGTACCCTTAAGGTATCGAAAAATTCGCTTTACAACGATCATATGAGATTCCTTAGGTCCAGCTTGATATCATGCACACAAACAGGTTGCGTACGTAATATCGGGTCAGCTAGCTGTAAGATACAAAAGAGAGCCGATCATCCCACGGTACATCGTGACATTGACAGGTATTCCATTTGAATCCTTGTCTAGTGTCAGCGGTGGTGCCATAGGGGTTTTCATAGCTGAACTCTGAGTTAAATCAAATTTCTTCAGCATATCTTTAACATACTTTCCCTGATTAATGAAAGTTCCTTTTTCATTTTGCTTTATCTGAAGACCAAGGAAATATGTTAGTTCACCCATCATGCTCATTTTGTACTCTTCTTTCATTCTATCAGCGAAACGAGTACAAAGATCAGGGTTAGTAGAACCAAATATAATGTCATCAACAAATATCTGAACAAGAATGATATGACCTTTCACTATTCTGAAAAATAGAGTTTTGTCAATTTTACCTCGCTCAATATTTTCAATACGGAGATAAGTAGAGAGAGTGTCATACCATGCACGAGGAGCTTGTTTTAAGCCATAAAGTGCCTTATCCAGTTTATAAACATAACCTGGACGCTTAGGATCTGAGAATCCTGGAGGTTGTTCCACATAGACTTCTTCATTCAGCTTTCCATTTAGAAACGCTGACTTAACATCCATCTGATATACTTTGAAGTCTTTGTGTACAGCGTATGCTAAGAATAGACGAATAGATTCTAGTCTTGCTACTGGAGCAAATGTTTCGTCGTAATCTATGCTTTCCTCTTGTCTGTATCCCTGAGCAACAAGACGAGCCTTGTTGCGGGTTACAGTTCCATGTTCATCCAACTTGTTTCGATAGACCCACTTAGTGCCTATCACTGTTTTGTCAGTTGGTCTTCGAACAAGTTTCCAAACTTTGTTTCTTTCGAATTCAGTCATCTCTTCTTGCATGGCGCTGACCCAGTTTGGATCTTTGAGGGCATCATCTATTTTCTTTGGTTCAATCAGAGAAATAAAGTTAACAAATAAACAAATATTACCTGCACTTCGTCGAGTCTAAACACCAGCGTTTGGATCATCGAGAATTTGATCAATTGGGTGATTTACAGTCCATCGCTGAGCCGGAACATAAGTCGCTGACTCAACCTGAACTGGAGGAGCTGAAGATGAGGCTTCAACAACTTCTGGAGTATCAGCCAAGAGAGGAGTTGCAGTTGTCATTTCATTCACTGATTGTTGAGAAATAGATGGAATGTCTGAGACATTTGGTTCATAAGCAGGTATAGTGTTTAAAGGAACCTCTGAGACCCATGATGTTTCAGCTTCACTATTCTGCGTATTTGGAATGATAGTAGGACTATCATCTTTAACTATATGAGTATGAGGAGTGGGAATATCTTCTAAATCACCAAGATGAGAAAACATCCATTGATTCAGTTCTTCAGTATCAACGGACGGTTTAGAGTTCGCTGAACGGGATTCGTCAAACGTGACGTGAATAGTTTCTTCTACAGTTTGTCTTCTACGATTGAAGACTCTGAAGGCTTTGGAGATTGAAGAATATCCAAGAAAGATTCCATCATCAGCCTTAGGATCAAACATTCCAAGGGCATCTATGTTATTCGGTATGAAACACTGACATCCAAAGATGTGAAGAAAGCTAATTGAAGGCTTTCTCCCATGAAAAAGTTCATAGGCTGTCTTATTGAATCTTTTGACTATCAGCGACCTGTTTTGCGTAAAACAAGCAGTATTGACAGCTTCTGCCCAAAACTGAGTAGGCAGGTGAGAATCGCTGAGCATTGAACGTGCAGCTTCAATAATTGTTCTATTTCTTCTTTCAGCGACTCCATTTTGTTTCGGTGTTCTCACTGATGAAACGTTGTGAGAAATACCCTTACTCTCAAAGAAGGAATCAAGAGAACTGTTTTTGAATTCAGTCCCATGATCACTCCTTATTGAGCGAACAGTCAAGTTGTTCAGGGTTTCCATCTTCCGAACAAAGGTGATGAGTTCTTCAGGGGTGTCACTCTTAGAACGGAGAAACATAACCCGTGTATATCGAGAGAATTCATCAACTATGACCAGCGTATATTTCTTTCCAGCGATGGATTGTTTGTTAACAGGGCCAAACAAATCCATATGGAGAAGTTGTAGAGGAGATGACACTGAGGAGACTTGCTTTGACTTAAAGATTGCTTTGGTCTGCTTCCCTTTTTCACACGCTGAACATAAAGATTCTTTGGCATATGAGTGTTGAGGTAGACCAGTGACTAACTCTTTTGAAGAAAGAGTATTCAGTGTCTTGAAATTCAGATGAGAGAGCCTCTTATGCCATGGCCAGTTGACATCATATGAGGCTTTTGAGAAGAAACAGGGGTTCTCAGTGGTTGTTGAGTCCATGTTTATTACATAAACATTTTCCAAACGATAACCGCTGAGAGCTATCTTCTCCTTTTTGTTAGCGACAAAGCAGGATTCCTTAGTAAAGATTACTTTGTTATCCTTGTCACAAACTGACTGATGCTTAGAAGATTATGCTTCAGCCCTTCAACATATGCGACTCTTCTGAAGGTTGTTGTACCATTTGAGAGTACACCAAACCCTCGGGTATGTCCTTTTCCATTTACACCAAAAGTCACAGAGGGACCCTTCTCTTCCTTGTATTCAGCGAGCAGGCTTTTCTTTCCAGTCATGTGTCTAGAGCATCCGCTATCGAGATACCAGATACCCTTCTTAACCTGCATTACAATGGAATATTAGTTTTTCTTGGGTACCCACCTAACCATATGTACACGTTTGTCAGTGGAAGTAGTTGGAATGGAAGGTTCAACAGTCTTCGCAGCATTTGAAGATTCAGTTTTGTCAGTCTTCACTTTGGTTAATTTCTTAACCTCAGTGGTCTTCTTTGCCTTGGGGGCATTGATCTTCACCTTAGCTATCTTTTCAGCTTTGGTGGCTGTGGGGCACTTACTAGCAATATGATCAGTGAGTCCACAATGATAACATTTCCTGTAACTAAAAGTAGTTTTAGGACCATTTGAATGTTGAGCTTTTGATTTTGAATTAGAAGGACCATCACCAAATAAGCTAATGGCTTTATAAATGGGAGGAACATTCAGTTCTTTGGATTTCTTACCAAGGACATCCACTCTGAGTCTAGGAGTAGATCGCTGAATAGATCCACGCTGAGTAGATCCAGATATCTGATTCCTTGATCCAGAGGGATAGGTCACCGAAGATTTAGAAGCATTCAGCTTAGGTACTAAGGTACCCTTCTGAGGATTTTGGTTAAAAGCAATTCCTTTACCTTTATCTTTAGACACAGATGTAGGTTTTGGATAGACCATTATCTCTTTACCTTTTGAAGAGGTAGGAGTTTCCTCAGGGATAGGCGGTCTAGAGGACGAACACTGAGAGGATGAAGTATCATCGACTGAGGATACGAAAGTTTCAAATAAGAGCATGGAACGATCAGTGGTTGGTTCTTGAGTATCAGCTTTGTAACCAATACCACGTTTATCACTCAGGGGAATCTGAGACTTAATTATCTCAGTGATCTTTGTTAAGGAATTATACCATCCATCAACAGTAGCTTTTTCAGCTCTTAATGCAGCGATAGCTTCTTCGCGCTCGATTTTGACTAGTTGATTTAAGTGATCTTGATCTTTAAAATCTTCTTCAATTTTAGAAAGATTTTCTATTTGAAGGTGACAGTTTTTAAGCTGTTCAGCGAGATCAAGGTTTTGATTTTCAACTATTGTTTTGCCATTCATGGCTTCATATAAACTTCTAGTCAAGGGATCGGTCTTTTGAAGACTATCAGCTTCATCGATATTTGCAATATTGGTAAAGAAAGAAGGTGATACCTGAGTTGCAGAGGTTGAAGTGGAGGGAATGTCTGAACTTTCTTCCTCATCTTCAATCTTGGCCATAAGACAGAGATTGGCTTCATCATCTTCAGAGTCAGATGATGATTCTTCTTCATCAGAAGCAGCCCAATCATAGTTAGCCATCAGGCTTTTGCCTTTCTTCTTAAAGCTTTTCAGCTTTGCATATTTTTATTTTAGCTTGGCGTATTTGTCATCTTTATTCCTGGAAATAAAGGATTTCTTGGGAAACGCTGAGTTTCTCGAAACTTTCTTAGACTTGCACTCGTTAGCGAAATGTCCTATCTTTTCACAGTTAAAACAAGTAGCAGTAGCCTTATCAACAAGAGCTGATGATCTTGGCTTATCAGTAACGGAAAGGAGTTTATTCTTTCTGAACATTTTCTTTTTGGCGAATCTCCTGAACTTTTTAGTTAGGAGAGCCAAAGATTCATCATCATCTGAAGAGTCAGAATCTGATGACCTTTCAGAGTTACTCTCCAACTCAGTGATGGTGACCGAGGGTCGCTGAGTGGAAGGTTCCTTTGAGATTAAAGCAACAGGGGTGCTTTTGGAATCTTTTACAAGATTCTTCTTAAGATGACTCGATTGCTCATGATTCAGCATCGTGCCATATAAGGTAGAAAGGGTCATTGATTTTAGATCCTTTGATAGCTTGAGACACATAGAATAACTGTCCCAGCTTTCAGGTAAACATTCTAAAAACTTTGTCAGCACTTCAAAGTTAGAATATTCCTTACCAACAGTTTTCAGATCTATTATTAAACAGTTAAAACGTTGGTGTACTTCAGAGAGAGTTTCATTCTTACCACAAATGAAGCTTTCGTACTGTCTTACCAGGTTGATCTTTCGAGAGTCCTGGACTTCAGAAGTACCTTCATACTGAACACAGATTGTGTCCCACATAGCTTTTGAGGTTTTCAGGTTCATGACGGAATGGTAGACTTCGTCAGGAAGAGCCATGGATAGTATGGATCTGGCTTTGGTGTCGATAGCCACTTTCTTCTTATCTTCGTCAGTCCACATATGAATTTCTTTAGGAATCAACCTTTCTTGAATAGCAGGTCTATTCTCAGCGGCTGGAACTGCAACATCAATTCTTACAAGGATATATGGGCCATTTTCAAGATAATAAGGCATAGTAGGGTCTACACCTTCTAAGAAGAGAATCATCCTATTTTTCCATAGATTAAAATTATCTCTGGAGAATCTAGGGGGTTTTGCAAGAGAACCATTGTCAATATAGTTTGTGTTTGTGTTGGTGGCCATTTTCAAAAATAGCAAGGAAGAGGAATCTTAGTGTAGATTAGATATTGTTTATAAGATTAAACAAATCTGCTCTGATACCACTTGTTGGTCCCGAAGGGCTATACAAGTTTGTAGAAGGGGGGGTTGAATACAAACACACAGATTTTACTTTTCTAAATTGTTTATTGATAAATCCTTAACAATTTACAGCTTGTTGCAGAAACAAGATTAAGGATAAACCTAAATCTAAACAAGTTGGAACACTAAGTTTCATGCACTAAGAAAGATAAGGAAATTACTAATAATAACCTATCTCAAGATAAGAAGATGAACTTGACCAGAGTTAGCAAGTTACTTCAAAATGAAGTGAGTTCTTCTTCTTATATACTGAATGCATTTAATGCATGGCAGTATACACTTTACATGTGGCAGCAGCTTATTGGTTGTATGTCATTGACCTTTGTAGACAACCTTAGTAGCCGCATGTTTGAACAGTGTAGTATCAGAGTGGTTGTACGATTTCAGATAATAAGGAGGTTATTTTCTGACATCTCGTACGGAGTCGTGCAAGGGTGGTTAAGACAAAAGTACTTTGTACGGAGGACTTCATGATCATCTTTTCGTTGATTTAGCTCTTCATCATTGTTTATCAGCGAATGATAAAGTTCAGCGATAACTGAAGTCTTGTACTTGATACTTCACGCTGAGTGGACAAATCTGAGTCTTCGCTGATCCGCATCAGTTCATTAGGAGACTTGTCGCTGGTTCTTGAGCTTGATCTTCGACTTCAGCGTAGAACCTATGTTGACGTGAAACTTTTCTTCAGATATCATAAGTAAACAACTAACTTATCAGCGATCACCATAAGGACTGAACAGACTCAGCGATATTATGGTGAACAGTGTTCGCAGAATGTTTAATCTAAAGAGTGAGAGTTCCTATCAGCGGTACTGTAAGATCTTAGTACTTATCAGAGATAGTGAAACTCTGATACATATTGTTTACTTACAATTTTCACTAAGTATTAAGAGAGGGTCATTATCAAATCACTGAGGGTTTGGATCAACAATTAGTATAATTATTTAATCTCCTTAGAGCCTTCTTTCAGTCTTTAATCAATACCCTAACACCCAACTGAACTCAAACTAAGGAAATGAAAGATTAGGGTTTACCTGATTCAATGTAGGATTAAACTCTGATTAATCCTTCTTCTTCTTCCTTGTTTCTCTCTATCTCTCGCCGCCTCTACCTCTCGCTATCTCAGTTTCTCGCTGCTTCTGTCTCTCGGTGCACAAATAAGACACACACACACACACATGACCATTTGTTTCTTTCCCCCTGCTTCGCTTCTCGATGTGCAGCACACACACACACAGGACCATTTAATTTCTTTCTTCCTGCTTCCCTTCTCGATGTGCAGCATACACACACACAAGACCATTTGATTTCTCTTTCTTTTCTCTCTCGATGCAGTACACCCACAACCCTAAAACAATTAAATGCTTTCTAATACTTCCAGCAAAAGCGGCGCACTAGGTAGAGGAATTAATTTCCAATTTTCAATTTTTACCCTCAACTTTCATAATAAATACTTTCATACCTCATTTTTCCATTTAGAACAAAATGCTTATTTTGGGTTATTACAATCTCCCCTCCTTAACAGAATTCCGTCCCGGAATTCACTCTAATACTAATCGGTGCAATTGTTTATCGAAACTTATATTTCAACTCTAGGAATAAATCTTTCTAATAATAAAACCATAACAACATACTTTCACGCCTTCGCTATGCAACTCTGATTGAACTCACCATCTCTGTTCATAACCGTAACATACAATCATCTTAATTTTTCATCTTCCAAACGGATCTATTAATTCAGAAACACCCCGAAACTCGGGTTCCACATTTCTTTCGATTAACCACCATGATCATAAAATCAGATATATATATATATATACAGTCATCCCGACTTTCTTACTTAGATTTACCTTAAATAATTCTTTAACAATCAGTGTTAATCTAAATAACACTTCCCCAAGAATTCTCGGTAGAATTGTAACACATCCTGTAATAACAAATGAATGTCATTACTTAACAAATCTATAAAACTTTAATCAACCAACCAAAGGCTTATACCTCTATCATGACATTTCAAATCAACTAATGATCATACTACCACTCCGACCCACAAGCATCATCATGTCATTCTTTAAACATAACCAAAATTTCCAACTATTTCCTTCTAGGATCATTCCCTCATACATAAGAAACAATTTTCATTCTTTAAAGATTTCTCATCTACTATACTACATCTTGACTAACCTATTCATCATCTTCTTTAAACTTAATCTGCCTTCAAGAATATACTTACTTAACAACATACATAACCACAAAGCTTGGTCTCACAGCTGGGCAATCACCCATTTCTGCCCCGACATTCCATCCCGATAACAGTCAAAATAAACACCAACTTACAAACCACGTACTTCAACAACTGGGATTGCAAAACGTACACTCTATCCGAAATCCCAAAAGGACTTCCTTCTAATCCTTCGTCTTTCTAACATCGCCTTACTACATCACCGACTGACACAGATTTCTTGGCAATTGAAGCTACTATTCACTCGTACATTCACCACTCCTATCCTCACACTACCGACCAAGTCTCTCATTGTCATCCGTACACAATTCACACTTTCCTTCATATTCTCCCGTATACTACAATAGAGTCTTTCTCGCTACTTAGTTCTCTCCCAACTTGTTGAACTATGACTCACGAGTTCACACTTAGCTCCAACACAAACATTCTAGCTAGCTCTTTATGATCCGAGTCCTTTCTTAGACACGACACATTTTCTTACTGACTGGTATAGTCTACACTCACTCCGCTTGTGTTACACACCTTGTCCTTCTACGGACCCTCCTCAACTCGTAAATAGAACGTCTATTCAACAACAACAGTCTCTTACTAATTTAACACCTCTACAAGATATTGTATCAACTTACACCCATCTGGTTTGAGTCTTTGGCCTCGGCCAACATACACCGTCGCCGACTTCAACAACAAAAGACAACTCGTAACTACTTTCTTAACCTATCCTTAAACATGAGTTCCTTATGGGACCTATTCCTCCCTAAACATCATAGTTAACTTTATAATCCGTCGCCCCTATTTCAAAACTTACTCATGTAACATCAATATTACAATCTCCCTTCGAAACTCATAACCCACACCGTGGACCTTTCATTCCTGCCTCACAACACTACTCATAAAGAGTTGTTAAAACCAATACCTTGATGACTCCTAGTCCTTCCTCCGGACACCATCGCCCCTCGGCAACTGGGTTCTCAGTCACCGAGCAAAGGTACAAACCCTCATACACCCGACACTAAAATCCATTCCCGAATCTTCCAAGGTCCAACTTTCCTCTTTAACACATATACCAAAACTACATACGTTCTCCCCTGACTTGACCAACGCCTCTCCGCTCTCGGAGTTCTTCCTTAGCTTAAGACGTATTACTCTATGACCTAGTGGGTTCATAGCCTTCATGCGTGACAATACAGTAAATAAATCCTTTTACACATTTTATCATTTTAAATAAACAACATTTAGAAACAACTCGAGTACACGTGACCCCATCACTCTTATAACTTCAAAACCCTGCACAACGATTCGAGAATCGTTGGCATGCATCTTCCCGAACCTCAATCTTGCTCAATCCGAACAATGTTATTACGATAGTAATAAATTGCATGAAAATCTTTTCGTATGACACAATTCTGAAAGAATTACCGACACAAAGTAAACCAGTCGGTTCTCACACTCAATTGTATGATATCAAAAGGTCAATAAGCATTTTGGTTATAAGTGAATTGCAGGTAACCATTTTCTTGACCCTTTTTGTAACAATTTAATTTATCATTAAAAGTGTGGAATACTTTGCAAATCGTTAAGCTTAAAATTTCAATGTGCGACGTAACTGAAATCGCTTTTTCTTTAAATGTGCACTCGTACAAGCTGACTCATTTTTGTTCAAAGTTGACATTTACGTTTTTATTTTAAATCGTGACAATTTCATGTTACATAAAAAAACGCCATGCATGAGACTCTATTTGCAATTGAAGGCTACTCACTCAAACAAGGTCAACCGCTTTACTCACGTAGCTTATCCTTGATACTCCACTTATGACCAATGGTCGCCCTCTCGGTCATACAATAACTTGCTGAACACGCTTTCCACATCTCACTTACTCGACCCTTTCCTATCATTTCATTTTGATCATCCATCTCACTTTCCACTTCTACAGGGTTTCATTTCACTTTAGGTATCTTATTTTATTTACCCTGTCATAGAAAAGCTTGATTAAGAAATCAGAGCTCCATTGACATTTTCAAGATTTTGACACAGTCTTTCCTTACCATCCTGACTGATCTACTTCGCAATTTCTAGAACGGGGGCTCTCCTGAAACAAGAGTCTTACTCATACTCAACATCCAACCTCTTCGAATCCACGAAGAGCTACCTCTGGACAACTCATAACCCTATATACCACATTTTTTCTCCAAGATGTATACATATATCACATCATAATGACTCCTCATGAAATTTCCCCAACAAGGGTCTTAGTCTACCCCTCAGGGATCTTGCTGACATTCTAAAGTACTGCCACATGACATAAACACTAGGTTCTGACTACCACTTCGGAATAATAAGGTAGGTTAAGCACATACATGTACCTGTAAGTTCGCAATTTCACTGGCCAGGTGAAATCTCAAACTTACCTTACATGACAGTCCTCAGTACCCTATTAGTCTTATCTCTATAATAGTGTTCTCCCAACGCATTTCTTGTTTCTATATTAGTGCCCTCCTAACGCATTTACTGATTCTCAGTTGTGATTTCTACTCCAAGTTTAAGTTTAGGCCCGTCCGGTCACCTAAATCCCTTAAACTATGGCTCTGATACCATTTGTAACAACCCAAAAACATAACAGGACAAATATAGCATTGATTCATAACATTTACAAAGCTGGGTCCGCAAAATTTTTCATTTCATCCATCTACACTTAGGTTGGCGGAAACAACCTATACACAACTGAGAATAATCTAACTACTACCAGTGGCACGTGCACGGTCTCTAGCTGCATCTGTTCCCTATCTTGCTCTTGCTCACTTACCAGAGCCTTCTACTATATGCTTACCTGAAAAGGTTTTAGTTTTGAAAAGCGAGGGTTAGACCATGAGGTCTAGTGAGTTCCCTCCATAAACAGTGTACATCAACATTATAAAAATCATTTATAAAACAGTTCACACTCTTTACATAAACGTCATTCATGGTACTGCACATGTGTAATGGATCACATAAACATTCCGCGATCGGGGTCCCAGCAGGTTCCCTTCTCGCCTCTTCCGGAGCCTACGCAGACTCCCCTTCCCGGAGCCTACGCAGACTCCCCTATACTCGAAATAGGAGGAAACGAATTCCAACCTACCAGTCTGTCTTACATATCCAAGGGATCATCAGAACCCGAGGATCTATCTCTGATCCCACAATGCAGACCGACTCCACATAACATTCACATAAACCATCATAGTCATAAAACATGAGATTTATAATACACTTTACAATTCGTTTCATTGTTGAATAATATTTTCAGTAGGGCATAATTTTCATGGGAAAGCATTCGTAAAACTGGTAAATAAATCATGTTCATAAACAAACCCTGATCTGTGAAATAATAAACGTTCATTTACGTAAGAATCATGTAAAACAACAAGGTATTTCCACATAACAACTTTCCTTGGAAAAACACGCACAATCACGTATTTTAGTTAGAAAAACTCACCTGGCTTGCTCGTTCCAAAGCTTCTCACTTATACTTCCGATCTCAAGGTGGAACACGTATTATTTAGGAAATGTACATCAATAACTAATAATTTACATTCGAGCTTACTTCCGAATGTACCCTCAATTATCTTATTTGATAAGTTTCATTTCTAACCCAAACTTGTGTTCTAGACTTCATTACCGGCCCAAAATATGAATTCTGGATGCTGGTAATTTAGTCACATTCCGAATCCCATAACTATATCGAATATCGGATCCCAATTAATTAGGCCCAACACCGACCATTCTAATAATTATTAATACTTAATAATTAAATATCTAAATCCACATTCTAAATTAAATTACCAAATCTATAATCTAAATTACATTACAAGTCCATATGGATTGCAATAGTGAGGATCACGTGCCCATAAATTAAATATCAAGTCCCTTAATAAGTAATTGTTGGACTAAATTACTAAACACCCTACAATAAAATAAACCCAATATTTAATTTATCTCTAGCCCAAACTAACTCTGAGTCCGGCCCATCACAACTTTCGGTCCACAAACCATTCGGCCCAACGACCAAGCCAACCAGGCCCGTAATGAGTTCCGCTAATTCACCGGTTGCGGAACTATGGAGTTCCGATATCACCGGTTGCGGGACTGCACTTTCGGGACTCCCTTAATGGGTTTCGGTATCGCAATCCAAACGAGTCCCAGTACCATAACACAAACATGTTCGGATATCCTTTTTCTTACGGCCCAACACCGGGACTACGACTTTTACACGACAGTGGGAACACAGAAAAACGCCAAAATGAATCGATTAGCCAGTCTCTTAATCTGAACAATATAATCATTCTATTCCACTGATTCCATTAGTATAATTATTTAATCTCCTTAGAGCCTTCTTTCAGTCTTTAATCAATTCCCCAACACCCAACTGAACTCAAACTAAGGAAATGAAAGATTAGGGTTTACCTGATTCAATGTAGGATTAAACTCTGATTAATCCTTCTTCTTCTTCCTTGTTTCTCCCTATCTCTCGCTTTCTCTACCTTTCGCCATCTCCGTTTCTCGCTGCTTCTATCTCTCGGTGCACAAATAATACACACACACACAAGACCATTTGTTTCTTTCCCCCTGCTTCCCTTCTCGATGTGCAGCACACACACACACACACAGGACCATTTAATTTCTTTCTTCCTGCTTCCCTTCTCGATGTGCAGCATACACACACATGACCATTTGATTTCTCTTTCTTTTCTCTCTCGATGCAGTACACCCACAACCCTAAAACAATTAAATGCTTTCTAATACTTCCAGCAAAAGCGGCGCACTAGGTAGGGGAATTAATTTCCAATTTTCAATTTTTACCCTCAACTTTCATAATAAATACTTTCATACCTCATTTTTCCATTTAGAACAAAATGCTTATTTTGGGTTATTACAATCTCCCCTCCTTAACAGAATTCCGTCCCGGAATTCACTCTAATACTAACCGGTGCAATTTTTTATCGAAACTTATATTTCAACTCTAGGAATAAATCTTTCTAATAACAAAACCATAACAACATACTTTCACGCCTTCTCTATGCAACTCTGATTGAACTCACCATCTCTGTTCATAACCGTAACATACAATCATCTTAATTTTTCATCTTCCAAACGGATCTATTAATTCAGGAACACCCCGAAACTCGGGTTCCACAGTTCTTTCGATTAACCACCATGATCATAAAATCAGATAGATATATATATATACAGTCATCCCGGCTTTCTTACTTAGATTTACCTTAAATAATTCTTTAACAATCAGAGTTAATCTCAATAACACTTCCCCAAGAATTCTCGGTAGAATTGTAACACATCCTGTAATAACAAATGAATGTCATTACTTAACAAATCTATAAAACTTTAATCAACCAACCAAAGGCTTATACCTCTATCATGACATTTCAAATCAACTAATGATCATACTACCACTCTGACCCACAAGCATCATCATGTCATTCTTTAAACATAACCAAAATTTCCAACTATTTCCTTCTAGGATCATTCCCTCACACATAAGAAACAATTTTCATTCTTTAAAGATTTCTCATCTACTATACTACATCTTGACTAACCTATTCATCATCTTCTTTAAACTTACTCTGCCTTCAAGAATATACTTACTTAACAACATACATAACCACAAAGCTTGGTCTCACAGCTGGGCAATCACCCATTTCTGCCCCGACATTCCATCCCGATAACAGTCAAAATAAACACCAACTTACAAACCACGTACTTCAACAACTGGGATTGCAAAACGTACACTCTATCCGAAATCCCAAAAGGACTTCCTTCTAATCCTTCGTCTTTCTAACATCGCCTTACTACATCATCGGCTGACACAGATTTCTTGGCAATTGAAGCTACTATTCACTCGTACATTCACCACTCCTATCCTCATACTACCGACCAAGTCTCTCATGGTCATTCATACACAATTCACACTTTCCTTCATATTCTCCCGTATACTACAATCGAGTCTTTCTCGCTACTTAGTTATCTCCCAACTTGTTGAACTATGACTCACGAGTTCACACTTAGCTCCAACACAAACATTCTAGCTAGTTCTTTATGATCCGAGTCCTTTCTTAGACACGGCACATTTTCTTACTGACTGGTATAGTCTACACTCACTCCGCTTGTGTTACACACATTGTCCTTCTACGGACCCTCCTCACCTCGTAAATAGAACGCCTATTCAACAACAACAGTCTCTTACTAATTTAACACCTCTACAAGATATTCTATCAACTTACACCCATCTGGTTTGAGTCTTCGGCCTCGGCCAACATACACCGTCGCCGACTTCAACAACAAAAGACAACTCGTAACTACTTTCTTAACCTGTCCTTTAACATGAGTTCCTTACGGGACCTATTCCTCCCAACACATCATAGTTAACTTTATAATCCGTCGCCCCTATTTCAAAACTTACTTATGTAACATCACTATTACAAGCGCCCTTCGAAACTCATAACCCACACCGTGGACCTTTCATTCCTGCCTCACAACACTACTCATAAAGAGTTGCTAAAACCAATACCTTGTTGACTCCTAGTCCTTCCTCCGGACACCATCGCCCCTCGACAACTGTGTTCTCAGTCACCGAGCAAAGGTACAGACCCTCATACACCCGACACTAAAATCCATTTCCGACTCTTCCAAGGTCCAACTTTCCTCTTAAACACATATACCAAAACTACATACGTTCTCCCCTGACTTGACCAACGCCTCTCCGCTCTCGGAGTTCTTCCTTAGCTTAAGACGTAATACTCTACGACCTAGTGGGTTCATAGCTTTCATGCATGACAATACAGTAAATAAATCCTTTTACACATTTTATCATTTTAAATAAACAACATTTAGAAACAACTCGAGTACACGTGACCCCATCACTCTTATAACTTCAAAACCCTGCACAACGATTCGAGAATCGTTGGCATGCATCTTCCCGAACCTCAATCTTGCTCAATCCGAACAATGTTATTACGATAGTAATATACTGCATGAAAATCTTTTCGTTTGACACAATTCTGAAAGAATTACCGACACAAAGTAAACCAGTCGGTTCTCACACTCAATTGTATGATATCAAAAGGTCAATAAGTATTTTGGTTATAAGTGAATTGCAGGTAACCATTTTCTTGACCCTTTTTGTAACAATTTAATTTATCATTAAAAGTGTGGAATACTTTGCAAATCGTTAAGCTCAAAATTTCAATGTGCGACGTAACTGAAATTGCTTTTTCTTTAAACGTGCACTCGTACAAGCTGACTCATTTTTGTTCAAAGTTGACATTTACGTTTTTATTTTAAATCGTGACAATTTCATGTTACATAAAAAAACGCCATGCATGAGACTCTATTTGCAATTGAAGGCTACTCACTCAAACAAGGTCAACCGCTTTACTCACGTAGCTTATCCTTGATACTCCACTTACGACCAATTATCGCCCTCTCGGTCATACAATAACTTGCTGAACACGCTTTCCACATCTCACTTACTCGACCCTTTCCTATCATTTCATTTTGATCATCCATCTCACTTTCCACTTCTACATGGTTTCATTTCACTTTAGGTATCTTATTTCATTTACCCTGTCATAGAAAAGCTTGATTAAGAAATCAGAGCTCCATTGACACTTTCAAGATTTTGACACAGTCTTTCCTTACCATCCTGACTGATCTACTTCGCAATTTCTAGAACGGGGGCTCTCCTGAAACAAGAGTCTTACTCATACTCAACATCCAACCTCTTCGAATCCACGAAGAGCTACCTCTGGACAACTCATAACCCTCTATACCACATTTTTTCTCCAAGATGTATACATATATCACATCATAATGACTCCTCATGAAATTTCCCCAACAAGGGTATTAGTCTACCCCTCAGGGATCTTGCTGACATTCTAAAGTACTGCCACATGACATAAACACTAGCTTCTGACTACCACTTCAGAATAATAAGGTAGGTTAAGCACATACATGTACCTGTAAGTTCGCAATTTCACTGGCCAGGTGAAATCTCAAACTTACCTTACATGACAGTCCTCTGTACCCTATAAGTCCTATCTCTATAATAGTGTTCTCCTAACGCATTTCTTGTTTCTATATTAGTGCCCTCCTAACGCATTTCCTGATTCTCAGTTGTGATTTCTACTCCAAGTTTAAGTTTAGGCCCGTCCGGTCACCTAAATCCCTTAAACTATGGCTCTGATACCATTTGTAACAACCCAAAAACATAACAGGACAAATATAGCATTGAGTCATAACATTTACAAAACTGGGTCCCAAAATTTCTCATTTCATCCATCTACACTTAGGCTGGAGGAAACAACCTATACACAACTGAGAATAATCTAACTACTACCAGTGGCACGTGCACGGTCTCTAGCTCTTGCTCTTGCTCACTTACCAGAGCCTTCTACTATATGCTTACCTGAAAAGGTTTTAGATTTGAAAAGCGAGGGTTAGACTATGAGGTCTAGTGAGTTCCCTCCATAAACAGTGTACATCAACATTATAAAAATCATTTATAAAACAGTTCACACTCTTCATATAAACATCATTCATGGTACTGCACATGTGTAATGGATCACAGAAATATTCCGCGATCGGGGTCCCAGCAGGTTCCCTTCTCGCCTCTTCTGGAGCCTACGCAGACTCCCCTTCCCGGAGCCTACGCAGACTCCCCTCTACTTGAAATAGGAGGAAATGAATTCCAACCTACCAGTCTGTCTTACATATCCAAGGGATCATCAGAACCCGAGGATCTATATCTGATCCCACAGTGCAGACCGACTCCACATATCATTCACAAAAACCATCTTAGTCATAAAACATGAGATTTATAATACACTTTACAATTCATTTCATTGCTGAATAATCTTTTCAGTAGGGCATAATTTTCATGGGAAAGCATTCGTAAAACTGGTAAATAAATCATGTTCATAAACATACCCTGATCTGTGAAATAATAAACGTTCATTTACGTAAGAATCATGTAAAACAACAGGGTATTTCCACATAACAACTTTCCTTGGAAAAACACGCACAATCACGTATTTTAGTTAGAAAAACTCACCTGGCTTGCTCGTTCCAAAGCTTCTCACTTATACTTCCGATCTCAAGGTGGAACACGTATTATTTAGGAAATGTACATCAATAACTAATAATTTACATTCGAGCTTACTTCCGAATGTACCCTCAATTATCTTATTTGATAAGTTTCATTTCTAACCCAAACTTGTGTTATAGACTTCATTACCGGCCCAAAATATGAATTCTGGATGCTTGTAATTTATTCACATTCCGAATCCCATAACTATATCGAATATCGGATCCCAATTAATTAGGCCCAACACCGACCTTTCTAATAATTATTAATACTTAATAATTAAATAGCTAAATCCACATTCTAAATTAAATTACCATGTATATAATCTAAATTACATTACAAGTCCATATGGATTGCAATAGTGAGGATCACGTGCCCATAAATTAAATATCAAGTCCCTTAATAAGTAATTGTTGGACTAAATTACTAAACACCCTACAATAAAATAAACCCAATATTTAATTTATCTCTAGCCCAGACTAACTCTGAGTCCGGCCCATCACAACTTTCGGTCCACAAACCATTCGGCCCAACGACCAAGACAACCAGGCCCGTAATAAGTTCTGGTAATTCACCGGTTGCGGAACTATGGAGTTCCGGTATCACCGGTTGCGGGGCTGCACTTTCGGGACTCCCTTAATGGGTTTCGGTATCGCAATCCAAACGAGTCCCGGTACCATAACACAAACAGGTTCCGGTATCCTTTTTCTTGCGGCCCAACACCGGGACTCCGACTTTTACACGGCGGTGGGAACACAGAAAAACGCCAAAATGAATCGATTAGCCAGTCTCTTAATCTGAACAATATAATCATTATATTCCACTGATTCCATTAGTATAATTATTTAATCTCCTTAGAGCCTTCTTTTAGTGTTTAATCAATTCCCCAACACCCAACTGAACTCAAACTAAGGAAATGAAAGATTAGGGTTTACCTGACTCAATGTAGGATTAAACTCTGATTAATCCTTCTTCTTCTTCCTTGTTTCTCTCTATCTCTCGTCGCCTCTACCTCTCGCCATCTCCATTTCTCGCTGCTTCTATCTCTCGGTGCACAAATAAGACACACACACATGACCATTTGTTTCTTTCCCCCTGCTTCCCTTCTCGATGTGCAACACACACACACAGGACCATTTAATTTCTTTCTTCCTGCTTCCCTTCTCGATGTGCAGCATACACGCACACATGACCATTTGATTTTTCTTTCTTTTCTCTCTCGATGCAGTACACCCACAACCCTAAAACAATTAAATGCTTTCTAATACTTCCAGCAAAAGCGGCGCACTAGGTAGGGGAATTAATTTCCAATTTTCAATTTTTACCCTCAACTTTCATAATAAATACTTTCATACCTCATTTTTCCATTTAGAACAAAATGCTTATTTTGGGTTATTACAGTTCAAATGGGCCAATTCCGGTTTTATAAAATTCCAGATCCACTATAATTAAAGTCCAATTCCGGAACTTAAGCTAGCCCAATTAAACTTCCGGATCTCGTATGTAGATTCTGGATCTTAATGTTGAGAATTCCGGATCCAATAGAAATTAAATTCCGGATCCTCGACCCAAGTTACAAATTCCGGTTCTACTCAGTTCCGGTATGGGATTAATAACCTCGAACACTACGATTTCTACAGGAGTGACCATTCTATAACTGAAATCAAATTTGGTATTTAAGCCATTAATCATTATGAGAATACTTGCATAATTAGTTGATAGCTAAACCTCCAAATTACTCTTAATAAGAAGATTGCACACATTGACCATACACTTCTTTCCCATTGATTAACACAACTCAACCCTAACCTTCTCAAATCTCCTGAATAAATCAAATTAACATGTTAAGGAAGAAGGAGATTACCTCTAGAGCAGCTAAAATTTCACTCCAAGCCTGTGATTCTTTCTTCTATAGACTCCAAATCGATTTCCACACTCTCACACACTAAAATCGCACACACAGTAGCCGCCTCTGCTTAGAGAAAATGACTAAATCCCTAGGGTTTTCACCCTTTTATACCTCTCACAACCAACCACCAATTTATTCCTTTCTCACACTTGAACCACGAAACTTCTGATTTTCGAACTTCTACCACACTTTTTATTTATTGAAAAAAATAGAACCCGGTTATTACAACATCCTCCCCTCAAAAGAATTCCGTCCTCGGAATTCCATTTTCAAACAATCGAGGAAACGGTTTCTCAGCTTTCTAACCTTGTGATCTACAATCGCTAACGGTTCCCCCACATGAATCAACTTTCATTCACACCAGCGTCTTCTAACAGTACGACCATGCTTCCCTCAACCGAGCACTTCCTAAGATTTGACACGTGGGATGTCGAATGAGCTACCGCTAAGCATAGTTCTTCAACAAAAGACGTATACCAACGAATTATCATTCTTACGGCTAACTATAACTCATACCCAAAAATCGTGTTACATCAAGAAACGCTTCAAATTAAGGGTTTCTCACAAAATTTCACTTTCTTAAAGGAACGGATTTTACAGAAGTTAATGTCACCGCGACCTGAATCCCTTACTAAAATATCTACGCTCAAATTGACATCCGAACACAAGATCAACCTTGAATAACACCTTAACTCGCAGTTAAGAATTCTCTTCCACAGGTTACACACAATTCTACAATCACTTTCCTAACACAAAGTACGTCTAAGGCAGGTAACACTTTCTCACATTAATTATGCTGACCACAATCCAATGATAACAATCGATTCACACACTTTTACCCCAACGTCACTTCCACACTACTACCAACTTCCCTCCAATGGCCCTTCACCCCAAGCATTACATTCGACTACTTTCTTCCACTCCCTTCTCAACAGAAAACACGTTTCCCAAGGACAGCTCACTAGAAAATGCTCACTCAAGAACAATCAAACAAGCTAGCTTTCCTCAACTCTTAAGCCAATCACATACACATAAATCCTCTTTCTCATACCCTTTCCAGGAGTTCGCACACTTACCGATGACAATCTACACACATTACTCCACTTATTTCGACATACGATATTCACCTCCCTACGTTAGCGTGGAGCACCGTCCACCAAACATTACTTGCCCCTCTCTTTCGACCTTTCCATATACTGATAACACTTTCTCATTACTATACATAACCAAGCGGTTGCACCAAAATTCTAACTTAAAGCATTCAACCAAGTCATCTCGAAATGACACCAGTGTTCGAAGTTACTACACATTCTTTGATCTCCAAATATTACCTTCTCGGATAATTCTTTCACTCATAAGAAACAATTCGCAATCTTTAAAGAATTCGCAGCTACTACACCACATTTTTTACTAACCCATTCATCATCTTCTTTAAACTTCCAATGATTCCAGAAATATACTTACTTAGCGACTCACACAAACAAAACACTTGGCTTCTCCTTCGGGTAACCACCCACTACTGCTCCGACATTCTATTCCGATAAAATCCATATCACAAGGCCAACTTACAATCCACGTGCTCCAACAACTTGATTAACAGATAGTACACCTCTTCCAAAATCCCCGAAAAGGCTTCCATCTGATGCTTCCTCTTTCTAACATTACATTACTACAACACTGGCTGGCACATTTATCTTGGCAATTGATGCCACTACTCCACCATACACTCTCCACCCATAACATCACACTGCAGACCGGGTCTCTCGTGGTCATTCGTACTCAATTCGAACTTGCCTTCATATTCCCCCGCATAAAACCGAGTTTATCTCCCTACTTTGTATTTTGCCAACTCTAAATCAACAACTCACGAGTACCCGACTAACTCAAACATATTCCATTCTTGCTAGTTCTTTGCGATTCCAAACCATTACATAGACAGGGCACATTCCCTCACAGATGGATATGATCTAAACGCCCATGCGAGGTGTTCCATCATTATGGCTACATCTTTCCAGAAAGACCTCCTACATTTATCCGCACCATGGTAATTCTCTTCGCTTCCAACCTCGTGACAACGCCTTCAACTCCAGACATACTAGATAGCTGTCGACTTTAATATTAGTAGTCGACTTGTTGATGCTTCCCTAACTTTCCATCAACAAATGTTCCTAACAGAACCTAGTTCTTCCAACATGTCATGATCATCTACACATCCCGTCGTCCTCCTTTCAAACTTACTCGTGCAACGTCAATATTATAAGATCACCTTAAAACTCTTATCCGACGTCGAGGATATTTCATTTATGTCTCACCACGCTACTCATAACGAGCTGCTAATACTAACACCTTGATGACTACTAGTCCTTCTTCCGGACACAACCGTCCCTCGGCAACTATATTTCCAGTCACCAAACAAGGGTACTGACCCTCATACAACCGACACTAAAGTCCACCTCCAACTCTTCTACTGTTCACCTCTCTTCTTGAACACAAATACCAAAGCCACAACATTCTCTCCTAGTTTGTCCAACACCTCTCTGCTCTTGGAATCCTTCCTTATCTTAAAATGTAATACTCTACGACCTAGTGAGTTCATAGCCTTCATGCATGACAACACGGTAAATAAATCATTTCTCACGTTTTCTCATTTTAAAAAAAACAACACTTGGAACAACTTGGGTACACATGATCCCAACATTCCCATAACTCCAATGCTCTGCACAACGATCTCGAGAATCGTTTGTATGCATTTTTCCGTAAGATTTAATCTTACTCAACCAAAACGATGTTGTTACGACAGTAATATATTGAATGAAAATCTTTTCATACGACAAAATTATGAAAGAAAAATTTCTGACACAATTAAACCAGTCGATTATCACACTCATTTATATGATATCAACATGTCCATACTCATTTTGGTTATAAAATTTTTGCTAGCAAACATTTTCTTGACTTTTTGCAATGATTTAACTTATCATGAAAAGTGTGAAGTATTTTGCAGATTGCTAAGCTCAAAATTTCATTGTGCGGCGTAAATGGAATTGCCTTTTTCTTTAAATACACGCTTACACATGCTGACTCAATCCCGACCAAAATTGCTATTTACACATTTGCTTTTAATCACGAAAACTCATGTAACACACACAAGAACGCACTGCATGAAACTCTACTCGCAAATGAAGGCTACTCACTCAAACAAGATCAAATGTTTTACTCACGCAACTTATCATTGACACTCTAACTTCGACCAATGGTCGCCCTCTCAACCTTGCAATAACTTGTTGTACATGCGTTCCACGACCCACTTACTCAAGTATTTCATACTATTTTCGTTTTGATCAATTATCTCACATTCTACCTCTACACGCTTTCAATCCACTACTGATATCTCCCTTCATTGATCCTGCACTGAAAAGATCGACTAAAGAGTCAGGGCTCTACTCCTCCACTCGCTCTTAGATTGACGCTTTCAAGATCTCGACACTGTTCTTCCTTACCATCACAACCGATCTACCCCAGGATCTCTATAACTGGGACTCTCCAGAACGAGGAGTCTTACTCAAAATCAAACATTCAACCTCTTCGACCCCACGAAGATCTTCCTCTAAACGGATCATAACATTCTAGACATCATTCCTCCTAAAAGATGTATACATACATCACATCATAAATAATCTCTCAAGATACTTCCCCAATAATGAGTCTCAATCTACTCATCAACGATCTTGCTGACATTCTCGATTACTAATTTACGGCAGGTAAACTAGCTTAAGACTACAGCATCGGAATAATAAGGCAATTTAAGCACGTACATGTACCTGTAAATTCGCAATTACACTGGCCAGGTGTGATCCCAAACTTACCTTACATGACTGTCATCGGTACCCTATTAGTCCTATCTCTACAATAGTATCCTCCTAACGCATTTCCTGATTCTCAGTTGTGATCTCTACTCCCAAAGTTTAAGTTTACGCCCGTCCGGTCACCTAAATCCCATAAACTATGGCTCTGATACCATTTGTAACAACCCATTCTAAAATAGAATATGCATAGCATTAAATCATAAGAATTACAAAACTGGGTCTCAAATTTTCATTACACCTGATTCAAAATTTAGGTTGGCGGAAACAACCTATACACAACTGAGAACATACTAGTTTCTATAAGTCTCACTGGCACTGTATATATCTGTATATGTACTCTATCCTGCTCTTGCTCACTTACCTGAGCCTCCTACTATCTGCTTACCTGAAAATGGTTTAGTTTTGAAAAGCGAGGGTTAGACCAAAAAGGTCCAGTGAATTCCCTCCGAAAACAGCTTTTAACAACATCATAAAAGTCATTTCATAAATACATCAACAGTCTCCATATAAAGCATCAAACATGGTACTGCACAGTGTTCAAGGATCTTACAAGCTAACCACGATCGGGGCCCAAGCAGACTCCCCTCTCGCCTCATATCGGGGCCCAAGCAGACTGCCCTCCTCCCCTCTATCCGAGTAGGAAGGAAACGAATTCCATCCTACTCGCTTATCACAACTGCCCAAGGGATCATCGGATCCTGAGGTACTCTGATCCCACTGTGCAGACCGACTCCACATAGCATACACATAACTTATCATAAATCACGGAACGCGAAATCTTTATACATCATTCTTCATGCTAAATAGTCTTTTAAATAAAACATACTTTTCATGGGAAAACATACGTAAAAGTGGGAAAACAATTCATGCTCATAAATGGACCATAATCAGTAAAATATTTTTAGCATCTTATTACATGAAAAAGGGTTTAGGGAACTCACCTGGCGATTTAGCGATTCCTTCTCACAAGCTTCAGATTTAAAGGAAACACCTATGATATTTAAAAATAGGAATAGTGAGTCCCAAGTAACTCTTAGTCCGAGAAATTTTCTATCTAACCCGACCCTTAACTAACTCTGGAATCCGGTCCCAATAATAATTCTGTATCATAAATCATAACTCCGGATCACATATCGAAAACCCATTCCGGATTACCTTTTGTAAATTCCGGATCCACTAATTTAAATATGCCAATCCGGATCCACAAACTAAGCCCAGATTCCGAATTTCTAATATAGCAACATACCGGATCCCTTTTTATCACACTACCGGATCCACTAAAACTTAACTCCCTTTTTGTTATTAAATTAACACAAACTTCCGGATTATTTGGCCCAAGATAACAATTGAGATTTCCGGATCCATACATAGAATCCGGATCCACATACCAATTAAAGACCCACTACCGATTAAAGATTAAAAAATACCGGATCTTTAATTTTCCAAATACCGGAACCAATTGATTAAGCCCACTACAAAAGAATTACGGTTCCTTTAATTCACATGGCCCATTCTGGATCCCTTTTTGGGGAGTTCCGGATCTTTAGTTCAAATGGCCCAATTTCGGTTTTATAAAATTCCGGATCCACTATAATTAAAGACCAATTCCGGAACTTAAGCTAGCCTAATTAAATTTTCGGATCTCCTATGTAGATTCCGGATCCAATAGAAATTAAATTCCGGATCCTCGACCCAACTTACTAATTCCGGTTCTACTCAGTTCCGGTATGGGATTAATAGCCTAGAACACTACGATTTCTACAGGAGTGACCATTCTATAACCGAAATCAAATCTTGGTATTTGAGCCATTAATCATTATGAGAATACTAGCATAATTAATTGATACCTAAACCTCCAAATTACTCTTAATAAGAAGATTGCACACAGTGACCATACACTTCTTTCCCATTGATTAACACATCTCAACCCTAACCTTCTCAAATCTCCTGAATAAATCAAATTAACAAGTTAAGGAAGAAGGAGATTACCTCTAGAGCAGCTGAAATTTCACTCCAAGCCTGTGATTCTTTCTTCTGGAGACTCCAAATCGATTTCCACACTCTCACACACTAAAATCCCACACACACAGTAGCCGCCTATTCTTAGAGAAAATGACTAAATCCCTAGGGTTTTCACCCTTTTATACCTCTCACAACCAACCACCAATTTATTCCTTTCTCACACTTGAACCATGAAACTTCTGATTTTCGAACTTCTACCACACTTTTTATTTATTGACAAAAATAGAACTCGTTTATTACACATATGCCTTTGGATCCAATGCGTTACAGTCTAAAACATTACCTAACTCTAAAGAAATGAACTAGCACATTTATAACATGTAATTTCCATATAGATGCAATTTAAAAGCATCCTACATTCAAGGCTCCTTATCAAGCTAATAAAACTGGGCAAATACCCCAAACACTCATTTGAGTATAAATCACGCCCAAAAGGCATAATAAACGTTTGGCTAAATATGTGAGCCAATATGGCTACATAAACCAAAATGCTTTTTTTCCCCAAATCTTTGTCTATTGGCCTTCGGCCTAAAACCAAAAAGGTTTACAATTTCTAAAATGTTCCCAAGGTTGAGAATGACCAAAATCCAATAACTCACACGTTTATACTTTCAAAACGTTCCATAATACAATTTATGCACATTTCCAAAACACACACTAAAAATGCATTTTATCAAATAACCTCCATTTATAAAATAAATCATCAAAACACTTTCCTTTATGATTATCTAACAAATACTCAAAAATCCCAAATGTGGATGTTTTACAAGATTTATAAAGTCAAACACTTCAAATAATCAAAACCGTTCAAATATCCCAATATTTGATAAGTTCGTGTAAAACACATAAATATCTTAAAATGGACATTTTTGACATGTACAACATTTTCACAAATCAATTTGAACTCAGCTTGCTAGATTTATGCTAAATCTAGATTTTACCCTAATACGAGCTCCTTGAAGTAACTTGAATCCACAAGAAATTATTCCAAAAAACTAGATTCACAAATTTTCCAACCATAAATAGACGTATTCAAGTGCTTAGAATCTTTCCTCAAACATCTTATCTCAAAATCTCCACTTTGACCAAAACCCCTAATTTTGCCCTAATTTCCCCAAAATCATCCAAACCGAAGTTTAAGACATTAAAACACTAGGAAGTCATTAATAGATCATTTATAACTCATAATAAAGTTTAGAAACTAGGAGGATGAACTCACCACTTAGGTTTTGGTGGAAAAACCTAGAAATCTCAAGGAATGGAGATAAACACTTGATTCTTGCACCAATAGATGAAACCATTTGCCTAGGTGATGAAGGAACACTTTGATTTACAAGAACTTACCCCCAAAATGAGTTAGGGTTCATATGAGAGGGTGTAGGTCGACTTGGGAGAGAAAAGAAGAGATTAGAAGTGAGAAATGAAAGAAATGGCTGAAAAATCGTATTTTTAAGGCTATGGTACGTTCATGCTGTTGTGACATGCGATTGTGACAGTGTCACAATCACTGACACAATCGCACAAGTCGTATCGAGAGTTTTTGGCATCCGGCTATTGTGACATGCTATAGTGACAGTGTCACAATCGTGGGAACTATAGCACAGAATGTACCGAACACTGTTTTGGCCATAACCTCTTCGTTTTAGCTCTGAAAAGAACTGTTGGACTCGTATTTGAATTCTTCATCCAACAAGACCATAAAATCTAGTATTTAAGCCCAAAATCCGATTTCCTCTATCTCTCTTAAAAGAACGATTTCTACACTAACTTGAAATTGTTCTTACCTGCTACTCCATTGTCATATTTACATGGCACATTCGTTGGGACGACCAACCACTCGATAACGTCGTTCCAATTGTGACATATGTCACAATCACATGAAACTATAGTCGAGACTACCATACCTTCAATATCGTGGGTGTTATTGTGACAGATGTCACAACTGCATGACACTATAGCCATACTCCATAATTGGTTCTTCCTTTACTGATTTCCCCCAGTTCAACATTTCTTCAATTGGGATAAAAACCAGGGTGTTACAATCCTCCCAACCTTAAAAGAGATTTCGTCCTCAAAATCTAGTTCATACATAAAACATTTAATACTACACAACACTTAAACTGAGTGAGAGACATGACATTGTCCAAAAACACTACTCAACACGGAGCAAGTCCGAATCTTGTCTTCTCATCTACTGATTCCAAAAGGTAACATTCTAATGATATAAGCCTCAAATAACATTGTTTCCACCAACACAACATTTCTTTCTTTAAAGGCACATCTTTTACCCATTCCAGTCTTAAACGACATTAAATAATTACCCTACCAAACTGCCATGTCGACTTTCGGGATAACTTTCACTTCCCAAAATCTATTTCGATACCTTATACTCATACTTAGAGTGAACATCTAGTTTCACTAGAGCAGTTTCTAACCGCACGACTTTCGTGCCTCCCAACGTTAGGTGATCCATACTATCTCAACGGTAACTTACAACTTAAACCACACGAATCCATTACCGATGCTTTAAATGAATTCACTATTAAATATTCTTAACAAGCTTTATCAATTGTAATACTCTTCTCATTAGCATTCCTTATCTCGAATATTTTTCTCGAAATCTTATTCGGATGCAACCGAACGCACTCGCTAACACGCCGACAACTTAGTCTCGAGAAATCAAGGTCTCTTCAACAATAGATTTCCACCTAAAGTCTATCTCTACATCTTTACCAAGTTTCCCAATATTCATAATTATAAGGACTCATCTTCCTTTTCTTGACGATCTTTCCTACTAAATAGGTCACTTCAGACCTACACGCTTATGAAACTATACTTCAACTGCCACAAGATACGATCACCAAATATCTACCAGTTTCTCAATCCAACTGTTCCCGCTCTGGATCTATCATTTAACTTTAACGAGTACCATTAGAATCCAAAACGAATGGTTTACCACAAGCATTAACATAAGATATCGCGAGTCTCACCCTTCAGTTACAAAATGTCAGGATCGATTCTTAACAAGAATTAAACTTCTTAGAAACAGAATTTAGAGAATCTTGCGGAATAGAACTCTAAATCAATTAAAGAACAATCAATAGAATTCAACACACTGTATATATCAAACTGTATTACAAGCTTTACACCAAACCTCAATCTTGTTGAACAGGCTCAACAAGACGACTTCTACTTCTCTAGAAATAGGATCTATGATCTTGAGGTTAATTCTCTCTGAATAGCTAAACAACTTTTTGAATAATTGTTCTCTATATCGTGTATCTTATTTTTTCTCACGTATATTCTAATAGCTATCTATCAATACTATTTATACAAAAGTAATTACAAGATAACTATCAAAAGTAAATTGATCTTCTGAATCTTCGTTAAACATATCTTGATCAATTCCTTCTTTGTCTCCAAAAGTATCGCATACCAAACTTATCAAGTCAGCAGTATTAACAATGATTTGGCTCAGCAGCATTAACGACCTTCAGCAGTATTAACCTTCACAGTCTTCAAGCAGTAGTAACCCAGCTCAGCAGTACTAACCATGTCTAGCAGTAGTAACTTCTTCTAGCAGTAGTAACTTCTTCTAGCAGTAGTAACTTCTTCTAGCAGTAGTAACCTTGACTAGCAGTAGTAACAAAGAACTGGCAGTAGTAAAATTGTCTTGGCAGTATTAACCATACTTGGCATATCTTCAGTTCCCAACAATCTCCCCCTAACTTTACTTTTAGGAAAAGAAGTCAAGTTCTTCAGATGATGCTTCCAAAACCTAATCATACATGCCTAGATTAGGATTCAATCCCAGACTTTGATTGAGAATCCTTTTTACCAAGAATCTACCCATTGCTGAATCCTTGTTGCAGGTCAGCTTAGTATGTAACATTCCTTTCAGCCTCTTCATGCTGTGATTGTATATTTCATCCACCAGATAGTATTCTTGAGTTGCAGAGTCAAGGGAGATGACATATACTCCACAGTTTTCATAGAGCATCCAGTTGGTAATGGCTTGAAACTGTGTGTTTATCCTATGCTGAACTGCTTCAGGTTTGAACATTTGGCACAAGAATTCAAGTACCATTTTAGAGATTGACATCCCTTGTTCAGTCAGCATGTTTTCATATAGCCTCATCCCAACTTTGAACATTTCTTCTAAGTCTGATCTTGAGCAAGTTCTGACAATTTTTCCCCAAGTTGAAAAGACTTCAAATTTTCCATCTGCTCTTTTTATCCTAATGAACTCCTTTCTACCATCTTTCAAAGTGTCCCAAAAGATGATTTCAGGAGCCTTAGATGATATTGGTTCAGCCTGAATTGGAATTGGGTTAGTGTCAACACCAGTAATATACAAATCACATTGGGCATCAGTTTGTGATTGTACATTGCTTGATTGCCCTGATGGAGTTGCCACTTCTTCTTCAGCAACTTCTGAGGTTAATTTTTCTTTCACTGTTTCCTCCTGGGCCTCTTCTGCAGTTGGCTCCACCCTTGGCTTCTTTTCATTTTTCTTCTGTGAAGTTATGGGCTTGGTGCTTGGTCTTTTCTTTGACATCATCTTGGTTCTTTTAAGAGTTTTAACAGCTACAGGAGTTGGTTCAGCTGTTTTAAGTTTTTCAGCAGCAATAACCATTTCTGCTGCTATGGCTGTTACTGCTTCTCTTAGAACATGTAATGATGCTGCTTCAACACTGTTCTTCACAATCCAGTATATTTCTTCATCAATTTCAGCTTGAGATGTAGTTACTGCTTCCTGCTCAGTTTCTGCTGCTTTTTCTGTTTGGCCTTCAGCAGCATTAACTATTTCTGCTGCTTGTTCAAACTCAGCAGCATTAACAGTTTCTGCTGCTGTGGTTTCTGCTGCTGTTGTAGTTTCTGCTTCTTTAATAAGCTCTTCCCCCTTTTCTGTCTCCCCCTTATTCTGTGCACTGGACTCCCCCTTAAACTGTGCATTCTCAATTTCCATTTCAGTCTCCATCTGAACTGTCTCCCCCTCAACTTGTAGACCGTTCATATTCAGTTCTGCTTCTGACTCTGACTCCCCCTTTTTGGGAGCATCATCAGTTGGAGTTCTTCTTCTCAGCACAAATCTTGCCTTTTTCTTTCTGTGCAACAACTTGGTGACCATCTTTTTGAGCTTCTCAATTTGAGACTGTTGGTAGGTGACCACAGTCTTCAGTTGCTCAATCTCCTTCTTCTGTGCCATAACATCCAAGTTGACATTTCCAATGGTTTCCATCAATTCAGCATAGTTATATCTATCCTCACCTTGTTTAGAAGTGTTTACCTTCTTTAAAGGATCCTTGGAAGTTTTAGCAGAAGCCTTCTGCCTAGCAGAAGCACTAACTGCCCCCTTGGTTTCTTGGCACCTGGGTCCTCCTAATGATTTCTCATTTAGAGTTGCCATGGGGAAGGTCTTATTTATGTTACCACTGTCCTTCTCTGTGCTAGCAGAAGTAGTGGCAGCCTTAGCACCCATATGCTCATCCTTCTCCTTAGAGAGCACCTTCTTGGGGTTGGGAGACACCCCTGTGGTTTCCCTGTTGATATTCTCAATTGGAGAATGCTCCAACTGAGGGCTTAAAGGCTTAGGGCTCTGAGTAGGTACATCAAGGGAAGGAACCTTGTGCACCTTTCTTCTTTCAAACCTTTTGGTGATTGTGGGAGTGGGTCGTTCAAGGATGGACTGAGGGATGTCTTTTGAGATGGAAGGTTGGGATTGGTCATCAGTGGGTTGATCTAATAAGGGCCTTGATCCTGATGCCATACCTTCAGAGGGGTGGGACACAACCATCATTGTAGAGAACAATGGTGTGTCAACTCCTTCCGAGTCCCTAGGAAGTCTTTTCATATTTGAAAAAACCTTCCCTTTAGGGGATTTGGGTACATATACCTCAGTAAACTGAGGTAAGTCCATCAATTCCTTGTTAATAACTTCTTGCACAAACCTTGGATACATGTAAAAGCTCTTTTTGGGTTCCAAGTTTGATACAAGATCATTGCTGAAAAATTGTACTTTCTGGCAGTGGATAAGCAGACCAAGGCATATGCAATGGGACTGCTGAACTCACTCCATCCAGTAGTTTTCTTGGAAATACAGTGCATCAGGGTATGAACAAGAAATCTCCATTGGTTGAAAATTTTTGACTTGTAGAATTTAAAAACACCAATGGGACCTTCATACCCCATTCTTTGTAAAGTCGAATATAAGTCATCAGAAGATAGAGAGGTTATACCTGAGGCATCATCCAAGTGAAGAGAGATGCGAATAACCTCCTCTGTGACTTTCAAGGGTTTATCACAAACCCTTGTTCAAATGGTTTTCTGCCCTTCTTCGAAACTAACAGTGGCATTCTCCCAAAATTGTGTCTGATGTTCGATATAGATGGTTGGGCTCACCGTTAGGGCATAGGAGATGTGCGAGGATTTGAGAAAATCGACGATATCGTGGAATCCCGCAGCTTGTTTCGGCTTCTGAAGCATGGCTATTTCATTGTGCTCATCAACAAACTCCATGATTCCTGAGGATTCTTGAAAGAAAAACACAAAGATTCTGGGGAGACTAGGTTAGAACGAGAGAGAAGAAGTAAATGCGAAGAGTCGTTATGAACTTTGGCGGGCAAACAGGGGTATTTATATGCCCTAGATTATCAAAAGCAGTATTAACGACATAAGCAGTATTAATTACTGAGCAGTATTAACTGCAAGGCAGTATTAACTACACAGCAGTATTAACTACCAAGCAGTATTAACTACCTAGCAGTATTAACTACCGAGCAGTATTAACTACCAAGCAGTATTAACTACCAAGCAGTATTAACTACCTAGCAGTATTAACTACCTAGCAGTATAAACTGCACTAGCAGTATTAACTGCACTAGCAGTATTAACTACTGAGCAGTATTAACTGTGCACTAGCAGTATTAACTACTGAGCAGTATTAACTGCAAAGCAGTATTAACTACACAAGCAGTATTAACTTCTGAGCAGTATTAACTACACAAGCAGTATTAACTGCACAAGCAGTATTAACTACACAAGCAGTATTAACTTCTGAACAGTATTAACTACACAAGCAGTATTAACTGCACAAGCAGTATTAACTACACAAGCAGTATTAACTGCACAAGCAGTATTAACTACTAGAACACAGGCAGTAGTAACTTTGCACTAGCAGTAGTAACGCTGCTCGGGCAGTAGTAACTACACTTACACTTTTCTGCACTTGGTAACCTGAGGGAAACAGAGGATCCTGAGAAAGAAAGTTAGTAGCACCAAATATATGAAGAAATACAGGTATAAAAACAGAAAGTCATAAATTTATTCTAGGTTGATCATGCCCACACTTGTTACCAAGAAGGTGAATCTACCCACATCAAAAGCTTTTGTGAATAGATCAGCAAACTGGTCATTTGTATGAACTTTAGCAACCTGAATTAATTTCTTTTCATTGCAATCTCTTATAAAGTGATACCTTATCTCTATATGCTTTGTTTTTGAGTGTTTGACTGGATTATTAACAATGCTAATAGCACTGTTGTTATCAATGAAGATTGGAGTGTGAAGAAATGTTACCCCATAGTCCAACATCTGATTCTGAATCCATAGAACCTGAGAGCAGCAGCTTGCAGCAGCTATGTACTCAGCCTCTGTGGTAGATAAGGACACTGTGGTTTGTTTCTTACACTGCCAAGATACTAGTCTTGTACCCAAAAACTGACATCCACCTGAAGTAGACTTCCTATCCATGTTGGCTCCACCCAAATCACTATCTGAATATGCAAGCAAGTCAAAAGAGGATTCATGAGGATACCAGAGACCTAATCTAGGTTGCCCTTTTAAGTATCTGAATATTCTCTTGACAGCATGAAGGTGTGATTGCTTAGGAGAAACCTGAAATCTGGCACAAACACAGACTGAAAACATAATATCTGGTCTAGAGGCTGTGAGATACATGAGAGATCCAATCATTGATCTGTAATGATGGACATCCACATCCTCCCCCTCAAGATCTGCAGTGATCTGTTTATGTGTTTCCATTGGAGTGCTTGCTGGCTTTGAGTCTGATAAACCAAACTTGTCCAGGATGTCTTTCACATACTTGGATTGGCTAATAAAAATCCCATCTTTCCTCTGTTTTACCTGAAGCCCAAGAAAGAATGTAAGTTCTCCCATGGAACTCATCTTGAAGCTTTTGTGCATCAATTCTTCAAACTCTTTACACATTTGATCATTGGTGGATCCAAAGATGATGTCATCCACATAGATCTGAACAAGTAAAGTACCTCTCTTTCTCCTCTTGATAAACAGGGTCTTGTCAATTGTTCCTCTTTCAAAGTCATTTTTCAAGAGATAGGTAGACAGAGTGTCATACCATGCTCTTGGGGCTTGATGCAAACCATAGAGAGCCTTCTTCAGCTTGTATACTCTGTCAGGGTGCAATGGATTCTCAAATCCAGGGGGTTGACAGACATATACTTCTTCCTCAATACTTCCATACAGAAATGCACTTTTGACATCCATTTGGTACACTTTGAACTTCATGTATGAGGCATAGGCTAGAAATAACCTGATTGCTTCAATCCTTGCCACAGGAGCAAAGACTTCCTCATAATCTATTCCTTCTTCCTGAGTGTACCCTTGTGCAACCAGTCTAGCTTTGTTTCTGATCACAATCCCTCTGTCATCCTTCTTGTTCCTAAAAATCCACTTGGTGCCAATTGCTCTATGACCTTTTGGAAGGCCTACCAAGTCCCAAACATCCTGTAATTTGAACTGTAGCAGCTCCTCTTGCATTGCCTCTATCCAGCTTGGGTCTTTCATAGCATCATAAGCCTTTTTGGGCTCAATCTGGGACAGAAAGCAAGTAAGAACAGTGTTAACTGTATTTTGCTGCTCTTGCAACTCTTGGAGTCTGCTTTGCTTTCTAGTCATCATGGGAGATGCAATATCTCCAATCACCAACTCAGGAGGATGATTTTTCTGAGTTCTTGTTGGATGACCAGCTTCCTCTTGTATGTTCTCATCCAGATTTGACTCATTTAATTCTGGATTTGTTTCTGCTTCTTCAGTCACCTCAGATTCTCTGGAATTTGGACCTGAAGACTGATTTTCCTCTGCTCTCCTCTCTTCTTCATTCTGAATAGGTTCAGTCTCCTCATGGTGTTCACAGAATTCAACAGGATCAATGGAAGGGATTGGAAATATCACAGATTGAATTCTGTGTTCTGATGTTGGTATATCCCTTTGTCCTGCATATACATCACTACTGAAACCCAAAGAATTAGTGAGTGAATCAATGTCAAATAGCCAATTAGGACCTGAACCAATAGGATTTGGTGTGTTCTCATTGCATTTGACATTGTCACTTTCTTCAATTATTCTAGAAGAGGTATTAAAAACTCTGTAGGCCTTACTTTGAGATGAATACCCAACAAGAAAAACCATCATCTGCTTTGCTATCAAACTTGCCTAAGTGAGATTTGGTATTGAGAATAGTACAAGGACATCCAAATGGTTTGAAAAATCCAATATATGGTTTCCTTTTATGGAAAAGCTCATAAGGTGTCTTGTTTTTAGGCTTTACAACTAAAACTCTGTTTTGAACATAGCAGGCAGTATTAACTGCTTCTGCCCAAAAAGTAATTGGTAACTTTGAATCAGCTAACAGAGATCTAGCAGCCTCAATCAATGTCCTATTCCTTCTCTCAGCAACACCATTTTGTTGTGGAGTCCTAGGAGCACTGTATTGTCTCTCAATTCCTTTTTCTTCACAAAAGGTGTTTAGATCAAAAATTTTAAACTCAGTTCCATTATCTGATCTAATGACTTTCACTCTTTGATTTGATTGGTTTTCAATTTTGAGAATAAAAGATTTGATCAGTCCACTTGTCTCATCTTTAGTTCTCAGAAAATATACCCAAGTAAATCTAGAATAATCATCAACAATAACTAAGCAGTATGATTTCTTGCCAATACTCATCACATTGGTAGGACCAAACAGATCCATATGTAACAGTTGAAGAGGATTTGAGATAGTGTTTATCTCTTTGGTCTTATGAGAAGTTTTGTGTTGTTTGCCTTTGAGACAAGCAACACAATGATCATCACATGAATAGACTTTGGATGCCAAACCCCTTACAAGGTTATTCTTAACAAGTTTATTCATTGTTTTAAAGTTCATGTGACACATCCTTCTGTGCCAAAGTGATGATTCATCCAAAGAAGCTTTTGAAACTAAACAATTTAGGGATGAATCAGATGATACACTTTCCAAATCTAAACAATAAACATTATCCTTCCTAGGAGTTCTCAGAAGTATCATGTTTTCATCAACCACTTTGTATCCAGGAGCAAGGATAATACATTCAGAATCAGTAAACAATATGCTATGCTTCTTGTCACAAACCTGTGATACACTTAACAGGTTGTATCTCAATTGTTCAACATAGTACACATCTTCAAAGGTCATCTTACCCTTTGAAACATCACCCTTACCACTTATCTTTCCACCAGCAGGATTATCCCCAAATGCAACATGTCCTCCATCAATCTTTTTGAAATTTTTGAGGCAGGCCATGTTACCTGTCATGTGCCTGGAGCAACCACTATCAACATGCCAAATGCTCTTCCCCTTGAGCTGTTGGTTGCCCTGCACATCAAGATAAATCAGTTAGTTTTATTGGGAACCCAAGCCGAAGTGGTCTTGGGTCTCCCTTGCTCATCAAAGTACTTGCACTTGGTTTTGATGAGATTTTCAAATTTAGGTACTGCAGTGCTGGAGTACTTTGTCAAAATTATTGGTGTAGCAGCACTAATACTGGGAGCAGCAGTATTGTTAGCAGCAGTATCAGCAGTACTAACAGAGGTAGCAGTATTAACAACAGAGTTAATACTGCTAGCAGCAGTACTATCTGAAGAAGAAGCACTAAAAGTATTAGCAGCACTAACATTGGACTGATTACTAGCAGTATTAACACTGCTAGCAGCACTAACTTTGGAATGATTACTAGCAGTATTAACACTGCTAGCAGCACTAACTTTTGAATGATTACTAGCAGTATTAACACTGCTAGCAGCACTAACTTTTGAAGCAGTACTAACAGTGTTAGCAGTACTAACACTGCTAGCAGCAGTATTGTTTTTAGTGCTTTTTGGAACCCACATAGTACCACATTCCTTTTCAGTCGTTTTCTTTATGTGGCTTTTGGGTTTATCTTGTTTCTTTGCCACATTTTTCTTTGCAGACTTTTTATAGCCACCATTCTTTCTGTAACCACCAGGTTTTTGAAAAGATCTTTGAGCATTAAACCTTTGGTTAACATGATTGAAATAACAGTGTTTGGCTAAATGATTTAGCTTACCACAGATGAAACAAGGTTTTGGCCTGTTAATTCTGTTCAGATCAACTCCTTGTTTCATAGCCCACTGGTTATTCCAGTTCCTTTGATTTCCCCTCTGATTATCATGTTTTTGGGGCTGGTTCTCTTTAGATTTCCTGCAAGAACACTGTTTACAAGTATTAGAGTTCACAACTTTGGGCTGTGTGGAATGAACTCCCTTTTCCTTTTCAGTCCTTTTGATCTCAGTGTTCTCAACACATGGACTTTCAGATTCCTCATCAGAGTCTACTTTGTCAGTTTCATCCTCAACAACTACTGTTTCTTCACAAGGATCTATATTAATCTTTAATTCAGGATCCTTCCTATCCTTGGTCTCTAACAAATCAGACTTAGGAGGTATGTAGTTGTTATTGTAGGGTGGAGGTGTGGCATTGTACCCTATCCCTACTTTCATCTTGTCATGGATTTGAGCCTTAATGATGGTATCCATGGTTTTAGAAGCACAGGTAAACTTTTCAACATCAAGTTTAACCTTCTTAAGCTCTTCTTTTAATTTCTCATTCTCCTCCCCAGACACTTTCAGCTTAATCTCATACTCATTCTTCTCCCACTTCCAATAGTTAGTATCATAGTGGTGTTGAAGTTCATTAGCTTGAAAAGCTCTAATCTGTTCTTCAAACCTTTCTACAATCCTAACATAATCTTTCACATCTTTCTCTAGCCTCTTAAGGTTATCACACATACCCTGATTGTGATCCCTATATCTTTTAACAGCATCAATGCAAGCTTGAGAACAGAGTTTAGATTGTACCTCAGTGGGAATATCAGATACTTCTGCCATAAGAGCTTGATTCTGACAGGCTTCCTCAGCTTGATCACTCCAATCAAATCCCATTCCTTGTTGAGAAACAAGGGCTTGAGAGGAGCTTCTGTTTTGGTTTCCATTTGGAGCCTGTTGATGTGATCCTCCACTTCTGCATTCTCTGGCAAAGTGTCCCATCTTGTGACACTTATAACACTCAACCTTGGACTTGTCAAAGCCTGCACCATCTTCTCTTCTCTGGGAAAAGTTGTTTCTCCCAGTCCTTTTGATGAATTTCTTCACCCTCATTGATAGCATAGCCATCTGCCACTTGATGTCCATCTCTTCCAGATCATCAGCATTAATCTGCTCTAAATCATCATTGATTAGAGAAGAGTGAACATGACTAGAAAAGAATGCTTCTAGTACAGAATCTGTAGTCTTCTCTTGATTAGTTCCACCAGCAGCATTAACAGAACCTGCAGTATTAACAGAATCAGGATTAGCAGCATTATCAGAGGATGAAGATAATAAAGCAGCATTATAAACAAATCCAGATGGCCTTTTCTTGGCTTCAACTTCAGCCTCAAATACTCTCAGATCATTGTAGAGGTCATCTAGCTCTTTGTCCTCCAATTGGTCATTCTGTCTGAATGAGACTGTGTACATGGTCCATTCTTCTCCCAATGATCTAAGGAACTTTCTATTGACATCATCAGCATCCATGTGTACACCCACAGTTGCTAATTCTCCAATCAACTTGTTAAATCTGTCAAAAGTTTGAGTCATAGACTCATTCTTTGCAGACATGAAGTTCTCATATTGTTGCCTGAGAATAGCCTTTTGATTTCTCTTTGTGCTCTTTGTGCCAGTAAATCTTTTCTCCAGAGCATTCCACAACATCTGTGCATCTGTGCAGTGTTGGAATTGATGTTGGTACTCATTAGGAATAGCCAAAAGCAGAGTGCTTAAGGCCTTCATCTCTGTTTGTCTGACTTTCTTTTCAGCATCTGTCTTGGGAGGAGGTCTCTTTCCATCTGCTCCAATCTTTCCTTCATTACATGGGCCATTTTCTATGATGTCCCATATTGCATAATCAGTAAGAAGAATGTACTGCTTGATTCTCAGTTTCCACATGTCAAATTCATTGGGTTTGAGCATGGGAACCTTTGAAACAAGAGTACTGTGAGAATCCATTGAATTGTCCATAGCTTCTAAGATACCAATGCTCTGATACCACTTGTCAGGATCGATTCTTAACAAGAATTAAACTTCTTAGAAACAGAATTTAGAGAATCTTGCGGAATAGAACTCTAAATCAATTAAAGAACAATCAATAGAATTCAACACACTGTATATATCAAACTGTATTACAAGCTTTACACCAAACCTCAATCTTGTTGAACATGCTCAACAAGACGACTTCTACTTCTCTAGAAATAGGATCTATGATCTTGAGGTTAATTCTCTCTGAATAGCTAAACAACTTTTTGAATAATTGTTCTCTATATCGTGTATCTTATTTTTTCTCACGTATATTCTAATAGCTATCTATCAATACTATTTATACAAAAGTAATTACAAGATAACTATCAAAAGTAAATTGATCTTCTGAATCTTCGTTAAACATATCTTGATCAATTCCTTCTTTGTCTCCAAAAGTATCGCATACCAAACTTATCAAGTCAGCAGTATTAACAATGATTTGGCTCAGCAGCATTAACGACCTTCAGCAGTATTAACCTTCACAGTCTTCAAGCAGTAGTAACCCAGCTCAGCAGTACTAACCATGTCTAGCAGTAGTAACTTCTTCTAGCAGTAGTAACTTCTTCTAGCAGTAGTAACTTCTTCTAGCAGTAGTAACCTTGACTAGCAGTAGTAACAAAGAACTGGCAGTAGTAAAATTGTCTTGGCAGTACTAACCATACTTGGCATATCTTCAGTTCCCAACACAAAAATACATCGACCTTGCAAACGATACCACTCAGCCTACAGTACTATCACGCGTCGGAATACCCAACCTTCCACTGACAAGGTTCTATACGCCCCCACCCTTAACCGGGTTGCTTAACATTTCAAAGTCCTAACGAGTTCAAGGTTTTCAAGTGAAAGACTCAACAATTATGCCAATCGAAAATTTCATAAGATTTTTCAACACAGAAGTTTTTATAACAATTTATCGTACGCGTAAAATCTACTACCGGTAGTTGTGTAAAATGGACACACTCGTCCCACATATGAAAATTCATTTTGAAAATTACTCGATCACTACTCGAGTTACTAACGAAACAATAAAGTATGATCAATAAACTTTTAAAATGAACCGCAATAGTCCTAGCATGTATTTATTTATGACACGCACCCATAATAGTTTTCCTGAAATAAAATAGTATGCAACAGATGGTTTATACGAAACCTCAAAAGAGGAAATTCACTAAATCAAATTCCAAAGTTTTCTTATTTAGCCATCTAATGATATGGAATAAAACTTTCCGACAAGGGGCTGAATTGTATTTGTTTATTTTGAGCCTAGTTAGTGAACGGGTCGTGGGCTTGTTAACCACGGACCCGTCATATATAATGTTTTGTTTTAGCCATTGTTTAGGCTAATTGTTCATTTTAACTTTCCAAAGCTTATTGTAATTCTCTCTCAATATTGAAAGTAAAGTGGATGACCAGTTGAAATCATATCGTGTGTTATTATCTATTGATTTCTTATTGTTCGTTGCACGGATCTGGAACTCACAATTGGTATCAGAGCAGAATCGGTGATTTGAAGATAAAGAAGAAATCGAACGAAAGCTGGAAAAAGCAAGAAATTCGTGTTGAATTTTCTGGAAAAACGCAGCGAGCCGTTTTGCCTATTCCCGGAGATTGAACCGTCGGATTGTCACGATTTTTGGACAGTAGCTCCACGACATTCCGTTTTACATTCTGAACGACTGGATTAATCGTTTGAGGTCCAGAAGACATCCAGATTAATTTCGACATACTGCAGATTTTTCTTGAAGAAAATTGTTCATCAATCGGGTTTGCAAGTCTTTCGTTGATTTAATAATTCGTTTGTTAATTCTCGATTGGTTAATCGCTTTTATCTGTTGTTTATCTGAGTTTATATCAATTCTCAAATGTTTTAATTTTTCAATTTTAAAAATCAATTCTTGAGTTTTTGGTGTTCTTAAGTTTTTATGGTGATTATCGAAAAATAGGAAATATTTTGCTTAGAAATCGATTTGGGTTTTAATTTTATCTGTTGTTTATCTGAGTTTATATCAATTCTCAAATGTTTTAATGTTTTAATCCAACCCTACAGGAGTGAAATCAAGCAACCCTATCGATCCCAGATCCGAATTGCAACCTCAGCCGCAGTGTCCGAAAGTTTCTCATTGTTACCGGGTAAGTTTCCTATTTATCACCACTTTCCGGATAAAATATTAAGGTTACCGGATAATTTTTTTAAAGGGTTACCGGGTAATTATTTTTAAGGTTACCGGTCAATTTGTTCCTTTTCGGGTAATTCACTTTTTCTTTCCGGATAGAACACTTCCCGGATAATCACTTTTTCCCGAATAGCTCTCCAATTTCCCGGTAGCCTTATTTATCAAACAAAGCACTTTCGGTGGTCAATTTGCAGGTTTGGTCAAACTTTTCTGCTGATTGTTATTAAATTGCTGCTGAGTTGAAATTGCTTTCTTTGATTAACATAAATTCTGGTCGGCGTATGGAGTGTAGTTGTGTTGAGTGGAGATTGAACTTTGTCTCAATTTAGTTATTTATAACTGCTGCTGCTGGTTTCCCTCACACATTACACCTTCACCACATGCATCATCCATCCATACATACACATATGTTAATATCATGTGCATGCTTCTCATCTTATTGCATACATATTATATATTAGCATACATACATATTGTTGCAAGTTTTGTGTTTTTTTTTGTTCTCCATCGCATTCATTTTGCATCCGGGAACCACACATCACCCGGTAAGCCATATTACCCGGACTCCATCTGGTATCTCAGTACCCGGTAAGTTTTTGATCAGTAACCAACCTTCATCCAGTAAGTTCTACTTTGTGTGGGAAACTCATTTCATCCGGTAAGTGTGTTCAACCGGTAAGTTTCTTTTTCTTCTCACCCGGTAAGTTTGGTTGGTTAGTTCTCGTCGGTACCCGAGTTACCGCACGTATCGTGATTGATAATTTTTTTTAACGAAAGTTGCGATTTTTCTTAACGATCGATTTGCTACTTTTTTGTGACGCTTGAGATTATTTGCGACGATTTGCTATTATTAGCAACTATTATCATTTTATGTGATTTTAGTTGTGGTTCTTGATCTAACTTAGTTTGTTTATCTTGCAGATTTCACTCTCGAAGAATGATTTTGTTCGTTCGAATTCGATAATAATCAGATCTTATTTTTTTTGAAATGAATTTATTTTTAGATTTGTTTTTCAAATTTAATTTTTGATCTTCTTCCGCATTTTTTGATTCTTCAAAATAACACCGATCAACGATCATAATTTTTCAGGTAACAATGCAAAGGTATTGCCTCAATCGGGCTTGTATCGAAAGTGAAAAAATGCATGAAGAGAATTGGAAGCGTGCAAATGAATCGTGCATAAAGTACTTCAAAGAACTGAAGGAACAGAAACTGCAAATATCTGAAAGTTCCGAGAAGCTTGCTAAATCTGAAGAAAAGGCAAAGATATTAGAAACTGAAAACTCTGAGCTGAAAAAGAAGCTATCAGATTTATCATCACGAGATGATATCAAGAAGACTGAGAAAGAGCAAGCAAGACTACATGAAAAGACTATCAAGCGATCAGATGATTTGTGCAACAAGTACATCAAAGAACCGAAGGAACTAAAATCTCAAATCTGGAATAGTTTTGAGAAACTTGCTAAAGAAGAGAAAGGTAAACTCCTGAACTGTGAAAACCTTGAGCTTAAAAGTAAACTAACTAATTTTGAAAAGGTTTTTGAAAAGGAGAAAGAAAGTTTTGCAAAAGAAAGACAAATGCTTTTGCAAAAGCAATCTGATTTTTCAACCAAATCTCTTGAAAAGAAGAAGAGTCTTGAGCTTATGTGTCTAAAACTTTCAAAACAGATCTCCGACTTTGAAAAAGTTTTGATTTTAGAAAGAGAGAAGTTTGAAACTGAAAGCAAATCTTTTACTAAAAAGAATGGAGAACTTTCTTTGAAAATATCCGATTTAGAGAAAGAATTAGACATTCTTAAGCAAAGAGAGTGAGAAAAAGAAGGTTGAAGATTTTAGAGCAAAAAGTTTGAAAGATGACTTTGTATTCGAAAGAAAGATTTTTTAAACTGAGATTTCTAAACTTACACGGAGATTATCTGGATTAGCAACCGAGGTTTTGAAGGAACAAATGGTTAAATCTGATTTACAAAAGAAATTTGATGTAATTCTCAAAGAACGAAATGCTTTATCTGTTAAGATCAAGAAACTTGAAGAAAGCAAGTTTAAAGGTGTTCAACCTTCTTATGCTTCAAGTTCATTTTCTACAAATCGTTCTTTAAAGAATTTTGTCAAATCAAATGATTTTTCAAAAGATCAGATTCGACCTTCCAATCTTTTCTATAATTCTCGTGTTGATAATAAAGATAATCAATCTTTCAAGAAAGTAAAAATGGTTTGGAGAGTTAAAGGATCCGCTCCTGCTCCAAAGTCACTCGTCTCTGTTAAGAGTGACAAGAACAACACAGTTTTCCACGCTAAACCTTTTGTGAAAACTGATCGAGTTTACTCTGTTAACAAACTGATCAACTTATCTACAGAAAAGCTGTGTTGCTCTTATTGTGGAACAAGTGACTTTGTGAAGAAGGACCATGCTAAGTATTGGTATGGTACTTATAGTATCCCAGGTCCTCATAGGGCATCTAACCAACAAGGATCCATCAAAAGATGGATACCAAAATCTTTCTAATCTGTTTTGCAGGACTGTCATGTGTGGTTTTAATTCCTATTATTCACATCACATGACGAGCATTCAAAGGTTATGCCAATTTTGAGTGGGAGTACTATCTCATGAAAGGTAAGTGAACTTCAACTGGATTCAAAGACCGTGGTAATTCATTCTGGATAACTTACTTGTGTTTGTTATTCTCCAATTTTAAATTCCATGATTACCACGGGTCATTTTTCTTGACTTAGTTATTTCCATGTCTCACATATTTGGGAACATCAGTTCAGTGGGAACATCAGTTCAATGGGAACATCAGTTCAGAACCCGGTTTAACTGGCGTGCTAGCTTCCGAACTTCCACGTTCAGGATCTGCACAAGCGACAATAATTCTGAATCATGCATCTTCATCGAATGCTGATCTTTCAGATTTAGATTTATTGTTTAAATACTTTTATGATGACATATTTAATGCTTCTACTCCTCCTGTCTCGGCACAACCTCGACCTGAAGCTGCTCGTATTGAGGATTCGGCGAATCTATCCGGTCCGCCACCTTCGACAAGCACGCCTTCCATCACTGTGGAGACAGCTTAACCGTCATCATCAACCTCGACTGATACTACTGTCCCCCCGGAGGAACCAGTAACAAACCCGAAGATTGCTCCGCAAGATTCGTCATCTGCAACAATCAACGCTCAACTTCTGAACTCCTCGGAACCAGAAGTTGCTCAACCGTCGACGAATCCTCCCCCACCTCCTCCGAGAAACCAGCCTGCAACACTTGAAGCAGTTCAAGACCTTCCTTCTGGTGGCTATGTGGATCCGGGCGCCTCTCATTCAACTCAACAACCGCTTCCACACACCACCAAATGGACGAGAGCTCATCCCCTACATCAAATCATCGGTGATCCTTCCACTCCTGTTCAAACGCGAGGCGCATCAGCAAATTTCTGCCTCTTCTCCGGCTTCTTGAGCAAGATCGAGCCGACAAACGTACGCGAAGCGCTCGAAGATCCAGACTGGATCATAGCCATGCAAGAGGAACTCAACCAGTTTGAGGCCCTCAAGGTATGGCGACTGGTCCCACGTCCAACTCACAAGACGGTGATCGAAACCAAGTGGATCTTCAAGAATAAGAAGGACGAGGATGGCATCGTAGTACGCAACAAGGCGCGTCTCGTGGCTAAGGGATACCGTCAGCAAGAGGGGATTGACTATGATGAGACCTACGCTTCGGTGGCAAGGATAGAAACGATACATATGTTCCTTGCATACGCCACGCACAAGAACTTCACGGTCTTCCAAATGGATGTGAAGACCGCATTCCTTTACGGCGATATCAAGGAAGAAGTATACGTGTCGCAACCATAAGGATTCGTGGACGATTCGAAGCCTGATCATGTCTACGTTCTAGACAAGGCGCTTTACGGTCTAAAGCAAGCTCCACGAGCCTGGTATAAGACTCTATCTGAGTTCCTGCTAAAATCACAATTCACACGAGGTAAGATAGATTCAACCCTGTTTATCAAGAACGAAAAAGGTCATATTGTCTTAGTACAAGTGTATGTCGATGACATAATATTCGGTTCTACCAATCCTCGGTATGCAAAGAATTTTGCCAATCTTATGGGACAATTTTTTAAAATGAGTATGCTTTGTGAGATGAATTTCTTCCTTGGTCTTCAAGTTAAACAACTGTCGACCGGGATATTCATAAACCACGCTAAGTACATCCGGGATATTCTTCGGAAATTCCAGATGGAACAGTCCTCACCAATGAAAACTCCCATGGCACCCAGTACAAAACTTTACGCCGATCCTAACGGAATAGATGTGAACACTAAACTGTATCGGGGAATGATCGGTTCTTTGATGTATTTAACTGCGAGTAGGCCGGATATCATGTTTTCCACTTTTCTATGCGCCCGATTTCAATCAAAACCAAAAGAGTCTCACTTAATAGCCGTCAAACGAATTTTTCGTTATTTACGTGGTACTGCTGATCTTGGCTTGTGGTACCCGAAAGAGACAGGTTTTGAACTATCCGCTTATTCTGATGCGGACCACGCGGGCAGCATGATGGACCAGAAGAGCACATCAGGGCATGTGCAGTTCTTGGGAGATAGCCTGGTGAGTTGGGCCTCAAAGAAGCAGCAGTGCGTCTCTACGTCGACTGCCGAGGCGGAGTACGTGGCCGCCGCGAGCTGCTGTTCTCAAGTGATCTGGATGCGCACCCAACTCAAGGACTACGGCTTCACATACGTAAAGGTGCCCATTTACTGCGACTCGAAGAGCGCAATTGCCATATCCAGCAACCCGGTCCAACACACTAAGACCAAGCACATCGACGTTCGGTATCATTTCATCAAAGATCACGTTGAAAGAGGTACGGTCGAACTCTACTTTGTAAGTACTGAGCATCAGTTAGCAGACCTGTTTACAAAAGCCTTAGACGAAAAACGTTTTAATACTATGGTGTCCAAGTTAGGTATGCTAAATCTGAAGACTTGATCTGATTGTGTGCCCGTTACAAGTTCCATACATCTACGAGTAACTGTCTACTCATCATCCGGTGTTTACCCTCCTGATGATTGAGCATACACTTTCTCGCACTTGTATTCTACTTGTATCAGCTACACAGTTAGGACGAGTCTCAGTATTTATTAGGTAGATTTCGTTTGTTTCCTTTCTTTCCACGTGTGTTCCTTTTTCTTTCATACTGTCGTCTACTTTGTTTGCTTATATATGTGCTTTCACGAGTGTTCATGTGTTCAGGGGGAGCACAAACCGGTATCAGGTAAGTTTACTTTATTGTTGAGGGGGAGCGTCACACGCAATTTTTAACTGATGAAAAGTTTTTTGTGTGTGTGCATACTCCCGTGTGCATTTCACACTTCACGCACAGTCTGAGGGGGAGCATCTAACTAGATGTTCATCATTTGAGGGGGAACGACACATTTTTTTTAATGTGAAAAAGTTTTTTATGTGTCGGCCTCTCCATTGCACTCTACTGCACTATCTCTGGGGGAGCAAAGTCATCCCCATGCTCAGTTTGAGGGGGAGCGAGAGAATGTTCTGTCAATATCCTGAAGGTATTTTTTTATGTGAGAGAACAAAATTTTTTAAAATGTCAAAAGTGTCCGGATAGGTTCCGGATACTCATATGTCCGGACAATCTACTTTCCGGACCGGATGGGTATCCGGGTAGACCCACCCGGATTCAATGGTCCATATAAATGCTTCCGGATTCCACTATTTCACTCATCGGGAAACTTAGACAAAAACCCTAAACCTCTCGTATTCTCTCTCTCGTTCGGTCTCACTCACACTCCTCGATTATCACTCACATTTCGTCCCAACTTCAGGTATGTGTTTCGTTTCTCCATCTTGACTTCGTTTACACACGTCTAATGCTTTACATCACTCGAATCGACCACAAATTTGGTCGATTGAAAGTCCCCGAAACCCATTTTGCGTCTCTATGACTTCGTGTTCATTCGGTGTCGAACATGTCGAATTAGATGAGTATATGTGCATATAGGCTTCACTCGACACTACTTGAATTGTTTAACACATGTTTGGGGACTGTCATTTGCTCGATTGATAAGTTTGAATGTCGTCCGGACACACTCTTCGTGTCCGAAATCTATCAAGTTAATGATGTTTTGTCCGGAAAGCTTCATGATAAAGATATTTTGTCCGGAACCAATCAACATCCGGAAACCTAGTTGTCCGGAAACCTAAGGGTTTCCGATAAGTTCAACTACCGGATAGTTGAGGTGTCCGGTACCCTATTTGTCCGGTAACTATTCTTATCCGGAAACCATTTTGTCCGGTATCCTCATTTTTGTCCGGAAAGTATCTTGCCGTCCGGAAACTGTTGCTGTCCGGACACCTTTTGTCCAGATACAATGGTTTGTCCGGAAAGTCTTGTTTTTCATGAAATTGTCTGAACACCCCTGTGTTTTATCAGTTCAGTACCTGTTTTCTCACTGCCTGTCCTCAATCTGTCTCAGATTGAGCCACTTAATGCAAAGGTACGCGTCTTCACTTGTTCATCTGCCTCGATTACTAACTTGGGTTCTCTTTCAGATATTCCATGGCAGATCAAGAACAACAGCAACATCCCGAAGAACAAATTCCTCCCCAAGAGGAATTTATCGATGCAGAAGCTGATAATGCTTTGGTCGACCCTGACCATGGCATTGAATTGGTAGCCAACAATCACCAACTGGACGCAGCTGAGTTCAGACCGCTAGAACAACATCGTGTGATCGTGGACATCCTATTACGTCACCCCCTTCGTGAGGCCCTCACTGCCACAACCGACGTCCCATTGCTGTATGTGCTTCAAGTGTGGCTCTTTGCCCAAGTTATTACGGCGGCCAATTCACAGACCATCACGGTGCGGTGAGACAACCACCCCTTCACGCTCACACCTGAGTCCTTCCAGCGTCTACTGTCACTACCCGAAGCCACCGGCGGCGGACATCAACGCTACGACCCCGCGGTTAATGACGCGACTCTATGTGCTCAAGTACGTGCTCTCGGATACAACCACGCTCTTGATCGACCTTCAGCATTCACGCGCAAATATCTGGCGCCCATCTGGTACACCTTGTTCACCATACTGAACATGTGTCTCTCATCCAGATGGAAGGGAATAGACCAGTGCACCAGCGACTTCCTTCGTCTATTCCATGCCGTGTGCTACAACAGACACGTCGACTTCGCTATGATAATCTGGCGAGAACTGGTGCAAGCTATTCGACAAATTGGAGGTTCGAAGCAAAAGTAGTTCCTCCCTTACCCTCGATTCCTCTCATTGGCTGCGCGCCAACACATGGACGCGAATCCAGCAATACAGTGACGCCTTAACCATCCGGTATGCCTCCCTTTCCATTTACAATATATGGTGATTCGAAACCCGTCCAACGCCATAGCCATGCCATTACCTGAAGCCCTACTGGCACACGCGGATCCCGCTGCACCGACTGTAGTTGCTTATAGGCGAGAATTAGGGAATCCCATGGTCCAGCCAGCGCCGGAGGGACCTCCCCAGGGACCTAGAACCGAGGGACGTGAGGGTTCTAGGACCAGGGGAGGAAGGGCCCGGGTAGTTGGGGCTCCCGGGCGGGGTGTGTTGAGAATTCATGCGAGGGGAACCGGAGCGGGCGGTGCAGTGGATACGCGTACCAGTTCTTCCCAAGCCGGAACATCATCTAGACTCATGCTCCATCATGACTCCGAGCCCTATTTATCTGACCCACCTTCACCTACCCGACACGTTGAAAACGTGGAATCCGACTCCACCGAATCCGATACGGATCGTACCATACGTGCAACACTTATCCCTACCCGTATCGGACCAAACCCAGACTTTACCGAAGGCATCTCATCCGACTCACCGACACCACCTCTGATCCCTACTACCCAGCCTGATACGGGAGTTACAAGGAGACCTGAGGGACTCTTAGTTGAAGAGTTAGAACATGTGAGAAGGAGGGAATTACGGTCGAAAGCGAACCAATAAAGATTAGGCCGTAAAGATAAAGAGGATTCTGAGCGACCCCAAACCAGTGTCACCCGGGTAGCCACATCTGCTATCCCGTCTCATCCGTTGGGATGGGGTATTGAAGAAACCGCCGTGGACCCAGCGGCGCAATTGCACAACCTCCTCAGCCACTCGTCCGTCTCTCAAAAGACGGGTGTTTCAATTTCTCACGGGGATCAAGCAAAACTTCTACTGGTCTCTCAATCGAAGAGTACTGGTATTGAAACAAGAGACCAGCCTCCCCCGGTCTCGACTTCTTTGGATGCACTCTTGAGTCTAGAGCCACTTGCTAATATTACTTCTTCGGCTAGGACACAAGATGAGGAAACGAACATCGGTGTTCTTGGTGACCCGATCGGAACCTCCGTAGTGTCTCTGCATTTAAGCAGAACGCGAGGATCAGAGGGAAATCCTACCACAGCTACCGAATTGCCAACTATGAACGTAGGTGGCTCTGCCTCTAAGGTAGATGCCTCAACGGGTAATCTAATTGATCCCGACATTATTTCCACCGACTCTGTGTAAAAGGGATATCTGGACGGCGCCCTAAAGACTCTGATCAAAGGTAAAGAGAAGATGGTAGAACCTGAAACTGCACCAACACCTCCACCGGCTCCCGTACAGCCAACTCTTTCGGTGGATACCCTGAAAACCATGCTTCTAGCTCAGCTGCTCCAACAATCTGAAACTGACGCCTCTACCGCGCAGATCTGATCTCCGTTCTGAAATCACAGGTCACTGCTCCTTCGTCATCCATTACCACTCGACTGGATCAGCTTGACACGACTCTTCAGGACATTCAACAAGCGCTCAACACGCTGTCCGAGAGCGTCAGATCACTCGAAGACACTTGCAAGAGTCAAGCTAGCGGACTCAAGCGAAGGCACGATGACTAGGATGATCCTGATCACCGTGAGGGGGAGAACAAGAGACTACGTTTATCTGAGTCCGCCCCAATCATTCCTGAAGCTACTGTGGTTCAACAGGAACCCTCAACTGCGGCAACTACAACCAAAGCTGCACCCGAAGCGGAGTTGCCCTTAGTCGAGATGGTACTGGATATGGACATCTCCGATGACGAAGACCTGACGGTTGAAAAGCCTGAGGGAACAACACATGAATGGGTCAACTTTGATACATCTGATGGATCTACTCTCAACCTTATTGATCCAAACACACAGACCGACCCGGAGACCGAATATGCATGGTATGAAAAAGCCGCGAGTGCCGTAAATCTCCAGCTAAATCTAGTCTTTCCAACTGATGAAGACGACAATGTAGACTACGACCAGTTTCTGCTTCAAAATTTGTATGGTACTCCCGTTCAATCGGCTCAAGCCTCCGAAACTTCTGCAATACCCGAATCTACAACTGCTGATATTCCGATATCTCCTCAACAACAACCGACAGCTTCTGATCTTCCTCCTCCTCAACAGCAACAAATCCGTTGGGAGAAGATCACGATATTTATTCCTCACCTGGAGGAATCTCTGAAAAGGTTGTTCGTCCACAGGTTACGCCCTATCGAGCCGACTTTTTGCATTGGTATTTATAGTTCCAACCCTGAATACCAAAGCCAGTACATAAACGTAATGAAGCGGTGCTTGCCAGTTAGCCAAGTCCGAACCAAGCATAAGATCACCGAAGTGCTGAATATCCAAACAGGCAGAATTCTGAAAGTTATGTTTCCCATCTTCACTGTCCGACGAGAAGACGGAAATAAATGGCGATTCTCTGAAGCCGACTTCCAGCACCTCCGACCGTTTGACTTCTATGCTATACTGAAAGACCTCCAAACCAAAACTATCCGACCGCTTCAAGTAACCAAAGCGCTCGAAGCTGTTCGTCGGTTCCTTGTCCGTACCATCATGATGTCCTATCTCACGGACTTCCAAATGGCAATCGAGAACAGAGCGAAGAAGGTAAACCTGTTAAATCCGAATCTGAAAGCGCTCGAGTTGAAGATGTATCCCGAGAACGCACTGCTTCTGGAACCAGAATTTGGGATTGTCTACATCAACGAACAGAAAGAAAAGAGATTTATGCGCTTCAGTCAGGTTGACAAATTCTGCGACGGCATGCTCTTCAAAGTTCAAGATGCTCTTCGAAAAATCATCTCTTTCGAATCTGAAAATCAAAGGCTCTCGTATGTTCCCAATTCGAATGAAACTATTGCTAGAAAAGCCTTAGAAATGGTTGAAGAACGCATCGACTATCGCCGTGCTATCCGAATGTTCGAGGTACACTTTGCGCTCCGAAAAAGATACGTTGATAACTGGCGCGAACTCGAACTTCGATTCAAAGGGGGAGATTGTTAGGGTCAATTTATGTTGAATAGAAGTTCAGTGGCTGAATTGTATTTGTTTATTTTGAGCCTAGTTAGTGAACGGGCTGTGGGCTTGTTAACCACGGGCCCGCCATATATAGTTTTTTGTTTTAGCCATTGTTTAGGCTAGTTGTTCATTTTAACTTTCCAAAAATTATTGTAATTCTCTCTCAATATTGAAAGTAAAGTGGATGATCAGTTGAAATCATATCGTGTGTTATTATCTATTGATTTCTTATTGTTCGTTGCACGGATCTGGAACTCACAAAGGCTCGCATACATTAATGTATTTCTCAGAACTTAGGAAAACGATAAGTGCATGCAATTTGGTTGATACGTAAAATAATTTAAATCGACTTGAAATTTCAAGCCGTACAAACTATGTGCATGTTTATTCTAAAATAGTGGCTATAATGTCATGCATACCAACAAATCAATATAATGAATTTCGTGAAACGATAACGACAAAATCGTCCATAGAAAATTATATAAAGAAAAAGTTTAACACGAACCATCGTAGATCCTTCATATGCTTACTCACGCCAAGAATATAAATCAATTTGAATACTAAGTAGAGTGCAACGAAATATACTAGTATAAAACCCAAAAGAGAAGACTCTACGATATCAAAATTCCGAAACTACCCCGTTTTAGTTGCATTACGACATAAAGTACATTTCTCAACGAAATTTGCATGAGACAAAACGCTTAATAAAATCCAAAAATTAACACACGCCAAAATTCACGCCTACGCATTTCAAAGTTCATCCATGCGTCGCAACGCGTCGTACAATAAAGCTTCATAAGACTTAATAAAACTCCCACAAAACTCAGTGAAACTCAATGGCATTCAAACCGTCAAATGGTGCCAAAATTTTCGTTTCCAATAATTAAATCACATAAGACAAAGTTATGACTAAAATGTCACAACTCCAAAAATTTCCCTTTTTTTGCAATATGATATAAAGTAACACTTCTCAGCAGGACCCGCAGGGAATAAAATCCACCATAAAAATCAAACACCAAAACAATGGAAGTAACTCTTCATTCTATCCTTGACATACGTGTGGGAGATCCAATATCAAAGTCATGAGTCGTAGTTACTGTACAAGACCCTAATCAACATATGGATATCACAATATCCAAAAACAGCGTTTGGTAACAATGGGAATAAAGGAAATGTGAGTTCTAGATTAATCAGGTAACAACGAATAAACAACGATTAATCTTATTGAATGATCAACGAGAGGTTACAAGTATTAGAATGATGAACTCTCTCTCTAAACTATTAAGCTCACAAATATTATGATTAACCTTAACCTAATTTTTAAAGGAAACAATCCTTATATACTTAGGCCTTAAACAAGCAAGGCCCAAGCCCATTAGGCTAAACGAAGCCCAATTAACACAATTAAGGGATTTTACAATAATAATTAAACTAATTAAGCTCTATATAATTCTTTATATATCTTTCTAATATGTAGGACATTTATGGTCCTAACAGGAAATCTCGACAAAGCTTGTAATGGTATGCAATGAAACAACTTTATGCATGTTTTAAATCATGGTTTAAAGTTTTGTGCAGGCTAAACATTTTCCAATGTCTCATAATACAACCCACATGAAGATTTGGGAACATGAAAATAACTGATGCAATTTATTTTAGAGATCCTGCTGCTTTTTTCCAGAAAATTCAATACGAATTTTTATGCTTTTTCTCGCTATCGTTCGATTTCTTCTATATCTTCAAATCACTGATTCTGCTCTGATACCACGTGTGAATCCCAGATTGATCAGGTAACAACGAATAAAACGAAACGATTAATCTTATTGAATGATTAACGAGAGGTTACAAGTATTAGAATGATGAACTCTCTCTCTAAACTATTAAGCTCATAAACTAAAAGTGATTAACCTTAACCTAATTTCTAAAGGAAACAATCCTTATATACTTAGGCCTTAGACAAGCAAGGCCCAAGCCCATTAGGCTAAACTAAGCCCAATTAACACAATTAAGGGTTTTTACAATAATAATTAAACTAATTAAGCTCTTTATAATTCTTTATATATCTTTCTAATATGTAGGACATTTATGGTCCTAACAGGAAACCTCGACAAAGCTTGCAATGGTATGCAATGAAACAACTTTATGCATGTTTTAAATCATGGTTTAAAGTTTTGTGCACGCTAAACATTTTCCAATGTCTCGTAATACAACCCACATGATGATTTGGGAACATGAAAATAACTGATGCAATTTATTTTAGAGATAAATTTCGTGCATGAAATTGGCCGGCACTCAACTTCCCAAAACTACACGCCTCAATTTCCCAAATCACACTACCATCATTCGAATGCTTAAACATCTCAATGTAATAATTGCGACTAAATCGATTAATCTTATATTTCTCCTTGAATTAAGGTCGATCCAATAAGTCTATGGTTCTAATCCAACCAATAACTCCGACCCGAGAGGGTCAACTTAATGAAATCATCAAGTTTACTGTGACTCCAACTGATATGCCATAAACATCAATCTCTCCTAACGGCTACTCACTTAGAAACTTCTTCACTACCCCAACGGTCATCACATCAAAGCAGTTCAAGCATACACATGTAACATGTAAGTTCACCTCAACACTGGCCAAGTGCAATTATGAACGTACCATACATGATCATCCTTGCTACCCTCGTCGTGAACTTCGTTTCTAATGACTTTATTGACCACAAAATATCTTATGTTAAAGTGTCCAATTGTGCAATCTCACTCACTTTCACTTAGAAAACACTAGTATGAGTCTAGGTATCCGAATTCAACACCAAATTCTCTCAAACTTAAGTTTTGATACCAACTTGTAACACCCTCAAAATTGGAAAGAGAAATTAATTTAAAACTTTCAATATTACAACAAATGAAGGGTAAAACCTCCTTCTACAATTAGATACTTGCAATAACTCAAAATAAGTTCTATAATTAACCTCAACAATTACCCACTTTAAGTCTTATACAAATACCACATAAATAGGTCGGGCGTTACTAAACCCAATACCAGTTGCTATTCCCAAAGTGCGGAAGACTTCATCGAGCTAATCTTTTCCCGTGCATACCACTAGCACTCATCTCTCCACAGTGTCGCTAGTCCCATTTCCCAACCGGTACCTGATGCATATGCCGACAAATAAAAAGGTTAGGCTAACTCCTAGTGAGTTCAAGAGTTTTCATCATGATTATATAAATCGTTAAAAGAGAGGGTACAACTTAAATCATGATTTCCAAAATGATTTACTTTAAATATGAAAACGACCCATTTTCCAATAACATGTATTTAGGTGATGGAACACCAAAATAGATGTTTCCCAACACATAATTTTGAAGACGAGAGCCCTGATACAAAACATTCGTTCGTAAAGTAAACTCAACTCAAAACCCACCCAAAAAGTGAATAGTAAATGAACTCCCAATTTATGAAAACATGGATAAAACTTTATATCCTGAAACATCCAAAACACGGATGGGGCATAACAAACAAACCATAAATCATGGACAATAATCCGTATATATAGTACGTCACCGAAAACATGGATAAAAATAAATACCCAAACAACACCTTTCGGAGACGGGGGAGACCCGCGTCCATTATACGTGGTGGAACACAAAGTTAAGTCACATAATAATGTTATTGAACTACACCTCAGATCGTGACTCTATTGTCCAACTCGAGTCGGACATTATTGTCTGCTAGCTAAGGTAAACCTCAAGTCCACCACCCAACAATGGGTGGCACCACCGTATCCCCGATTGCCTGCTGTGACCAGCTACACCTCAAGGATACACGATCTTATTGCCTGTTCAGTCTCTAGTAAGTTACACCTCAAGGTCTCCATTGGACCCATATTGCCTACTTACTAGCATTCAAGAATTGGAGTCTTGACTCCTTACTTGATAACTCAAGATGTTCAACCCTAGTGCACAAGTGTTAGAACATCAAACAACAAACCAAAAAAATTATGGAGTACAACCCAATAAGGTTCCTCTCCACAACACCGGGACACAACAATGCCAAAACGACATACTTCCCAAAGTGAGAATACCACGACTCTCCACTATGCAAATATGACTGACTCATATGCCTATGGATCCAATGCATTAGAGTCTAAAACAATACATGAATCCAAAGAAATGAACTAGCACATTTATAACATGTAATTTCCATCAATATGCAATTTAAAAGCATCATACATTCAAGGCTCCTTATCGAGCTAATAAAACTGGGCAAATACCCCAAACACTCATTTGAGTATAAATCAAAGCCTGTGATCCCAAGATACAAGTAATCTGATCAAGATCTATGATTCAATCCATTCATCTCTCATTAATCTCCAAAAGCATGAATTACAAAGTAGAGAGAATTTCACAGAGAATGATATTGAAATGCTAAGTGTTGTACTTGAAATGTAAAGGGATCTAAGCTATTTATACTTAGATCTAGAAGTTACACAATTAGTCCCTCAACTTGAATACAACATAAATTGAACACTAACATTCTCCCCCTCTGTATTCAAGTGAGCCATATAAACTTCATCTTCTGAGATGCTCTGGTGGAATGTACCTTTTTCTGATTCCAAATATAATCTCAAATCTCCTGAGTGCATGCCTGTACTCCAGTCTATCTTCAATAGCTTTCAGTGCCTTGTTGATCAGTACTTTCTCTTTTTCTTTCAAAGCTACCAACTTCTGTTCATCCAGTCTGATTCTTTCATCCAGCCTTATCTTGATCATTTTAAGTGTGCCATCACAGTACTTGTTCACTTTAATGAGTCTGAGGAACTTCTTTTTCTTTTGACCATTATGATAAACAACACCAAACTCTAGTTTTTCTAACTTATTTGGCATCCGTGCAAGAATATCATATAACCGGAAGAAGTCTTCACAGGTTAATGATTTGAAATCGGCCTCACTGAAGTTCCATTCCTTTCCATCAGTTCTGAACACATAGAATCTCAAATAGAAGACATTTAGAATCTTTTCAGATTCTATCTTGTTGATCTTCACTATCTCTTTCTTTGTTCTTACACAATCAAGTTCACTATCTTTGTTGCCCATCATGTGAAGATACTCAATCTGGTGAGGTCTGGAAAGCTTATCAATGGAATACAGTTTTACCTTATCAATCGGCTGAATGACTTTCACGAATAGATCACTCTGAATATCTTCTTGAAATGGAGTAATAATACCGATTCTGTGTCATCTTCTTTCAATCAAGGCCTCTCGATCAACCAACATTTGAAGATTTCTCATTTCAGTCTCAGACACTGGATCTTTTATTTTTCCTTCAGGCAAGTCAGGAATCACCGGTACTTCTATCACTGGATCAGGCACTTGAGCAGCATTCGCATTTTCATTTTCTGGATCTGAACCCGGTTGCACATTTACCGCATCAAAGACATCATCCAATTCTTCTTTGATCTTTACAACTGTTATTTCAGGGTCATCTTCAGAATCAACATATATCACATCTTGAATGAAATAATTTGCCATTCTTTCCTCAAATGTCCTGTTGTCACATCCATCAGGCTTTTCAACCGTAGAATTGACATCAACCAGGATACCCAAATTCGCACCACTTCCCTGAACAGTTTCATTAACACCTGTACCAGTACCAACATTTTCCACAACTTCCACATTTTCAGTTTGAACACCCGAACCACTCGCTTCACCAACTCTTTGCCTTATACTTCTCTCCCCCTCACGGTGATCATGATCGGGATCTTGATCATCATGTCTACGTTTTGTGGTTTGGGCTTGATTACCACAATTTTTTTCCACAACTTTGATTCGGTTTGAAAGGGTTGTGAAGCCGGAAGATATAGCATCGATTAAGTTGGATATAGATTGTTGTAGGGTTTTGAGTTCATTCGGTACGGTGGCTTGTTGTTCGGTTTGACGTCTAAGTAAACCAAGCATGTCTACTTCTTCTTGAGTATTCGTATCACCTTGTTCTAACAAACGTGTAAGCAGTTGAGATTTCAATTCATGTAAAGGAAAATTAGGATATACCTTCGGGTTAGGCTGAGATTCTGGCTGAGTTTCATATTGTGTGGAAGAAGATTCGGCTACTGCTTTACCTTTCACAGCTTTGCTCACATCTTGCGACAGCTTATTAACGACTTCTTTCATTTCAACAGCATGAGCTTTGTAAGAATTGCTCAACGATGTAACTGCCAATTCCAAGAGCTTTACCGATACAAAGTTATGCGGTGGAGGACCAACCAACGACCTGATATTTTGAGCTTCTAACGGGGAAACACCCAGACCATTTAGGTTTCTGGTTGGCATAGCAGTCGGAAAGACTGTATGGTCTGTGTTCAACGCTGGCATAGTGTTAACGTTGACAGGACTTCCACCTTGTCCTCGTGAAGCACCAACAAATGGAAGCAACACTCGGGGTGTTCCGGTTGGGTCACGAAGAACTCCAACGGGTTGTGTCACAATTGATGAAGTGACAAACGGCCTTGGTGTCCTAGGAAAAGAAGGAGAAAATCCGAATGGTTCTAGACTTGATGTGTGACCAAATGAAGGCGGTGGCCGGGGCAGTTGCCATCCTGTTTCAATATCAGCAAACATCGAATGTGTCGCCGATAGAGTTTGTGCTATTCCACTGTGTGAAAATAAAACATCAACTTGTGAAGAAGTTGATGAGTGGTTGAGTGGGGTTGTGCAACGCATAGGTGGGTCCACAATGTTTGTTTCAATGTCTCGTGGCAATGGACGCGCACTGACAGTAGATGTGGCTACCCGGGTTGACACGGTTTGGGGAGAATCTGCAGTTAAAACATTATCAGATTCTTTCTCACTCTCACCATATTTTTTTCTTTCCATTTCACACATCCTCACATCATTTTCTGTTTCGACTAAAGTTCCCTCATTTCCCCTTATATCTCCTCGATCACCAGAATCAGTGACAACATTTTCAATCACAAATTCAAGATTTTCCATGTTTTGGTCATCATTGTTATCATCATCATCTGAACTGTCATCCTCCCGTTCATCATCCGCATTACCATCATCAGAACTTGAACTTGCAGTATAAACAAGATTTGTTGGATCATCAATATCAGTATAAATATCATCTGATTCTTCGTCAGTGTCATCTGAACCAAGAATCTCTTCATCATCTTCAAAAATCCAGGACGCCTGACTAAGAGCACCCCCATCTCTTTTTCCCCTTACATCATTTTTACCTCTCAACACACCCGTTCAGGTACCCCCAGTATCCTGAACTCTCTCACTAGCTACTGGACCCTCACCACTCTCACCTAGTTGGTTGGCACTTTGGGTAGGCCCTACCGGCTCTGGCCGGGCCATCAGTGCATTCTCTTCTCTATACTCACTCAAGAATGGTGACTCTTGGTCAGCGTACGCGAGAAGTGCTTCAGGTAAAATCATAACATTGGGAAAGAGTAGACCTTTAGGAATTCGGAGATACTTCATGTAATTGGTTGGACCAAGAACGGCTCCATCACGTCTCGGTATCTCTTGGTTGGCCTCCATAATGTACGTAATAATGATCTGAAGATATCGCTGAAACGGTACAAACGATCTGGCTTTTGATGGCTTTGACTTATCGGTGACCACCTCTATCAGATCATTCCATATAAGCATAGCAAAATCAATCTTGCGGTCGAAGACAATTGCATGGAACATTCGAAGAACTGATATACTGGCAGTGTCAACACCCGTGTGTTTAGAAGTCATGCATCTATTAACCACACTGAAAAGAGTGTAATAGATCGGCGGTAGATAGTTCCTTTTGAATTTAGATGCACGTGTTAGAACTCCAAGAACTGGATCATTGTAACCCATAAGCATTATATCCCGGCACACATCTTCTTCGGATACCATTTCTTCAAAATTAGCCGAATACGGAAGATCTATAACAATCCGCAACCTTTTCAAAGTAATTCTAGCATCAAAGTGATCAACTTTCAGAGTAAAGAAGTTGTTAGTCTCAGTTCTTGGTACAAACTGAATGGTATGCCACACTTGATGCAAGTAGATCTCTGGTACTTGTTGTGTCTTTTCAAGAGCTGTTCGAAGTGGGTGACCTTTGAGTATTTCCACAATCAGATGATAATCCATTCTAACATTGGAATCAAAAGTGTAGTTGTTTGGCTTTAGTTCAAATTTATCTCTTGGAAGAATGAGTTCATCATCTAGATTATGTGCGTTCACCGAAGGATGTGATGAACGATGTGATGGAATCACAGTATTCACATCAGAAGAATTTCCATCACCCTGCTCTTGCATGTGTGCCATGATCTATGGTTGAAAGAATTTGACCATTTGGATATGAGTTGCAAGTTACCAAAAATTTCCAAAAAAATCCTAAGTATGGGTTACTGTCGGACAACACACCAAGTCGTATGACACTAATTGTCGGACAAAGTTTGTACGACCAAAGGTTGTCGGACAAAGCTTTGTACGATAGTTATGATTTTCAGTTGTGTACGACAATTATGAGTATTTGAAGAACACGTGTCGTCCGATAGTTATGAATACTTCGAAATAACTTGAAGTATCAAACCCAGTTTTAAGAATATAAAAAAATAAGACTTGTAACAAAGTGTCCTAGGTGCGATTATCTATCAGGAATCCTATCCTAACATCTTTTCATGCAAAAACTAACACACTGAATGATTCAATCCCAGAATACGAAGGGTTTTCTAAAACCCTTTTCGACTAAAAACTTCAAATCGGAGTAACATATACTACAATGGATGAAAAACGATACTGAGAATAGAATAGTATACCTGAAACGAGTACGAATCCATAATAAGGAATATAGCAACAAATGATTCACACTCGATTTTTCACTTTGAGAGGATTTGGGTATCAAGAAGTCAGACAACATAACACATTTGAAGAATCGCTCTATTTAAACAACTCAGGTTAGAGTGACACGTGGCACAAAATGGTTGGTCCAAACGTTTGTCCGCCACGTGTCAACTAATCGTATGAAACAAGATACGAATAGTTCATCTTAGTCGTATGATGAATTGTACGACTAAGGATTCATGATAGTCGGACATGTATTATACGACTTTTCCATGTGTACAGTAACTGTCGTATGAAGCTTGTGCGACTAGGATTGCTAGTCGGACAAAGCTTGTACGACTTGGAGTTATGCACAGTAACCGTCGGTCAAAGCGTGTACGACTAAGTTTTGTAGTCGGACACCTCTTGTACGACAACCTCCAGGACTTGAAGATTTTCAAAAAAAATTAACTTTTCAAATTAAAAGATGTTCAGCTTTTAACTCGAATTCTCAGTGTTCTTTTAAAATCATTTTGCTCCCCCTACAAAGATGCATATGTTTTGACAAAATAATTTTTCATCAAGTAGGGTTTGCACAAATCGTTTGAGGTAGAACACAAACCTTACCTTCAAGAACTGTAATCATGTTGATCAAACACATTAACATTGTGTTTATGCTCACCCTTAACAAAAGGCATAATAAACGTTTGGATAAATATGTGAGCCAATATGGTTAAATAAACCAAAATGATTCTTTTCCCAAAATCTTTGTCTATTAAATCACCATTGGCCTTCGGCCCAAAACCAAAAAGGTTTACCATTTCTAAAATGTTCGTAAGGTCGAGAATGACCAAAATCCAATAACTCACACGTTTATACTTTCAAAACGTTTCATAATACAATTTATGCACATTTCCAAAACACACACTAAAAGTGCATTCCATTTATAAAAAAAATCATCAAAACACTTTCCTTTATGATTATCTAACAAAATACTCAAAAATCCCAAATGTGGGTGTTTTATAAGATTTATAAAGTCAAACACTTCAAATAATCAAAACCGTTCAAATATCCCAATATTTGATCATTTCATTTAAAACACATAAATATCTTAAAATAAACATTTTTGGCATGTAGAACGTTTTCACATATCAACTTGAACTTACATTGCTAGATTTATGCTAAATCTAGATTTTACCCCAATACGAGCTCCTTGAAGAAACTTGAATCCACAAGCAATTATTCCAAAAATCTAGGTTCACAAATTTTCCAACCATAAATATACGTATTCAAGTGCTAAGAATCATTCCTCAAACATCTTCTCTCAAAATCTCCACTTTGACCAAAACCCCTAATTTTGCCCTAATTTCCCCAAAATCAACCAAACCAAAATTTAAGACATTAAAACACTAGGAAGTCATTAATAGATCATTTATAACTCATAATAAAGTTTAGAAACTAGGAGGATGAACTCACCACTTAGGTTTTGGTGGAAAAACCTAAAAATCTCAAGGAATGGAGATGAACACTTGAATCTTGCACCAATAGATGAAACCACTTGCATAGATGATGAAGGAACACTTTGATTTACAAGAACTTAGACCCAAAATGAGTTAGGGTTCATATGATAGGGTGGTAGGTCGACTTGGGAGATAAAGGAAGAGATTAGAAGTGAGAAATGAGAGAAATGGCTGAAAAAACGTATCCCGCTGCCATAAAGATTCGATCCCAACGACTGCCTCGCAAGACCTCTGTACCTAAAATATACTTATGCATTTGAGTTTGTTTAGTCGTGCGTATCCCCGATAGTCACTCCTTCACTCACTTTGATTAATTAACATCTCTTTTTTTGATTATCCTCCTTTCTTTTAAATAATATTTAAGTATTTGAAAAATCTGTTTTAAATTGCGAAATATTGTATCCTTCATCGGAATCAGAACAAAATGAAGGAACGAGATAGCACCAAATCAAAGCAAGCACCTTGAAGGGAATTTCCATCGCGAGGGATTCAAGTCGTACCGAGACTTTTTGGCATCCGGCTATTGTGACATGCTATAGTGACTGTAACAACTCAAAATCCAAAACAAGCATAATAATTAAAATATCCAAATATGGGTCCCAATACATAACCACTCAAACTAGTGTTACAAAGTTTTTTTGCAGCGGAAACAAGCTTCCACAATCGAGAATCTAAACTATGCTAGATAGCTAAGTTAACGAGAGATACAGTGTTCTAAGCTAAATCCTCCATCTCTACCTTTAGATCCTTTCCTTGCCCTTGGAGGAAGCTCCACTAACTCCGTTGCCTGAAAATGGTTTTAGTTTTGAAAGTGAGGGTTAGACCATGAGGTCTAGTGAATTTCCTCTCGAAAACAGTTCAAACGGATTTCATCTTTAAGTCAAGTAATCGTCATAGTAATAAATTTAAAACAACAGTTTATAAAAATTGCCACATAAGGGTATTTGCACAGTGCTCTCCACGACCATCACCTCCACGTGATGTCCACACTCGGGGCCCCCAGTAGATCCCCATGGCCCCCAGTAGATGTCATATCCGTGTGCACGAGAAACAGATTCAAGGCACACGGTTAACCAAACTCCCAAGGATCCTCAATGATCCAAGGTACAACCAGCCCCACTGTGCAACCCGACTCTACATACAAGCATACCAAGCAAGACTAGAAATCATGTAGCAGTTGCATGTATATTTGCAACAACAATTCATAGCATTCGAGTACAACGCATCCAAAACATTTTGTTCATGCGAGAAATAAGATTGAATTTATAGATAAAATCATGCTCGCATATCATACTATTGTCAGCAGTAAAAATACTTACTATCTCATTTCACGTAAACGGGTTAAGGGAGCTCATCTGGTTATCGAGGATAAATACAGACACTTCACTTCTGGCCGTACCATGCACCTAAGATCAGACAAACAATTTTCCATCAACTAAATATCTGGATAACAAAGCTAACCCAGTCACACGCAATTAATCTGGGTACAAAACCTTATCCGAACAATAGACAATCCGGACACTCCTATCCGGATAACAAACCGATCCGGACATCTGCTCATCCGGAAAACCCCGCACAATCCTGGTGGTTCCATCCGGATACCACATTCGAAAACTACACAATCCGGGTGGTTCCATCCGGATACCATATCTGAAAACTACACAATCCGGGTGTTCCATCCGGATACCACATCCGGGAACTACACAATCCGGGTGGTTCCATCCGGATACCACATTCGGGAATCAAGTACCTCAACACGTCCGGACTATTCCTACATTCTGGATGTTCTTAATCCGGACCTGGCGATATCCGGATTATCGCACAGCAAAACCCTGAAGCCCCTAAAATCGATTTGAAACTCTGGCTTGCAATGAACTCATAAATCCTTTGTTTAGGTTGATGTTCCAACCTCAAGCAATCAATTATATCGATCCATTTATCCCTTAATCCAACATTGGGTGCCAAAATCCCTAGGTTTTCAAAATAAAGAACATAGACTAAAACACCATGTTTTTCGCTTTTTTTTATTCAACAATACAAGATGTAAAGAAGATATGAGGGATTAGTGACTTACTTCAACTGATAATTCCCAAGCAATCCTTTGCCAAACTCTTGAAATCCTCCAAGGCTCTTCTTCTTCTCTTACGAAAGTAGCCGCACAATGAAACAGTGAAATCAAAGTTAGGGATTCTTCCCTTTAAATACCTTTTAAATTGCGGAATATTGTATCCTTCATCGGAATCAGAACAAAATGAAGGAACAAGATAGCACCAGATCAAAGCAAGCACCTTGAAGGGAATTTCCATCGCGAGGGATTCAAGTCGTACCGAGACTTTTTGGCATCCGGCTATTGTGACATGCTATAGTGACTGTAACAACTCAAAATCCAAAACAAGCATAATAATTAAAATATCAAAGTATGGGTCCCAATACATAACCACTCAAACCAGTGTTACAAAGTTTTTTTGCAGCGAAAACAAGCTTCCACAATCGAGAATCTAAACTATGCTAGATAGCTAAGTTAACGAGAGATACAGTGTTCTAAGCTAAATCCTCCATCTCTACCTTCAGATCCTTTCCTTGCCCTTGGAGGAAGCTTCACTACCTCCCTTGCCTGAAATGGTTTTAGTTTTGAAAGTGAGGGTTAGACCATGAGGTCTAGTGAATTTCCTCTCGAAAACAGTTCAAACGGATTTCATCTTTAAGTCAAGTAACCGTCATAGTAATAAATTTAAAACAACAGTTTATAAAAATTGCCACATAAGGGTATTTGCACAGTGGTCTCCACGACCATCACCTCCACGTGATGTCCATACTCGGGGCCCCCAGTAGATCCCCATGGCCCCAGTAGATGCCATATCCGTGTGCACGAGAAACAGATTCAAGGTACACGGTTCACCAAACTCCCAAGGATCCTCAATGATCCAAGGTACAACCAGCCCCACTGTGCAACCCGACTCTACATACAACCATACCAAGCAAGGCTAGAAATCATGTAGCAGTTGCATGTATCTTTGTAACAACAATTCATAGCATACGAGTACAACGCTTCCAAAACATTTTGTTCATGCGAGAAATAAGATTGAATTTATAGATAAAATCATGCTCGCATATCATACTATCGTCAGCAGTAAAAAGACATACTATCTCATTTCACGTAAACGGGTTAAGAGAGCTCACCTGGTTATCGGGGGTAAATACACACACTTCACTTCTGGCCGTACCATGCACCTAAGATCAAACAAACAATTTACCATCAATTAAATATCTGGATAACAAAGCTAACCCAGTCACACGCAATTAATCCGGGTACAAAACCATATCCGAACAATAGATAATCCGGACACTCCTATCCAGATAACAAACTGATATGGACATCTGCTCATCTGGAAAACCCCGCACAATCCAAGGGGTTCCATCCGGATACCACATCCGAAAACTACACAATCCGATCGGATCCATCCGGATACCATATCTGAAAAACTACACAATCCGCGTGTTCCATCCGGATACCACATCCGGGAACTACACAATCTGGGTGGTTCCATCCAGATACCACATCCGGGAATCAAGTACCTCAGCATGTCTGTACTATTCCTACATTCCGAATGTTCTTAATCCGGACCTGACGATATCCGCATTATCGCACAGCAAAACCCAAAAGCCCCTAAAATCGATTTGAAACTTTGGCTTGCAATGAACTCATAAATCCTTTGTTTAGGTTGATGTTCCAACCTCAAACAATCAATTATATCGATCCATTTATCCCTTAATCCAACATTGGGTGCCAAAATCCCTAGGTTTTCAAAATTAAGAACATAGACTAAAATACCATGTTTTCCCTTTTTTTTTTGAATCAACAATACAAGATGTAAAGAAGATGTGAGGGATTAGTGACTTACTTGAACTGATAATTCCCTAGCAATCCTTTGCCAATCTCTTGAAATCCTCCAAGGCTCTCCTTCTTCTCTTACGAAAGTAGCCGCACAATGAAACAGTGAAATCAAAATTATGGATTCTTCCCTTTAAATACCTTTAAATTGCGGAATATTGTATCCTTCATCGGAATCAGAACAAACTGAAGGAACGAGATAGCACCAGATCAAAGCAAGCACCTTGAAGGGAATTTCCATCGTGAGGGATTCAAGTCGTATCGAGACTTTTTGGCATCTGGCTATTGTGACATGCTATAGTGATTGTAACAACTAAAAATCCAAAACAAGCATAATAATTAAAATATCCACGTATGGGTCCCAATACATAACCACTCAAACTAGTGTTACAAAGTTTTTTTGCAGCGGAAACAAGCTTCCACAATCGAGAATCTAAACTATGCTAGATAGCTAAGTTAACGAGAGATACAGTGTTCTAAGGTAAATCCTCCATCTGTACCTTTAGATCCTTTCCTTGCCCTTGGAGGAAGCTCCACTAACTCCTTGCCTATAAATGGTTTTAGTTTTGAAAGTGAGGGTTAGACCATGAGGTCTAGTGAATTTCCTCTCGAAAACAGTTCAAACGGATTTCATCTTTAAGTCAAGTAACCGTCATAGTAATAAATTTAAACAACAATTTATAAAAATTGCCACATAAGGGTATTTGCACAGTGCTCTCCACGACCATCACCTCCACGTGATGTCCACACTCGGGGCCCCCAGTAGATCCCCATGGCCACCAGTAGATGCCATATCCGTGTGCATGAGAAACAGATTCAAGGCACACGGTTCACCAAACTCCCAAGGATCCTCAATGATCCAAGGTACAACCAGCCCCACTGTGCAACCCGACTCTACATACAAGCATACCAAGCAAGGCTAGAAATCATGTAGCAGTTGCATGTATATTTGTAACAACAATTCATAGCATACGAGTACAACGCTTCCAAAACATTTTGTTCATGCGAGAAATAAGATTGAATTTATAGATAAAATCATGCTCGCATATCATACTATTGTCAGCAGTAAAAATACTTACTATCTCATTTCACGTAAACGGGTTAAGGGAGCTCATCTGGTTATCGAGGATAAATACACACACTTCACTTCTGGCCGTACCATGCACCTAAGATCAGACAAATAATTTTCCATCAACTAAATATCTGGATAACAAAGCTAACCCAGTCACACGCAATTAATCTGGGTACAAAACCTTATCCGAACAATAGACAATCCGGACACTCCTATCCGGATAAAAAACTGATCCGAACATCTGCTCATCCGGGAAAACCCGCACAATCCAGGTGGTTCTATCCGGATACCACATTCGAAAACTACACAATCCGGGTGTTCCATCCGGATACCACATCTAAAAACTACACAATCCGGGTGTTCCATCCGGATACCACATCCGGGAACTACACAATCCGGATGGTTCCATCCGGATACCACATCCAGGAATCAAGTACCTCAGCACGTCCGGATTATTCCTACATTCTGGATGTTCTTAATCCGGACCTGGCGATATCCGGATTTTCGCACAGCAAAACCCTGAAGCCCCTAAAATCGATTTGAAACTCTGGCTTGCAATGAACTCATAAATCCTTTGTTTAGGTTGATGTTCCAACCTCAAGCAATCAATTATATCGATCCATTTATCCCTTAATCCAACATTGGGTGCCAAAATCCCTAGGTTTTCAAAATAAAGAACATAGACTAAAACACCATGTCTTCGCTTTTTTTTAATCAACAATACAAGATGTAAAGAAGATGTGAGGGATTAGTGACTTACTTCAACTGATAATTCCCAAGCAATCCTTTGCCAAACTCTTGAAATCCTCCAAGGCTCTCCTCCTTCTCTTACGAAAGTAGCCGCACAATGAAACAGTGAAATCAAAATTAGGGATTCTTCCCTTTAAATACCTTTTAAATTGCGGAATATTGTATCCTTCATCGGAATCAGAACAAACTGAAGGAACAAGATAGCACCAGATCAAAGCAAGCACCTAGAAGGGAATTTCCATCGCGAAGGATTCAAGTCGTACCGAGACTTTTTGGCATCCGGCTATTGTGACATGCTATAGTGACTGTAACAACTCAAAATCCAAAACAAGCATAATAATTAAAATATCCAAGTATGGGTCCCAATACATAACCACTCAAACCAGTGTTACAAAGTTTTTTTGCATCGGAAACAAGCTTCCACAACCGAAAATCTAAACTATGCTAGATAGCTAAGTTAACGAGAGATACAGTGTTCTAAGCTAAATCCTCCATCTCTACCTTCAGATCCTTTCCTTGCCCTTGGAGGAAGCTTCACTACCTCCCTTGCCTGAAAATGGTTTTAGTTTTGAAAGTGAGGGTTAGACCATGAGGTCTAGTGAATTTCCTCTCGAAAACAGTTCAAACGGATTTCATCTTTAAGTCAAGTAACCGTCATAGTAATAAATTTAAAACAATAGTTTATAAAAATTGCCACATAAGGGTATTTGCACAGTGGTCTCCACGACCATCACCTCCACGTGATGTCCACACTCGGGGCTCCCAGTAGATCCCCATGGCCCCCAGTAGATGCCATATCCGTGTGCACGAGAAACAGATTCAAGGCACACGGTTCACCAAACTCCCAAGGATCCTCAATGATCCAAGGTACAACCAACCCCACTGTGCAACCCGATTCAGACATCTGCTTGGTGACTTACTTCAACTGATAATTCCCATAAATCCTTCATCGGAATCAGAACAAACTGAAGGAACGAGATAGCACCTGTTGGTTCCTAGATTGTATCCTTCATCGGAATCAGAACAAACTGAAGGAACGAGATAGCACATGTTGGTTCCTAGATTCAAGTTGTCTTATATAAATAGCATATACACAAATAGCGGAAGCATAGTATAAAGTTATTAAATACGAGTGATTGTGTAAACGATAATGTAATCAGAGAGTATCAATAGTGAACAGTAATTGATAACAACATCAAGTAAATAAGCTGCTCGTATATTGATATTTGAATAACACCACGAACACGTTCAAGTGTGTGTATTCTGAAATCTCTCAGGAAACAAATCGTACAGTGATAATGGTGTGGAATGTAGCAGTGTGTGCTCTCACAAATGTGGAAAACATATCTTCGAAAAACTTACATTTGTGCGTTCCACTACCCTTCTATTTATAGCCTGATAAAGTGAAGACAGTGTACTATCTAACCCTGAGGTGACACGTGGAAAGTGTGTCTCCATCCTTTTAGGGCTTACGTGGAAAGTACGGACACGTGTCTAACACTTAGAGATTTCTACGAGACTTAAGCTTCACATAGGTCTTCATTCACCAGAGCTCTTATGCCAAAGCTCTGATGGTCTTCTGGTGTGAACAGTTCTTCTGGTGGAACAGAAGAAGTCTTCTGCCAGAGCTCTGTCGAGCTCTGATGATCTTCTAGTTGAATTCTTCTAAGTCTTCTGTCGGATCTCTGGTGGTCTTCTGACTTGTAATATTTTCAATACTTTTACATCTCGTATACTTGGGGCTAACAATCTCCCCCTAAGTATTGAAAATACAAAAATGCAAATTACAGAGATAATTAAACAAAAGACAAAGAGGAAAAGATCATCCTCTGTGAAACTTGATACTTTTCTTTTAAAGATGATTACAATACAATGCAAAAGAATAAGTACACTTAAGTATAGTACTCTCCTCTTAGAATTCTGTCAAATCTTCTGATCAGGTCTTGGAATTCTAATAAGAGATTTATCTGGCAGATTCAGAATGACGTTCTTGAGACACTGCAGCGACTCACTTGAGTACTTGTGGGTTTCAGCAGATCTGATGGCCTTCTTGTTGCCCTTCTATCGGCAGATGAAGATTGGATGATTTCCAACCACAGTTCCAGTTCTGTAATGGCCATAACCCTCAAGTTTTTCATTTGGAGGTGCAATCGCCAGTCTCTCTATTTCAAACTCTATGCCTAGCTGAAAGTCGATTTGAGTTCTGAGGTTGACGTGCTCTTGCATAGCATACTGAATCTCTGTTATAGCTGTTCTTGCGGCTCTGTATCTTTCATTGTCATTTAAGCAATAGCCGTGAAGAGTTATGAGATCACATGGATTCAAAAGTACAAGATCATTGTCGTTGAAGGTTTCGATCTTGTTATCTTTTGATTCCACAGTGTATATATGGTAGATAATTCTGTCGTAGGCAAATTTCCTTTCTTCTACCTTCAGAATTCTGTTGATCCCAAACGAGGAGTTTATTGCTATGTTCAGATGTGACTTCTTTTCGATGAACCTTCTTCTGTCGTCGTTCAGTCTGTTCGCTCTGATGGGTTTAAGTTATGGGTTGATAGGTACAGCATTGATGGGAATAATGTCTCTGTCTGCATAGAGATACGCAAACAGTTCTTCCAGTGAAGGATTTTCTGTATGTCGGGATGAGGATTATGGTGGGTTTTGGGTTGGGTTCTGATCATCATGAGTTTCAGCCATAAGGATGTCAACTAGGTTTGCAGACTCAGGCTCTTGTACAGTTTGGGTTTAGACTTGGGGTTGGATTTAGGGTTGGTCTTGGTTTATTTGTTCATCAACAGAGATTGGTTATGTTCTCTCTGGTTGAGTCCTTGGGGATTGGGGAGGAGTGTCAAGGATAATGATCTCTGGTGGTTGTGTTGTCGACTCTTCTGGTGTTCTGATAGTTCTGTCTTTGAACATATAGTCGAACTCTACCATCACCAGAGACTCTGTTGGAGTTTCCTCTGTCTCCTTCTCCCCTTGTGTTTTTTGTGTTTCTTTCTCTGTCTCTTTCTCTTTCCCCTTCTCTGTTTCTTTCTCTTTGTCTGCTCCTGTCTCTTTTTCTTTCTCTTTCTCTGTCTCCCCCTTTTGTTGTTCAGAAGACTCTCTGGCTTGACTATCTGTATGCCCTTCTGCAGCGTCTTGGAAGTCATCATCATCATCAGAAGCTTTGTCAGAGAGTCGCGTAATGATAGGTGAGGTCAGAACAACAAACTTAGCTTTCTTGCTTGAAGGCTCTCCTTCTGGGGCTTCTTCTGCGGGTCTTTTGTGCGTAGCAGTCTGTAAAATGGCATATGTGATGATAGTGACTGCCATTTTCAAAGTATCTTCGACCTCTGTTGCAGCAGTTCTGATTTCATCAACTTGACTCTCAAAGTTGAATTTGTGAGAGTCAAGAGATGTCTGTACATGTCTCTCTGTCCCTTGAGCCTTCATGACGAATTTGGACGAAATGGACATCATCTTGCTTATAACATTTATGATGAACTCACCCATCTGGCCAACTGTCATAGGTAGTTCATTGGGGCTTGGACCAGATATGTTAAGTGGAGTAGCAGAAGATGTAGTGGCTTCTTTGATCGCATCCTTAACAGAGGTGTTGATCATGTTTGTCAAGGTTCTGATGTTGGAGTCCGAGAAGAGAACGGAAGGTATTGGCAGAGTTCTGTTCATTGCAGCCGTGTGGTTTTCTACCATGGTTCTCTTTAGCTTAGATAGCCCTGTTGTCAGCTTTTTTGTCTCCTCTGCTCTGGCTCTTTCACCTTCAACAAGTTTCCGAGATGTCTCTGCATATTTTCTGATGATCTCTTGCAGCTCAGACTTCAGAGTTGCATTCTCCTGACGGATCAGCTCCTCTTTCTTCTCGTTGAAAAGTTTATACTCATTCAAGGAGTTGCTAATACTGTCACAGAAGCTTTTGAGCTCTGCTCTGGTGATAGTGTCAGCGGGGGTAACCTTGTCTCCAACAAATGGATCCAAGTCAACCTCGAGCTCAGAGGTGCCTCCTACAAGAGTTGTTTTAATGTTTGCTCTTTGAGGACTTCCACCTGATCCTTGATGCTCCTATTCAGGGGATACATCTCTGGGTGTTCTGATCAGAGGTTCCTCTTCCAGCTCAGGTTCTGGAGAAGGAAGTCTGATGTGTTGAGAGGACCTGTGATCAAGACAGGTCTTCCCTTGTGAAACTAGGCATCCCTGTAACGTCCCAAAAATTACAAGGAAATTTAAAATTTTTAAAACATACATTTATAAAACAACCATAATTTAGTAATTCACGTCTTAACTGAAATTAACGTCGTTGACTCAAACCGTCAACAAAGTTTATGCAGCGGAAAATTACATAATTAAATTCAAAGGATTCGAAAGTGAAAGTTTAACAATCTTTGATACTTTGCGCTTGATGTGTGTACGGTCACGCCCGACTGCCGCCCGCACCGGAGATAACAACACATTGGGAAAGGGTAAGCTAAACGCTTAGTGAATCCAACCACACACGTAGGTAGCAACCCCACGCATATCACCCCTACTCGCAAGTAGGCAACATCACCATCACCACGAATATCAAACCACATAATGATTAATATATAAGTACGAACCTCGGTCCCACCGAGTACACAAAATACATTAATACAAGCTCAGTCCCACCGAGCCCTCGGTCCCACCGAGTAAAGATTGCTGTACTAGCTTAGTCCCACCAAGCCCTCGGTCCCACCGAGCCCCTCAGTCCCACCGAGGTGTACACATGCATAAATATTCCACATACGAATTTAACAAATCACAACCATTTATCACATCCCAACTAGTTCATGTAAGCACATAAATACACGAAATAACACGTAACACAAAAGAACAACATACATGAAATTCCTAACTACGCGGTGAGAGAACTCACCTCAAGGCTAAGCAACGTGCTCACGAATCGCAACACCAACACGGCAATCTTCTTCACTTTCTCCCACCTAAATACGTATAAAAAGTCAAAGGAAAGTCCCGACCCATAACACGTTTACTAGCTTCCAAAAGACTAAATATTCCAGCTTTTTATTAAAAGTTACGGGTCTGTTCGGGACCTGTTTTACCCCCTTAAAACTGATAAATACAGAAATTAAAATTCATAGTTACGAAGTTCTAAGTCTTACGATTTCAGGGACGTATCGCACGCGTCCTAACGATTTTTCTATAATTTACTATAGATTTTACAAAAATGATTCGCAGAACAGCGAACACCCGGACCTTTCAGTACAACATGGCAACTTCGCCCTAGCTATGGTCCGAATTGGTCTTTCCGCATAACAGAGGAAACTTAATAGACTCCGAAACGAAACTTTTGGCACCAGTCCCATCCCAAACCGACATTCCAAGCAAAAGTTATGCATAAAACAAAACAGGGACAGAAAGCTGGAAGTTTTTCGGACCAGGCTGTATAAACAGCCCCATACGGCCCAGCTACAGGCCTAAACAGACTTTCGGCAAAACACGAAAAACTTTCCTGACTCGATTAGTGAACTTCGGCCACCGATTTCATTTCAATCCGAGCTACGAGTAAAAAGTTACGGCCACGACAAAACAGTGGCAGAAAATCGACATTCACATAAAATGACAAAACACCAAACTTGCGACCACTTTTTCACCTAGATAGAGGCTGAACCAGTTTTCCGCTAAAACACGGAAAACGTGACCGACCCCATACTGGAACCGTGGGTACCAATTTCGGCTCAATCGGAGTTACGAGCAGAAAGTTATAGTCTACACAATATCAAGGCAGATTCCAGAATTTTCACATAAAATGGTAAAGCGGTTTTTACAAAAGGGCTCGGCGGTTTAGGGTTGCAACTCCGGTGGCGTTAGGGTTCCGCCGTGGAGGACTTAGGGTTTAGCCCCGCCCACTGCCACCTCCGGCAGTGGGGCACGGCGGCGGCGGCGACGGTCACCCGCACGCACATACCACCCCATTCTCGCACCACCTCCCTCTTTACTCTCGATTGCCATTCAAAACAGACACATACACACGCATACCCACATGCACACAGCCACCGCCGTCCACCCATGGCCACCGTAGCGGCGGCGTGCGGCGGTGGTTGCCTCGCCGGAAAAACGAACAAGAAAGAAACAAGATGAAACGAGGGAACGACTTACCTTGCGATGGTTGCTCCTCTTCCCTCGACTCCTCCGGCGAATGGTGGTGATGGCGGCGACCTCCGGCGACTGGAAAAGCTCTTCGGCGACCCACTCTCTCTCTTCTTCGCTCGGTCCTCTCTATCTCACGATCTCTCTCTCTCCTTCCTACTCCGGTCAAAATGAATCAAAGAGGCAAATGAAACAAACACAACCCATCGGCTGTTTGTTGGTGCCGTGTGGAAACCGGCGAGAAGAGGAAGAGGGGGGGGGGGGGGGGGGTCGGTCCCCCTTCTCCTTTAGCCGTTCAAACCAAACACCCCTCATTTTCCCCTTTAACCCTCCTCGTTTCCGCCCATGGCATTTCCGGTCCCTGGTTTTTCGTCATAAACAAAAAGATAAGTAAGGTCGCCACGTATAACATTCGAGGTCCCTCCCTTGACAACTTCCGTTAATGAATCACCCTTAAAACAATAATAAAATAAATAACTTACGAATTTTTAAAACCACACCGGGACACGGGCTTTACAATCCCACTGCCCCTAAGTTGGGCAGAGCCTACGTGAGATACGAAAGATCTCTGGGCTATTTTGTGTCAAATCTATGCTGGCCACAGAGGCTTCAGTGTGTGTTGGTGACCTATTGATGTCCTGGGGCGATGGGACATCTGTACCAAAAATGGATTCCCCGGTTTCATGCATACCAGAGGCGTGAAGAGTTGCCTCTAGTGGTTCAAGTTGGGTTGGGTTCGAGGTGTGCACCTCTGTTTCAATATCCCTCTGGTCTTGATCACCATGGATAGGTTGTGTGGTAGCACTGGGAGTTGGGCTAGGGAAACGCACATGTGTGTTCATTCGAACATCTTGTTCTAGACTCACATTTCCCTCGACTCCTAGGTATATAGAAAACTCGGATGTCTCTCCCTCACTCTCCTCTTCCTCACTACTGCCAGAGGAGGACGAACTTTCTGCTACCTCCTCTGCAGTTTCCCGTACTTCCTCTTGGACAGCCTCCAAAGGGGATGCTCTGTCCACTACTTCCTCTTCCACCACATGGGCAGAGGAAGACCCCACTTCGAGTACTCTTACCTCTTGTCTTACTACCTCTTCCTCTTCTCTTATCTCACTCACAGACTCTAACGAAGGCTCAGGATCTAAGTATGTTGGGGATCTGACCTCAGGTTCTTGATGTTGAGCAGCATGATTATAGTTTTGTAGAGAAATATGGGTGGGGTTTATCAGAGAGAGAATGGTTCTTGGGATCCTTCTGGTGTTAGGATACGCACCTGTGGTTGTCGGATTAAATCTGGACATCACCCATCCCGGTGTTGGATTTCCTTGTTGAGTTAGTTGCAGGGCTTGGAATGCTTCTCTGATGACAAGGCTTATAAACCTTGGAAATCTGATTTGCTTGAGATTTATGTGCACGTCCACTTCTCCTCCTCTTGCCAGAGTAGAAGTGTTCATATTTACAGCGCTCAGAATCTCTTTGTAGAGGATTTTGGCATAGTCAAAGTGTTTCCTGAAGTATAGGCCATACATAATCTGAAGGATTTCAGAGCTAGCTTGGTCTTGGCTACCACTTTTGCAGGTTAGGGTTCTGTTTAGGATTGAAAACATGAAGTTCCATATTGGGGGTAGATTGCCTCTTTTGAATTTCCCAATCAAGGTTAAGTCTTTGTTGTAGCCTAAGAACTTAGCAAAAGCAAGAAGAACAGGGGTTTTAGGGGGGTTTTCAAAAGCAGGGATTCCTAGTTGTTCTTTGGTTTGCATTCCAAAGATTCTTCGAAGGGTTTTGTCGCGAATGCGTATTGTTCCTGCTCCGCCCTGTCTTCCTGAATCAACCTTTTCAATGATGCCTTTCCTTTCTGGGATGTACTGACAAGTTGTCCACCATTGTTGGACATAAAGCTCTGGAAGGTCATCATCGAACATTGTGATGGCTCGAAAGAGTTTGGAGTTTCTGAAAAATTCAAGGATCACATGGTAAATGGGCAAATAGTTTGTTGGGTTGGCGTCGAATCTATAGTTGTTGTCTACAAACTCGTAGGGTTGGATTATTATGTGATCAACGGGAACGATTCTGCTTGATTCTGCTGAGTTAGCTTGTTCTGCCATTGTTGCATGTTTTAGGTTTTTGAAGAACTCAAAGGGTATTTGAATGAAGGAGGGAATGATTGAAGGTTTGAATATTCAGTAAGCGTAAGGAATGAAATAGGTCATGGGAATGGGTATTTATACTAAAAGTGTGTGGCTGGATAACCATCGTAGGTACTGTAGGTACTCGAGTTTCAGATAGTGGAGTGGCCTCTACAGTAGAACGTGGGAACACCTAACGGTTGGTCTTTCAATCAGAAGATGCCACGTAGGATTTGGTTCTGACAAACTTTTGGCTATAGAACCGTCATGGTTAGAGATGTGTGGGTGACCTGTGGTTGACGCTTAGAAATAACCCGCACCTCTGAAGAAAGCACTTCTGATGACGTGGCAGAAAACGGGCAGAGCTCTGGTGGAACTCAGCACAATTTTTGCCTCTGATGAGTGATCTTTTTCATTCTTTTTAAGTAACCCAAAGTGTTTCACCTTTACCCAAAAACATTTGCAAATCCTGTATCTGATGTGAGAATTTTCAAGGAACAAAAGCAGAACAACCTCAGAGATTTCACAGAGCTCTGGTGAGAATCAGCAAAGGCTCTAGTGAAAAGTCAGAGTTCTCGTAAGTTCTTGACATTATCAAAGAATGTTTTCATCAGAACAGGTTTTCCCTTCCTTAAAAATATTTTCCTTTTTGTTCAATGAGCAAAGTCGATTAGATTTGAAATTGATTTGACTTGCTCCCCCTTAAACCATGTTTATATTCCTTTTAAGTTCCCCCTAAAATTATGAGCTTAATTGACATATTTTTCTTTTCAGCTTTTCTCTTTTCTTGCTACTTTTAAAGAAAAAATATTTACAAAAAAAGTATATACAGATTTAGAATTCTCAGAAGACAAAAATGAAAAAGTATGCTGGCAGAGCTCTGAGATGAACATCAGAGGCTCTGGTGAACTTATCCTACTCAACTAATTTGACAGAGCTCTGGTATGATCATCAGAAGCTCTGGTGAATTTTAAACAGAGTTAGGAGGACATGTTCAACATACCCATCTTGTTGATTAAGAAGTTGAATCTCCTTTCATCAAGGGCTTTTGTAAACAAGTCAGCAAGTTGGAAGTCGGTTGAAACAAAGTACATTTCAATCGTCCCTTTTTCAACATGATCCTTTATAAAATGGTACCTTATGTCGATATGCTTTGTCTTTGAGTGCTGAACTGGATTAGCTGTGATTGCTATTGCACTCTTGGAGTCACACAGAATTGGGACTTTGTTGTACTCCATGCCATAATCTTTGAGTTGAATTTTCATCCAGATCACTTGAGAGCAACAACTAGCAGCAGCAATATATTCTGCTTCTGCTGTAGAGGTTGATACACAGTTCTGTTTCTTGGATGTCTAACTCACCAGATTGTCTCCAAGCAATTGGCAGCTACCAGAAGTACTTTTTCTGTCATTCTTGCATCCTCCATAATCTGAATCTGTGTATGCTACAAGCTCGAAACCAGAATTAAGAGGATACTAGAGACCCAAAAATTGAGTCCCTTTGAGATATTTAAATATACGTTTGACAGCAGACAAATGAGATTCTTTAGGATTTGCTTGAAATCTGGCACAAAGACAGGTTGCAAACATTATATCAGGTCTGCTTGCAGTTAAATACAGAAGTGACCCTATCATGCCCCTGTAGTTCTTGATATCCACATATTGACCTTGAGGATCATGATCAAGTTTAACTCCAGTGGCAATAGGAGTTTTCATAGGATTTGAATTATTGAGCTTATACTTTTTCAAAATATCAGAGATGTATTTAGATTGACTTATGAAAGTGCCTCTGATGGATTGTTTAACTTGTAAACCAAGGAAGAAAGAAAGTTCTCCCATCATGCTCATTTTAAATTCACTTTTCATCAAATCCTCAAACCTATCACAGTATTCCTGCCTAGTAGACCCAAAGATAATGTCATCAACATATATCTGGACCAGAAGAATGCCATTCTTATACCTCCTAATGAATAAGGTTGTATCGACCGTACCTTTCTCGAAATGATTAGTCAACAGAAAATTTGACAGAGTTTCATACCAGGCTCTGGGTGCTTGTTTAAGGCCATGCAGAGCTTTGTCTAGCTTGTATACGTGGTCTGGAAACTCTGAGCTTTCAAAACCTGGTGGTTGCTGGACGTAGACTTCTTCTTGCAGTCTGCCATTCAGAAAAGCAGATTTTACATCCATCTGGTCGACCTTGAAACCTTTATGGGCAGCATAGGCTAAGAAGATTCTGATGGCTTCTAGCCTAGCTACAGGTGCAAAGGTTTCGTCATAATCAATGCCTACTTCTTGGCAGTATCCCTTGGCAATCAGCCTAGCTTTGTTTCTGATGATAATGCCATCCCCATCTTTCTTATTTCTAAACACCCACTTGGTTCCAATAGCAGCTTTGTTTTCAGGAAGTGGAACCAAGGACCAAACTTTATTTCTTTCAAACTCCACAAGCTCCTCTTGCATGGCTTCAATCCAGTTTGGGTCTTCAAGGGCTTCAGAAATCTTCTTCGGCTCAATCATACTTAGAAAATTCATAAAGAAAGCCTCATTGATTGTTGCAGACCTTGTCTTTACACCATCTTCAGCAGCACCTATAATAAGATGATGGGGGTGATCCTTTGTCCATCTGGTCATTGTAGCATGGACAACAGGTGGAGTCTGTGCTTCTGATGGGAAAATACGTATGTCAGCATCAGAGCTCTGAAGAATGGCACCAGGGCTCTGAGGCACACAGCTCTGGAGAGTGGCTTCATTGCTCTATGATGTACCAACAGGTCTTTGAGACGGTGAGCTTTTATACAATGAGTTTCTTCCAATATGAGTCACAGGTGGTGATGATGGCTCTTGTTCAGGTTCTCTTACATCTGAATCTTGTCCCTCATTTCTCTGAATTTGACCTGTAGACAGAGAAGTAGATGGTGAAGAATTGGAAGGACCTGTAAGAGATGTACCTGTCAGATTTTGTTCAGCAGAACTCTGAGCTTGATTGCCTCTGGTGATATCGACAGAGGAATCATCATCATCGAAGAAATCGTTGAATAGCAGATTGATATCTTCTTCCCTTGACTTTGAAGAACTTGGCTTCTCTTTAGTCTGTGTCCCCTCTGGTGATTTGCAATCCGAGGAACTTGATGTATTTTCATCAAAGGACACATTTATGCTCTCTTGAATGACTCTGGTTCTAGTATTATAGACTCTGTAGGCTTTAGAGGTTAAGGAATAACCAATAAAGATTCCTTCGTCAGCCTTCTTGTCAAACTTGCCCAGTTGATCTCTGTCATTCAAGATGTAGCATTTGCAGCCAAAAATATGAAAGTATTTCACATTTGGCCTTCGGTTGTTGATGAGTTCATAAGCAGTCTTTTTGAATCTTTTCACAATTACAGCTCTGTTCTGGGTAAAATAGCATGTTGAGACTGCCTCTGCCCAGAAGTTGATTGGAAGAATAGAACCAGCCAACATAGTTATGGCGGCTTCTACAAGAGTTCTGTTCTTTCTATCCACAACACCATTCTGTTGGGGAGTTCTGGCGGCTGAAAAGTTCTGGGAGATTCCTTCCTCTGATAGGTAGGCATCAGTTTTGGCATTCTTAAACTCTGTCCCATTATCACTTCTCAACTTTTGGATTTTAAGACCTAACAGAACCTGTATTCTTTTCAACAAACTTATCAGAATTTATGGGACATCAGATTTTACTCTGATGAACTCAACCCAAGTATATCTAGTATATTCATCAATAAGCACAAGAATATACTTTTTACCTGACAGACTTTGCACAGAGATTGGACCACAAAGATCCACATGAAGCATATGCAAAGGTCTGGGGCAATTGTGATCATTCTTTGTTCTGTGTGAAGTTCTTTTCATTTTGCCCAGTTCACAAGCAGAGCAAAGATGGTCTTTGTCAAATTTAAGTGACGGCAGACCTTTCACTAAGTTGAGTTTCACGAGCTTGTCAAGATTTGAAAATTTCAAATGAGCAAATCTTTTATGCATGCATCTTCCTTTTTCAAAGAAACTAAACAGAGTTTTTCTGTTGTAGAGCTTTGATTTGGATTGAAATTCATTTTATACAGATTGCCTTTTCTGTCGGCTCTTAAAAGTTCTTGACCATACTCGGAAAGTAACAAAGAACAATATTTCTTCTTAAAATTGACATCGAACCCATGATCACACAGTTGACTTATGCTAAGCAGATTATGAATTAAACCTTCAACATAGGCAACCTTTGAAACTGAAACACCACCATTATTTAACACACCATAACCTCTAATCTGTCCCTGTCCATCTCCTCCAAAGGTCACTGCACTTCCTATTTTGTTCTTGAATGAAGTCAGCAGCTCCTTATTGCCTGTCATGTGCCAGGAATATCCTGAATCTAAATACCAGATATGCACATGAGGCTTCTGCAAGACAGATTAGTTCTTTTTAGGTACCCATTTCATAATGGGTCATTTCTGGTTAGGCTTAGGGGTGTTAGACTTACCTGCTCGCTTTCCATTCTGTGATGGTGTGCCAGAGGATGTTCCCTATGTATTTTGAACAGTCTTAGGATTTTTCCTTTGAAATGACTGATTCAGAACACAGTGAGGACCGTTCAAATGATTTTGTAACTTTAATAATAGTTGAATGCAATTGCAGCTGATAGAACATGAAGTTTGGTGCATATTGCTGTTTTTATTCAAAAACTGTTGATTAGATGGTACATGAGATTGAAAAACTTTAGGACCAAATGTCTTCACATGCATTCTGTCCTGGTTTGGTTTCTTGAAATTACCATTGTTCCTTGGAATAGATTCTTTGGACCAAAAAGAGTTTTTCCTTTGATTTACTGCAGAGTTGGGAACAGGTTTGTCATTGACTATCCATTTGCCCTTTTGCTCTTGAGTAAATCTGATTGGTTTATAAGCAAAGGGAACAGAGGTGTTGTTCACTGGAATACTCTTAGCTTTTTCTTTTCTCTTCTCTTCTATCTCATCAGAAGAGAGAATCCTGATACCCTTGTTTTTAAACTCAGGGACTGGTATAAATCTGGATTGGTTCTTAAAGAATGAGACATTTTTCAAATCTCCAGACCCAACTAGTACCTGCTTGGGATTGTGCAAAACATTCTCTTTAGCACAGAAAATCTGTGCATCCACCTCAGAATCAGAGTCACTGTCAGAGCCTAGAAAGTCTCTGGTGGCTCTGGTGGAGGTGTGAGATTCTTTGGGTATATTAGAGATACTTGCTCTGGTGGACTTGAACTTTCTTAGTCTTGGTTTTAAAGCATCAGATGCAGCATTTTCCTCAAGAACTCTCTTCAGATCCTCTTCAAAATATGTTCTAATTGACTCAGAGGTTGGGGAGAAGACTGGTGTAATACCCCGGGTAAGTTCGTTAGTTAAATGTTAGTTCCGTTAAATTTTGTTAACTTTAAAATGTGAAGTTAAAGGTAAGTTTGGATAGATTTATGAGTAAAGGGTGTAATTGGTCATTTATGATAACTTAAGGACTAAGGTGGTAAATGGGATTAGATATTACCCTTAATGGAATTAGATATTTTCATAAAATCAGTATTATCCAGAAATTCAAAGTGAGTGTGTGTGTGTGTATTTGGAGAAGAAAGGAAGAAGAAAGAAGGTTTTGGAGCTAGGGATTCAATTTGGTGCAATTGGAAGTAATTTCAGGTATGTTTCCTTTGCAAATATTGTGTGTAATTGCTATTAGGTAGTTTCTATCGGAGTAGAATAAACGATTTCACATCTGAGAATGATTCAGTCGGTTTCTGGGCTGAAAGTATGCAAACCGACAGAGTTTTCCGGACACCATGAATGTGTCCGGATGGGTTGGTTGGTAGTGCCCGGGTAATTAACTGGTGGTGTCTGGATGGTGTTCTAAGATGTCCGGTCGAGTCAAATATCCGGGTAAGTCTCTCTTTTCTATAGCTTCCGGATGAGTTAAGATACCGGATGCTGTCCGGATTACTTTGGTGTCCGGATGACGTCCGGATTGTATGTATTGTCCGGAAAAGTCTTGTTGTCCGGAAAAGATGTGTTTCCGGATAATTCTGTAGTGTCCGGATACTTTGGCTGTTTGATCAAATTTATGAGTTTAGATGCTTTTAAGTGTCCAGTAGCATGTGTCTTGTTAATTCATGGATAGGGAATAAATAAGGACTGAATGTACTGTGGACTCGACTTAAATTAGGGTTTGGGGGTAACATTTGGGGACTAGAGTGCTTTAGAGTTCTTAGTCTTGGTAAGACTTATGTGTTCAAAGTGGTAAAGCAATACTTGTATATGATTGTTTCAGATTCTGTGAAATTGAGGTGAAGCTGAATTGTTTGAGAAAAGCTTGGAGAAACGTTTTGATAAGACAAACAGGTGAGTTTTTCTTCAAAATGTTTTAAACTGGAATACATATATGTGTAGATTGAAAAGGTGATAGATAATGTGATTAGGTGTTCATAAATGACAATATGATATATTGAGATATATATTGTATTTATATGTGCATTACACTACACGATTATATGTTAGCCGGCACTATGGTCGGCGGTGTTTGCTGTAGTTGTTGTACAGCGGTGCTGTAATAGTCGTACAGCGGTGTTGTTGGCTCGCAACCAACTGATATGGCCAGGAGAAATGAGAATGAGAATGAGGATGAATTGAATACAATGCACGAGTCTTGATTGGTATTTAATTACGTATGATATATATGTGTTTATATAAAGGATTTTATATAAATGGGTTTTATAATGATTGTGAAAGGACAGGGGTTTTCTCACTTAGACCGCTAGGTCTAACCCTCATTTTGTTTTAAAATATGTATTCCAGGTCGTGGATCGAGTAAGGACAAGTAGGAATGGTAATCGATGGATAGCTTTTGGAAGAAGTGTGTTTTTGAAGATCATGGCATGTTTTACAGTCATGTCTTGTTATTAGTTGTAATGTATTTAGCAAAAGAAAAGTTTGTAATGAAATTATGTATTTTGTTTATGACTAAAGGACCGAAGTTGTAATGTGATGTATCTTAGTTAAATAACGACGTTATGAAATTTATGCTATATGAATTATGTTTGGGATTGTGGGTCGTTACATATGGTATCAGAGCCCTAGTTTAAGGGATTTAGGTATTATTATCTGTACCTAGACTTAAACTGCATGTGAAGTAGGATGTCCCTATTATTGTAGAACCTTGGGATGATAAATATAAAAAGGTAGAAGGAACATCATGTAAGGTAATTTCATTATTACACCTGGCCAGTGTAATTGTGATCTTACAGGTACATGTTTGAAATGGAATACCTTGTTATATGGGGTATGTGCTTATGTGTATATTAACCTTGTCTGAATCAACAGAATGGCAAGTGGTACGAAACAAACAAATCGGGAAGGAGGAGGAAACCCGAATAGAACCAATCCAACAGCCGGAGGAAGGGGAAGAGGGGGAGAAAGAGGCAGAGGCAGAACTGGGGGCAGAGTTCAGGGGCGCGGTACGGAATTTGTTACTAGAGATGATTTAGCAGCCGAAATGGGAAGATTACAGGCAAATATCCAGGCTATGTTTAGCCAGACTCATAATACGGAAACAGAAAGACCAGATCCTACACAAGAAGAAGAAATGCTTATTACTCCTACTGTCGCACCAGTACTTAAAAAGTGTGACTATAAAATGTTTCTCAGTTGTAAGACTCCTACTTACTCAGGAGACCGGGACCCAGTTAAAGCGATGAGATGGCTGAAGGAAATAGAAGCTATCTTCAAAACTAGTAAGTGTGCTGAAGATGACAGAGTACTTTATGGAACCGCAATGTTAAAAGCCGATGCTTTATACTGGTGGGAAGCTCATACTCATTCAGGAGGGCCTGACCTATATTCTACTTACTCTTGGGAGGAATTCGTGATAGCTTTCAGGAAACAATTTTGTCCTCATGCAGCGATTAAACAATTAGAAGGAGAATTCATGAACTTACAACAAGGGAACTTATTAGTTCGGGACTACACCGCTAGTTTTCTAGAAAAATCTTGATTCGCGGAATACTACGTTGCCACGGAGGCAATGAAGACGGAAAGGTTTATCTTCGGATTAAACTCAGATGTCAGAAGGCTAATAACTGCAAAAGGACCCGTTACCTTCTCAGCCGCAGTAGATGTCGCGGAAGATGTGGAGCGAGATAATAGGAGGGATGCTGGTGATAAAGGTATGGGGAAGAGAAAGTGGGAAGGACCTCAGTATGACCCGAAGAAGTCCAGATTTCAGAGATATGATAACCGCCCGCCATTCCGACCAACAGAAAGATCTTGTCCGAAGTGCAACCGCGTTCACCAAGGAAATTGTCAAGTTGACCCTCGGATTTGTTATAAGTGTGGGAAGACCAGGCATATTGCTAAAAACTGTCCAGTAACACGGCTTTGTTTCTTGTGTAATTCTCTGGATCACATTCAGTCGGATTGTCCGCGGGGAAGAATACAGCAGGGTGGTACATCAGGGAGACTAGCGGTTGTTAGACCAGTAGTGCCAAGACTAGAACCACCAAGAACAAGGGGTCGTACATTTCAGATGACAGCAAAAGAAGCGGAGGAAACTCCGGATGTGGTTACAGGTACATTTTTCATAAACTCTACACGTGCTAAAGTGTTATTTGACTCCGGTGCAAACCGATCATTTATGTCTCTTTCATTTGCTGCTTATATGCATTTAAACCCTAAAGTATTAGATCATGCTTTGATGGTAGATACGGCAAATGATAAACAAGTGTCGGTTAATGAAGTTTTTGATAAATGTATGATAAATATCGAGGGATGCGAAGTACCTATATAGTTATTCTCTATAGCCTTGATCGAGTTTGATGTGGTAGTGGGAATGGATTGGTTAGCTGAGAATCAGGCTAACATAGTTTGTGATAAGAAAATAATTAATGTTGTCTTACCTGAGAGAGGACCGGTAGTGATTTATGGTGATCGTAGCAATCATCAGTCTTGCCTTATATCTATGATAAAAGCCCGTAAGTGTGTTAGTAAGGGTTGCCAGAGTTACTTAGCTTATGTGATAGATATTAAGCCAGAAAAGAGTAAGTTGGAAGATATTCCGATTGCTAGTGAATTTCCTGAAGTGTTCCCTGAGGACTTGAATAGTCTTCCGCCCGTTAGACAAGTAGAGTTTGGTATAGATCTGACTCCTGGAGCTGCTCCTGTTGCTTGAGCACCGTATCATTTAGCGCCACCAGAGATGAAAGAAATGATGACGCAACTACAAGATCTTTCCGATAAGGGATTCATTAGACCCAGTTCTTCGCCGTGGGGTGCACCAGTTTTGTTTGTGAAAAAGAAGGATGGTTCGATGAGAATGTGTATCGACTACCGGGAACTGAATAAGCACACGATCAAGAACAAGTATCCGCTACCCAGAATTGATGACCTCTTCGATCAGTTAGTTGGAGCTTGTTATTTCTCCAAGATTGATCTAAGGTCTGGTTACCATCAGCTAAAGGTGAAAGAAGAAGATGTTTTGAAAACGGCTTTTCGCACAAGGTATGGGCATTATGAATTCTTAGTGATGCCGTTTGGTTTGACGAATGCCCCAACTGCCTTTATGGATTTAATGAATCGGGTATGTAAGCTGTATCTCGATAAATTTGTAATTGTATTTATCGATGATATACTTATCTATTCTCGATCCAAAGAAGAACACTCGCAACATCTTCGTCTAATTCTAGAGCTATTGAAAAAGGAAAAGTTGTATGCTAAATTTTCGAAATGTGAATTCTGGCTACGGGAAGTTCAATTTCCGGGCCATGTAGTTTCCGAAAAAGGTATACAAGTTGATCCGATGAAAGTGGAAGCAGTTGAAAAGTGGGAACCACCGAAGACAGCAACGGAAGTACGAAGTTTTATGGGTTTAGCCGGCTACTATCGAAAGTTTATAAAAGATTTCTCCCGTATTGCCACGCCTTTGACTAAGCTGACTCGAAAGAATCTAAAGTTTGAATGGAAAGCAGAACAGCATGAAGCATTCCGGATATTGAAAGAGAAACTGTGCAGCGCGCCGATTTGGTCGTTACCTGAAGGTTCCGAGGACTTTGTGGTCTATAGTGATGCTTCTAAGTTGGGATTGGGTTGTGTATTAATGCAGTGTGGAAAGGTTATTGCTTATGCTTCTCGTCAGTTAAAAGATCATGAAAGACAGTATCCTACACACGACATGGAGCTTGCAGCGGTTGTCTCCGCGCTAAAGATTTGGAGGCATTATCTTTACGGCTCTAAATGTCAAATCTTTACAGATCTTAAGAGTCTTCAACATCTTTTTGATCAGAAGGAACTAAATATGAGGCAAAGAAGATGGCTAGAACTGGTGAATGATTACGACTGTGAAATTCTTTACCATCCAGGAAAGGCGAATGTGGTAGACGATGCATTGAGTCGACAAGAAAGGAGTGGGACAATAAAAGCTATTTCAATGCGGGCTGAACTCCTACCTAATATCTTTGACGAATTGCTGAAGTGTCAATTAGAAGCCTATCAGGAAGAACAGTTGAAATCAGAACGGTTAGTAGGTATATCAACATTACTTGTAAAAGATGATCGTGGATTGTTGTGTCTGGGGAACAGAATTTGGGTGCCTTGTTTGGGTGGTTTACGTGACCGGGTACTTCAAGAAGCTCATCAGTCTCGATTCTCTATACATCCAGGTACGAATAAGATGTATAAAGATTTGAAGCAATTTTATTGGTGGCCGGGAATCAAAAGAAGTATTGCGCAGTATGTGGAAGATTGTACTACTTGTAAGAAGGTGAAGATTGAACATCAAAAGTCGTTTGGTCAGTTACAACGATTGGAAATACCAATGTGGAAATGGGATCAGATTACTACAGACTTCATCACAAAGCTACCAAGGACTCCGAAAGGATTTGATTCTATTTGGGTGATTGTTGATAGGTTGACTAACTCTGCTCACTTCTTACCGATAAAGGAAATTGATTCGATGGAACACTTAGCCAAATTATACATTGACGAAATAGTAACTCGACATGGAGTTCCGATCTCTATTATTTCTGATCGAGATAGTCGTTTTACTTCAAGATTTTGGAGAAGCTTTCAAAAAGAAATGGGAACACATATCAAGTTAAGTACAGCGTATCATCCTGAAACTGACGGTCAGAGTGAAAGAACGATTCAGACTTTAGAAGATATGCTCCGGACTTGCATTGTTGACTTTGGGGGATCGTGGGATAAACATTTACCGTTAATCGAATTTTCCTACAACAACAGTTATCATTCCAGCATTCAAGCGGCACCGTTTGAAATTTTGTATGGTAGAAAATGCCGAACGCCTCTGTGTTGGAATGAAGTGGGAGAGAAACGATTAGAGGGGCTAGATATAGTTCAGTTGACCGCGGATAAGGTTACTCAGATTCGGGAAAGATTAAAAATGGCTCAAGACAGACAGTAAGGCTACGCAGATCGACGCCGGAAACCGCTAGAGTTTCAAGTTGGGGATTTTGTGATGTTAAAAGTCTCGCCTTGGAAAGGAGTCATCCGATTTGGGAAACAAGGTAAACTGAGCCTGAGGTACATTGGACCGTTTGCAATTACAGAAAGAATTGGTGAAGTAACCTACAGGTTAGATCTTCCGCCAGAGTTAAGCAGGATTCATAACGCGTTTCATGTATCAAATTTTCGGAAGTGTTTGGTTACGCCAGATCAGGCCGTCTCTCTACCAGATATACAAATTGATGAAAAGTTGAATTATGTGGAGGAACCAGAAGCAATAGTTGATCACAAGGTTAAAGAGTTGCGGAACTAAGTAATCAGACAAGTGAAAGTCCAGTGGAGACATCATAGGGGTCAGGATGCTACATGGGAATCAGAGTCGGAAATGAAAGCCAAATACCCTCACCTTTTTGCCTAACCGAATTCCGGGACGGAATTCTTTTAAGGGGGGAGATGATGTAATACCCCGGGTAAGTTCGTTAGTTAAATGTTAGTTCCGTTAAATTTTGTTAACTTTAAAATGTGAAGTTAAAGGTAAGCTTGGATAGATTTATGAGTAAAGGATGTAATTGGTCATTTATGATAACTTAAGGACTAAGGTGGTAAATGGGATTAGATATTACCCTTAATGGAATTAGATATTTTCATAAAATCAGTATTATCCAGAAATTCAAAGTGAGTGAGTGTGTGTGTGTGTGTGTGTGTGTGTGTGTGTGTGTGTGTGTGTATTTGGAGAAGAAAGGAAGAAGAAAGAAGGTTTTGGAGCTAGGGATTCAATTTGGTGCAATTGGAAGTAATTTCAGGTATGTTTCCTTTGCAAATCTTGTGTGTAATTGCTATTAGGTAGTTTCTATCGGAGTAGAATAAACGATTTCACATATGAGAATGATTCAGTCGGTTTCTGGGCTGAAAGTATGCAAACCGACAGAGTTTTCCGGACACCATGAATGTGTCCGGATGGGTTGGTTGGTAGTGTCCGGGTAATTAACTGGTGGTGTCCGGATGGTGTTCTAAGATGTCCGGACGAGTCAAATATCCGGGTAAGTCTCTCTTTTCTATAGCTTCCGGATAAGTTAAGATACCGGATGCTGTCCGGATTACTTTGGTGTCCGGATGACGTCCGGATTGTATGTATTGTCTGGAAAAGTCTTGTTGTCCGGAAAAGATGTGTTGTCCGGATAATTCTGTAGTGTCCGGATACTTTGGCTGTTTGATCAAATTGATGAGTTTAGATGCTTTTAAGTGTCCAGTAGCATGTGTCTTGTTAATTCATGGATAGGGAATGAATAAGGACCGAATGTACTGTGGACTCGACTTAAGTTCGGGTTTGGGGGTAACATTTGGGGACTAGAGTGCTTTAGAGTTCTTAGTCTTGGTAAGACTTATGTGTTCAAAGTGGTAAAGCAATACTTGTATATGATTGTTTCGGATTCTGTGAAATTGAGGTGAAGCTGAATTGTTTGAGAAAAGCTTGGAGAAACGATTTGATAAGACAAACATGTGAGTTTTTCTTCAACATGTTTTAAACTGGAATACATATACGTATAGATTGAAAAGGTGATAGATAATGTGATTAGGTGTTCATAAATGACAATATGATATATTCAGATATATATTGTATTTATATGTGCATTACACTACACGATTATATGTTAGCCGACACTATGGTCGGCGGTGTTTGTTGTAGTTGTTGTACAGCGGTGCTGTAGTTGTTGTACAGCGGTGTTGTAATAGTCGTACAGCGGTGTTGTTGGCTCGCAACCAACTGATATGGCCAGGAGAAATGAGAATGAGAATGAGGATGAATTGAACACAGTGCACGAGTCTTGATTGGTATTTAATTATGTATGATATATATGTGTTTATATAAAGGAATTTATATAAATGGGTTTTATAATGATTGTGAAAGGACAGGGGTTTTCTCACTTAGACCGCTAGGTCTAACCCTCATTTTGTTTTAAAATATGTATTCCAGGTCGTGGATCAAGTAAGGACAAGTAGGAATGGTAATCGATGGATAGCTTTTGGAAGAAGTGTGTTTTTGAAGATCATGGCATGTTTTACAGTCATGTCTTGTTATTAGTTGTAATGTATTTAGCAAAAGAAAAGTTTGTAATGAAATTATGTATTTTGTTTATGACTAAAGGACCGAAGTTGTAATGTGATGTATCTTAGTTAAATAACGACGTTACGAAATTTATGCTATATGAACTATGTTTGGGATTGCGGGTCGTTACAACTGGGGCTTCAAGGTTGAGCTCGCTCTGTGATTTAACATCAGAGGACTCAGCCACAGAAGTAACAGACTTCTGTCCCTTGAAAGAGTTAAAGTGAAAAAATTCTTTTGGATCAAGACTTTTGACAGACTCAGGAAATTTGGCATCAACTTTTCCTTGATCATAAATGAACTTTTCAGATGGTTTTGTAACCTTTTCATGATCCAAGGAGTCATAGATGACATTCCTAAAGTTTAGTCTTCTTGTTTTAGAAACATCTGAGGTTTTGGCTCTTTTGAAAACTGCAGTACCAGAGATCACATTTTCTTGGATTTTCCCAATACAGAAGGCAGAGGACAGAGATGTCTTCTTCCTTCCAGTGTAGGGGGCAAGGTCACTGAAACCCAGACCTTGCGTATCCTTTTGAGAGTTGATTTTAATATGCACATCTTGTGCATCCTGGTACTTTTTAATCAAGATTTCTTTCCTTTGTAAAGACTGGTGCAAAACCTCTCTCTCTCTTTGAAAATAGTCCTTTAGAGCAACAGAGTTAAGCCTTTCATATTCAGATTTCTTAACATCTTCAGCCTTTTGCTTTAACACTTCCTCATATTCCTTAACTCTTTCAGAAAACGAGTTTTCTTTCTGTTTTTGTAAAACTTCTAGCTCAGCTTTTTCTTTGGAGATCTCTTCCTTCTCCTGTTCCAAGAGAGTTTTCTCTCTCTTGTAGAAGGACAGATCCTTCTGAGCTAGCTTTCTTAACTCTTTTTCTTCTGAAAGCTTTTGTTTCAATAGTTGAAATTCCTCAGTAAGTAAAGAAACAAAAATCTTTAGTTCAGAGTCTGATTTTGATTCAGAAGTATAACATACCTTGGCACTGGGTCTGGTGGTCTCCAGTGCTCTGTCAGTTGGCTCTGTTACAGAAAGAGCACATGCATTCTGAGATATGTCTACCTCTGTTGATCTTTCAGGAATCTCTCCAGTCATCCAATCAGTTACCACTTCTAAACTCTCGTCATCAACAGCAACCCCGCAAAAATTGGCTTGCTCTGGTTCGTCATCAGAGGACGAGTCAGAGATCCAATTTTCCATCTCAGCAACATAGTTTCTCTCTCTGTAAATGTACTTGTACTTGTTCTTATAGTAGTCTTGGTCTTTTACCAATCTACCCTTACAATTAGCAGAGAAATGGCCGGGTTTGCCACATCGAAAGCATCTTCCATCATTCTTGTTGATGGGCTGGGCAGCATCAGCTTGATTCTGGGGGCTGGAGGATTGTACTTCTGTTGTGGTCTTTGCTCTTGTGGAGCTCTGTTGTTATTACTCTGGTGGTGAGGTGCAGCATAACCTCTTTTCTCGTCTTTCTCTTCTCTCTCATATCTTCCTCTTCTATCAAATACTTTGTTACCAAATCTATTGTTAAACTTTTGAGTTATTAGAGCAAGAGATTGGGCAAAAGCATTGATGTCATCATCTTCATCTGATGAGCTTTCCTCTGCATCACTTTCAGCAACAAAACTTTTGTTTCCCTTCTTTTTCACAACCTTCTCCTTCTTCTTCTCTCTGCTAGAGCTTTCTCTGTTGGATTTTCCTTCAGTGAGGGTTTTAGAGTCAGAGATCAAAGCTATTGGACCTGCAATGGTGGATTTGCCCTTTTGTTTGACAACATCCTTCTCTTGTGCAGCAAGAGTGCCATACACATCAGTAAGAGACCATTCATCCAAATCTTGGTTAGCTTGTAAAGACATGGATAGATTCAACCATTCATCATTTAAACTTTTCAAGAACAGAACATTGTTGTCTTCCTTTAACCGAACAACCCCACACTTTTTACATTTGTTTATTAAAACATTGAATCTGTTGTAGGTCTGTTGTAAGGTTTCCTCAGGAAGTGCCTTGAAATCATTGTATTCATTAATACATTGGGTCCTTCTGTTTTTTTGGGTCTTGATACCACCCTCAAGTTCATTAAGAAGCTGATCCCAGATTTCTTTAGCTGTAATGCAAGAGTCTAGTTCTTGGAAAATATCGTTGGGAATGGCCATAATCAGAAGTCTAACTGCCTTGAGGTCATTTTCCATTTTTAGCTTTTCTTCATCAGTAAACCCAGTGGTTTTAACCTCGAAGTGAGCTGGATCCTCAGCAGTATTTTCTGTAGCAGGTACACGAGGAACCATAACCATAGGTTGGAATGGTCCACTTGTGACAGATCGCATAAGGTCTCTATCCATTCCATCAAAGAAGTTAACCATCCTAATCTTCCATTGAGGATATTCATCTCTCAGAAGAGTAGAAGGTTTGGTTAGAGAACCAGTTGTGTAGATAGCATTGATGTTGTTATTAGCCATCTTTTCAGAAAACAGAGTACGAAGGTTTCGAAATATTTTAAAAGAGTTTTGAACTGAAAGTAGATGAACAGTAACCAATGGAACAGTAACATAAGTAGAGAAGATATTCAGACTAACTAGAAAGCTTTAAACAGGGACTAAAAGAACTCTGAAAACTTGTTTAAAACTTTTGAACAGTAAAACAGAGTATACTATGAAGCTTTTGAAGAACAACCACAATCAACAACAATGAATCAACCTGGTTAGATTGGATCGTTTGATTTGAGCAAATCAATCTGCTCTGATATCAATTGTTGGTTCCCAGATTCAAGTTGTCTCATATAAATAGCATAAACACAAATAGCAGAAGCATAATATAAAGCTATTAAATATGAGTGATTGTGTAAACGATAATGTAATCAGAGAGTATCAATAGTGAACAGTAAATGATAACAAGATCAAGTAAATAAGCTGCTCGTATATTGATATTTAATAACACCAAGAACACGTTCAAGTGTGTGTATTCTGAAATCTCTCAGGAAACAAATTGTACAGTGATAGTGGTGTGGAATGTAGCAGTGTGTGCTCTCACAAATGTGGAAAACAATTCTTCCAAAAGCTTACATTTGTGCGTTCCACTACCCTTCTATTTATAGCCTGATAAAGTGAAGACAGTGTACTATCTAACCCGGAGGTGACACGTGGAAAGTGTGTCTCCGTCCTTTTAGGGCTTATGTGGAAAGTACGGACACGTGTGTAACACTTAGAGATTTCTACAAGACTTAAGCTTCACAGAGGACTTCATTCACCAGAGCTCTTACGCCAGAGCTCTGATGGTCTTCTGGTGTTAACAGTTCTTCTGGTGGAACAGAAGAAGTCTTCTGCCAGAGCTCTGTCGAGCTCTGATGATCTTCTAGTTGAATTCTTCTAAGTCTTCTGTCGGATCTCTGGTGGTCTTCTGACTTGTAATATTTTCAATACTTTTACATCTCGTATACTTGGGGCTAACAGCACCAGATCAAAGCAAGCACCTTGAAGGGAATTTCCATCGCGAGGGATTCAAGTCGTACCGAGACTTTTTGGCATCCGGCTATTGTGACATGCTATAGTGACTGTAACAACTCAAAATCCAAAACAAGCATAATAATTAAAATATCCAAATATGGGTCCCAATACATAACCACTCAAACCAGTGTTACAAAGTTTTTTTGCAGCGGAAACAAGCTTCTACAATCGAGAATCTAAACTATGCTAGATAGCTAAATTAACGAGAGATACAGTGTTCTAAGCTAAATCCTCCCTCTCTACCTTCAGATCCTTTCCTTGCCCTTGGAGGAAGATCCACTACCTCCCTTGCCTGAAAATGGTTTTAGTTTTGAAAGTGAGGGTTAGACCATGAGGTCTAGTGAATTCCCTCTCGAAAACAGTTCAAACGGATTTCATCTTTGTTGGTCCCAAAAGGTTATACAAGTTTGTAAAAGCGGGGGGGGGGGGGGGTTGAATACAAACACACGATTTTTACTTTCTAAATTGTTTATTGATATAATCAAACAATTTACAACTTGTTGCGGAACAAGATTAAGGATTAACCTAATCTAAACAAGTTAAGAACACTAAGTTTCTTGCACTAGAATTAAGACAGAAAGGAGATAAGAATACTACGAGTAATATTCTAACACTAAGAGAGAAAGAAGAAGATGGCCGAGCACTTCATTTCTGAAGTAGGGTTCTTCTTATATACTGCATGCATTTAATGCGTAGCAGTATTACTTTACACGTGGCAGCAGCTGATTGGTTGCATGGTTTGACCTTTGTAGACAACCTAGTAGCCGCATGATGTACAGTGTAGAATCAGAGTTGGTTGTACGATCCTGGACAAAAGGGATGTCCTTTCTGACATTATCGTACGAAGACGTGCAAGGGGAAAAGATAAAAGTAACTTGTAGAGTAAACCTCATGATCAGCGTTCGTTGAACAGTACTTTATCAGCGAGTGATAAAGCTCAGCGATCGCTGAAGTCTTCTACTTGATACTTCACGTTGAGTGGACAGGTCTTGGCTTCGCTGATATCCGCATCAGTTCATTAGTAGACTTTGTCGCTGGTTCTTGGGCTTGATCTTCGACTTCAGTGTAGAACCTTTGTTGACGTGAAACTTGTCTTCAGGGATCATAAGTAAACAACTAAACTATCAGCGATCACCAATATGACTGAACAGGCTCAGAGCTCTATTGATAAACAGTGTTCGCTGAATGTTAAAATTAAAGAGCATGAGTTTCCTATCAGCGGTACTGTAGAGTCATAGTACTTATCAGCGATAGTGAAACTCTAATACATATTGTTTACTTACAATTTTCACTAAGTGTTTCTTAAAGAGTCATTATCAAATCACTGAGGGTTTGGATCAACAATCTTTAAGTCAAGTAACCGTCATAGTAATAAATTTAAAACAATAGTTTATAAAAATTGCCACATAAAGGTATTTGCACAGTGGTCTCCACGACCATCACCTCCACGTGATGTCCACACTCGGGGGGCCCAAGTACATCCCCATGGCCTTCCAGTAGATGCCATATCCGTGTGCACGAGAAACGGATTCAAGGCACACAGTTCACCAAACTCCCAAGGATCCTCAATGATCCAAGGTACACCCAGCCCTACTGTGCAACCCGACTCTACATACAAGCATACCAAGCAAGGCTAGAAATCATGTAGCAGTTGCATGTATCTTTGTAACAACAATTCATAGCATACGAGTACAACGCTTCCAAAACATTTTGTTCATGCGAGAAAATAAGATTGAATTTATAGATAAAATCATGCTCGCATATCATACTATTGTCAGCAGTAAAAATACTTACTATCTCATTTCCCGTAAACGGGTTAAGGGAGCTCACCTGGTTATCGAGGGTAAATACACACACTTCACTTCTGGCCGTACCATTCTCCTAAGATCAGACAAACAATTTACCATCAACTAAATATCTGGATAACAAAGCTAACCCAGTCACACGCAATTAATCCGGGTACAAAACCTTATCTGAACAATAGACAATCCGGACACTCCTATCCGGATAAAAAACTGATCCGGACATCTAGTCATCTGGAAAACCCCACACAATCCGGGTGGTTGCATCCGGATACCACATCCGAAAACTACACAATCCGGGTGGTTCCATCCGGATACCATATCTGAAAACTACACAATCCGGGTGTTCCATCCAGGAACTACACAATCCGGGTGGTTCCATCCGGATACCACATACGGGAATCAAGTACCTCAGCACGTCCGGACTATTCCTACATTCCGGATGTTCTTAATCCGGGCCTGGCGATATCTGGATTATCGCACAGCAAAACCCTGAAGCCCCTAAAATCGATTTGAAACTCTGGCTTGCAATGAACACATAAATCCTTTGTTTAGGTTGATGTTCCAACCTCAAGCAATCAATTATATCGATCCATTTATCCCTTAATCCAACATTGGGTGCCAAAATCCCTAGGTTTTCAAAATAAAGAACATAGACTAAAACACCATGTTTTTCCCTTTTTTCGAATCAACAATACAAGATGTAAAGAAGATGTGAGGGATTAGTGACTTACATGAACTGATAATTCCCAAGCAATCCTTTACCAAACTCTTGAAATCCTCCAAGGCTCTCCTTCTTCTCTTACGAAAGTAGCCGCACAATGAAACAGTGAAATCAAAATTAGGGATTCTTCCTTTTAAATACCTTTAAATATTTACATCCAAGTCCCCAAGTCTCTTCTTTTTATCTTTAGCCACAACTTAACCAAAAGTATACATTTTGGGGATAACGGTTGTTACAACACCTCCCCCCTTAAAAGAATTCCGTCCCCGGAATTCCTTTCCCAAACAGATGCGGGTATTTGGAATTAGCTTCTGATTCTAAATCTTACATTGTCTATTCACTCTTAAGGAGTTGCAATTTCACCTCTACAAGACCAACTTCTTTGTATCTCAACTTCTCGACTTTCCGGTTGAATGATCGTTTCCGACCCCACGACAAAATCCTTACCCTCATCTATTCGCTTTGTTTTCAAAGGTAACGTCATACCGACTCCCAACAAACACTCTCTAAAATAGAAACGTGTAACACTCTATTAAATTTCCATAACTTCATCGAGCACATTCAAGTTGTACATTATCTCCCCAACTCTTTCAATAACTGCCATTGATCCAATAAAATGTGGCCCAACGTCACCTTCCTCTCGAAACACGCCACTCCATTCTATGGGAATGTGTTCTGCATCCAGCTGTCCCCCGTCTTGAGATCAAAAGACTCATGTTTTTCATTCCAATCAACTTAGTTCCATTAAATTACCCATGCATTCCTGATCAGACTCAACAACGTATGATATCCTTCGAAATCGCCCCTCGATTAACCACAACATTCGTATGTCGGTAAATAGGGGTGAGCATAACCGGGTACCCGGCTAAATTTCATGGACCCGGAACCGGAACCGGAACCGGCGGTTCCTAGGATGAAGGAACCGGACCCGGAACCGCTTACATCGGTTCTCTATATTTTGGAACCGGACCCGGAACCGGCGGTTCCGGTTCTGGTTCCCGGGTACCCAATGTCAACTTTTTTAAGTTTTTTTAACAATTTATACAATAAAACTTGTAATTTTAAGTCTATTGCAAACTATAAAGTACCAACATAAAGTAATAAATATAACAAATGGTGAAAACTAATCCGATAAAAACTAATTATTACATAAATAAATTAGAAACTCTCGAGTATTGAGTCTTGACATCAACAAAACGGCTTCCACAACAATTCACGTCTTTACGTTAACACCTCAAATAAAACACTTGGATGAAAACGAATAAAACACCTAACAAAAGGTACAAAACTAAAAAATAAATATAATAAATATATAAATATTTTTTACTAAAAAATAGTGGGACCGGGTACCCAGCGGGTAACGGTTCCAAAAAAATGAGAACCAGAACCGGAACCAGTCTTAATCGGTTCCGTATTTTACGAACCGGAACCAGAACCAATCACATCGGTTCCGGTTCTGGAACCGGCAGTTCCAGAGCGGTTCCGGTTCCAAAGGCGGGTACCCAGTTCCGATGCTCACCCCTATCGGTAAATTGCAAAATATAAACACTTGTCATATCCTCGATCAACCATACTAAATGCACCAGGTATCGACCTCTTTGTCCACACACCTGGACTCACGGTTTTAAAAGGCGTCTAATTTAAGGGTTTCACGCATCACTTTACTTCTCTAAAGAAAGAATTTTACTAAGGTCGACGCCACAAAAACACGAATCCCCAACAAAAGAATAACCATTCAATTTGTCAACATAACACAAGGTCATCCTTGGGTCGTCACTTTAAACTCACAATCATGAGTTCCTTTATCGGACAACACCCACTTCAAAATTTGCATCCCTCCAATATAGCATACGTCTGGCACAAATAGCACTTTACTCCCCTAGAACCCCATTGATCACACACCAATGTTAACCAATTCAACTGAATTATTCCCACATCAACCAACACACTATTACCCTCTTTGCATACATAATTATAAGAAGAAAGCTTTCACAATCTAACATATGAATAATCTGCCCACCACACGTTTTCCATTCCCAAAACAGAGTTAACCTACTCACCAGAATTTCTTTATACCCCAGGAATATCTCAACATTCCCAATGAATTTTAAATCTACAACACAGCACCACAAACAAATCGAATATGGCGTTCTTATCGATATCCACACGAAATTAGATGGACTCACCCAAAATCCCACAGAACCGTGAAGAATACATGCTCTTCCTTTAGGTAGTCACCAATTTCCACTCAATCTTTTGTTCTCAAACAGTAAAAACACAGTACCGTCTACAAATCCACGCACTTCAATCAAGCATACTTGCCATTCTTGATTACCTCCTGTTGATCCCGAGATTACTCAACAATGATTTATATATCTATTAGTTCAAACAAATAGTATTGCAGAAGCGTTTTAACGAACTAAAAGATATCCTTAGGTAGAATAACACACAAGATCAAGTAAACAAAGTTTAATTAAACACTAGATTATATCAAAGATTCACTTTGTATTGATCAAAATAAGAACACCAAGAACACCGAAAGGTTAATAAGAATTCTGCTCTTAAGGGTGTGTGTGTGTTGTGCAAAGCTTAATAGAAGAGCTCAACATGAGCCTTCTATTTATACTATTCATTGGGGGACAAGTTCTAGACAATAAGGACTAAGGGTACAAGACACGATCGTGGGACTGCCACTGGTACAACGTTAACATAGTGTGCCGTAATTCTGCAAAGGCTGAAACCCTTCAGAGTTTGACACGTGGAATTGTCAGGGCACGCCTTGTACGAATGATCTTCAGGATCTTCGTACAGCAAAGGCACGTGAGAGGCATGAGTGTCTTTGTCTTGAACTTTAGGATCCTTCGAAGTCTTCAGTCTTCATACCACAGAGGCTCTGTCAAGTTTGGCAGAGGTTCTGTGGCCTTGTCTTCTGTGAAAGTCTGCAGCAGCCTTCACTTGGATCTTCTATCGATGTCTTGGCAGAAGCTCTGTAGGTGTCGGTACTTAGCCTATTTTTCAATACTTCTTATAAACAGTAGAAGTTGGAGCTAACAATCTCCCCCTATGTATTGAAAAATAAAAATTTGAAACATGCATGGTTTTCTAGGCTAAGGACACGACAAGAGGTATTTGACCTCTATTGAATTTTTACTTTCATATAAGATTATGCCAGAGGCATTTACATATGATTATAGTGCATGATATGAAAAGTAAGCAGAGGTGATTTATGGTCGTCCGATTCTGGCGTGTGGGAAGTCATCGACTTTGTGTCCTCCGAGTCCTCCATCTTTTAGCTCAAGGTAGATTCTGATGCACAGGTTTCTGAAGTTGATGACAGAATCGATGACTTCTATCAATCTGTCGGCGAGTGCAGCATCCATGAACTCCGTTCCTCTGTCCTCCATGAGGTTACTTCTGAATCCGATCAGAGTCTCTGTAGCATATTTCTGACAGTCAACCTCTAGGAACAACTTTGATTTTCCTGATGGATCTTGAAAGACATACCCAATCCTTGGAAAAGTGATGATAGAGTTTGGTCTTGCAGAAGGTGGGCAGTCATCTTCTGGTGGGGGAATACTCAACCCTCTTACTCCAAGATCGAGTCCTAGCTGGAAGTCAGTCATGCTATACATCAGAAGTCTTTCTCGCATGGCCACTCTGATTTCTCTGTAAGCACTTTGTACTTCGAGTTTGTGGCCGTAGTTCTGTCTTGCCATTGCAGAAGATCAGGCAGGTCATAGAGGTTTAGATTTCTTATATCTGCATCTGAGAAAGTAGTTTATGATCTGTCTACCCTCTTGACTCTGTAGAGGTTGTAGTGAACCTCTCCTCAGTGGGTGTGGGACAGTTTACAGTAGATGACCTTGTCGATTTTGGAATTCGAGAAGACCTCTTTTACGGGTTTGGCCTTCTTACTGAAGAATTGCCTTTGTAGCTCTTTCTGAAGGTGAGGGTGCAATTTGGATGGTGGCAGAGGATCGTTGACTGCTCTGCTATATAGGTATTTGTGCACCACCTCTTCCATTTTTCTTTGTTGAACAGGAGGTGGTGGTATTGGTTTTCGAAGAGCATCCATCACTTTTTAGTTTGGCCACTCGATCTTCTGTAAGTTTAGCCTTAGGGTCAAGTATTGGCTTGTTTGATAGAGTGTCGAAACCAAAAGCCCAGTCTTCTTCTTCAGGTATCGGGGTGACAAAGGCATCGAAGGCGCTCTTCATCAATTTCTCTATAGGTTGATGCTTCGGTTTCTTCTTCTTTGGCTCCTCTGTCAATATTCCCTTGCCTTTGTCTTTTGCCTTCGGCTGTAGATCTGTTTGTTGAGATTGGGTTGCCTCTGTTGGATTTGACCTTTGGGTTTCAGAGGGCTTAGTTGTAGGTGATTCTGTAGGTTTTGTGGGTGTTGCCTCTATTGGTTTTGACACTTGTGTTTCTGAGGTCTTGATTGGTGATGTAGGCTTGGTTTGTGGTTTGGCTGGTGAGGCACTTGCTGACTTGCTCAGATATTTTCTTTTGTGAGCTAAGGTTTTGGTTCTGGGTTTGGTTTTGGGTTCTTCTGTTGCTTTGGTTTTGGGAGATGGAGATTTTGACTCTTTAGCTTCTGGTGTGGAGGATGGTAAGTTGGATTCTTCTGGTGTTTTTGGTGTTGGTGAAGGGGGTTTGTCTTCTGTTGGTTTTGGTGATGTGGATGGTTGGTCTTCTTCTGATGAGGTAAGGATTTGAACTTGTTTAGCTGGTTTGGGGGTTGGGGATGGTAAATCTTCTATGGTTATGGAGGTTGTTTCCACAGAGATGGGTGTTGCCTCTGTGGTCTGTTGCTGTTGTTGGACTTTAGTGGTTTCAGGTACTTGGGTTTGGATATGGATTTCTTCAGGGGTTGTTTCCACATAGGTGGTTGTTGCCTCTGTGGTCTTCTGTTGGTTTTTTCCTTGGGTTTCAATTGGGGGAGCTTGGGATATTGGTTCTGCTGATATAGGTAGGGCTGGTAGACCTCTGTTTGCAGCTTTCTCCCTTGTCTTCTCCCCCTCAGGATGACCTGATGAATCACCAGAATCATCATCAGAGTCATCTTGACCCTTATCTTTCATACCTTCTACTCTGTACGAAGCTTCTGCCTTTTTGGGTGGTGTGGCACCTGCGGCTATCATTTTAGCACACAAATCATCACAGATACCAAGAAGGTTATGGACCTCTGCTTCTGTGTTGAAGCGCATTTTGCCCACGCTTGCTCGGAAATCCTTGACATAGTTAGCGTTGGCAGTAGTGAAGGCTCTGATGAACTCTGTGACCTGATCGAGTACCCCTTGTCCAAGTTCTGTGAGTTGTGCTCTGGTCATGTAGTCGGAGGGCTGCATGGCCAGAGTTTCTCTAGTTGTTTGTTCTTGGACATGCTCAAGGGCCTTCTTCAGATCTTTTGGAGTAATGCCCGTAGAGGTTGGGGATAGCTCTTTCTTCAGCTTTTCAACTAGGTCTTTTACAGAGCTTTGGAAGGCAGAGGTGGTGGCCTTCTCGAATTCAGTGGCAGTGGTGGTAGCAGAGGTTATTGCAGTTTTATTCATCTGGGCACAGGCATTTTTCACTTCTGTGGACAAGTTGTCAATTTTGGTGTTCAGATCATTAAGTGCCCTGGAAGTGGTATCTACAAAAGAATCAAAAGAGCTTTTCAACTGCTTCAACATGTTGTCCACAGAGGTGACAAGGGTTTGGAACTCATCCCTTGATACTTGTGGACTAGGTGTAACCTCTGGGGGAACACATTCGTCCCTAGAGTGAGTCTGTGTTCCTTGGACACCTTCTTTCGCCTCTGTTTGTATGTTGAGGGCGGAAGGATTTCCCTCTAATCCTTGAGTAGAGGCTTTTTGAGTCTCAGACTCTATAGAGATTCTGTTGAGTACATTGTCCTGATCCGCTCCAAAGACGGGTACAGGAGTATTCTCAAATTGACTAGGGGACTTGTCTAGAATCCCTTCGTCTATGTGCACTCTAAGCTCCTCTAAAGAGCCTTTTGGACTTATGTGTGTGCGTGTGGCAGAGGAAACAAATTCCTCTGCAGGGATGTCAGATGTGATCCGGGGCGAGGGATCACGAACTAAAGGCAAGTCCTTTGGAGAGGACTCCCTTGGAATGGCGGTTTCAAGTGGCACAGAGGTGGAAAGAATTTCCTCTGCCCGGTCAGCTTGGGGTGGGGTCGAGTCGTGCTGCTCTTGTTCAATATTACCTTCTGTCACTAGACTGGCGGTAATAGAAATGAGGGTTGCACTGGGAGTTGGTTGGGGTTGTGTGCCTCTTCCAACTTCGGCATCTTTTTGGGCCTCAGCCTCTGTCATACACCCTAACCTAATGGTTTCTCTGCTAGTCTCTATCTCATCAAAATCAACTATTTCAGTTTCTTCTGTGACCACCACTGGGGTTCCTATCCTAGATACTAAGGAATCATAGCATGGATGAGAACCAACTAGGCTTTGGACAAGTAGATGCAGAGGACCTGATGTTTGGGCCTGGATACCTTCTGAGGTTCTGTCATCGGCCCCTATTTTAGAATCTACCATATCCTCTATGACTATCACTTCCTCTGGACTCTTTCTTTGAACATCATATCCTGGATGGAGGAAGGGGTTCTGTAGTACTTCTGGTGTCGCACTCTGAATATCCTTAGGGGTTTCGTCATCTTCATCCAAGTCAGAATAGATTCTGAAATCTGGTTCTTCTATTGATTGATTGGAGAGGGCTTCTGCGTTCCAGCCAGAAGTGTCTAAAGAGTCGGCTATATCAGACCGTTGGAGGAAGGCAAAGAAGTCACCCTGATCTGCATAGTGGATAGGAATTAGGGATTGCAGAGGTTGTTCACGGGTTTCTTCTGCTGTTTCTTCCTCCATTTCAACTCCCTCTGCGATGGTTTACAGAGAAGTGTGGGGTTTCTTGGATTTCTTCTTGCTCTTATTTCTTTTTGGCTTGGGGGAACCCTCCTTAGAAGACTTGTGTTTTCTCTTTTTCTTTTTGTCTTTAGGAGGAGGGGGAGGTGCAGAGGATCCGATTACAGTTTCTGCTGGTGGAGACTATTGGGTTTGAGCAGCACTGGTAGAGGTGCCCTCTTTAGTTCGTTTGTCCTTGTGGGTTTTTTCTTTTTGGGAGTGGTGGCAGAGGGTTTTATTTTCGAAGCAGAGGTCTCTAATTGGTTTCTCTGAAGAAGGAAGTTTTTCTGTATTTGTTCGTGCTTTGCATAGGCCGCTACCCACTCCTCATCGCTCAATCTCTCTATTACCTGGTCACTTATAGAGGCTCCTAGACGCGGGGGTGTCACTGGACTCGGTTCAGGAGTCCTGTGATCGCGTATATATCCTATCTTAAGATCTTCGTCGCTTGCATATGCCAGAAGTTTGGTTGGTAGAGGTCTGGAGAAGTTGTAGCCATCCACGTGTTCTGTTGGGGTGTTCTTTGCCATGGGGTAGGCCTTCACAATAGGGCCCTCCATTGGCCATTTTTCGATGAGGAGCAGAGGTTATAGAAGTACCCCAAGAATCCTCTGATATTGCAAAGGGGGAAGATCTTTGGTTGTGGGTCCTTTTGCCCTCTGTGAGGAGATCATGTGATCGATTGTGTTTACGATCTCCTGTAGCATAAGGGTGCCATAGTCCAATGGCAAGTCATAATACACCCCGAACATTATGGCCATTATTTTGGTGGGATGTCTGGTCAGGGCTGCCTGTTTTGCCAGTTAGGCATCTGTTAAGGATGGAAAAGAGTGTATTCCACAGAGGGGGAAACCTGCCTCTTTGGAAGTCATTCCTTTTCTTTAATTGGGTGTTGTAGCCCAACATTTCTGCGAATCTGCAAAGGTCTGAATCTGATGGTTCCTCTGCATACTTTTTTATCCCTAGAAGTCCCCTGGTTGGTAGGCTGAATTCAAAGGAGAACATGGTTCTGTTGAACTTGATTTCCAGATATTCAGACTGGTCAGGTTTGGATATGTATCCCTTGATTTGCCTAGTCTCTGGGTCAAAATGACAGCTCTGCCAGAATTGGTAGAGATATCTGGCTGGTATTCTCTTAACATTCTTGGTTAGCAGAGGAAAGAGGTAGTGGTTTTCCAGAATATTTAGAAGAATAGCATGTTCCTCTCCAAATGCAGTTCTGGAGGGAACAAGGTAGTGGTTATTGGGTTTTAGAGGAAGAACATGGTCAAAGTGTTCATGTTGAAGGAAGTTTTGAAGGTGGGTTGTCGGAGTAAAGGCTACTGATTCGCCTGAGTTATCCTGTTCTAGGTTTCCTGCCAAGTTTGGGTTATGTGAGTGCTCTGAATGGGCTGGGGAGTTTGCCGGAGTGTTTGAGGTGGAAGCCATTGATGTTTTCTTGAAGAAAGAAGTAGAAATGGAGTAGTTGCAGGTTTTTGCAAGGTTCGCCGGAGAAGAAGGTATTAGTAAATTCGTAATAGGAATAAGAAATGAGATGAACGGGGTTATATAGTGGGGGTAGAAACGGATAGAATTCCGTGGTAAAAGTGAATTCAATTAACATTTGGGGTCCGCACTCAAGTTTTACAGTTGGGCATAAGTTTCAGAAGGATCGTGTGGCACGCACGTCCAATGAAAGTCTGCCACGTCATAGATGTCATAACACGATTAGACGTCGTGCGCGGCCCATTAATGCTTAGCGCGTGGGCGTTTCTACTTGCAGATGTCTGTCACTCGCAGAATTAACCCGTATGTTACAGAATTTCCCTAAAAAGCCAAGTGTCAGAAACAACAGAGGCTCTATAGTGGAATGAGCTCTGTGGTCTGAAACCTGCTTTTCATCTCCTCTTTGCTTGCACCTTTGCCAAAAACGTTTGAAAATACTTTGTAGAGGATCGATAGAACATTAGCTCAAAAAATTTCACTCACAGAGGCTTTGAAGCTCTGTCAAAGCCAGCAGAGGCTCTATGACTGAAAATTTCTAATAACTAAGGATTCGTGAAACTTTTTGATCATCCAATGTTTTCACTGTCTTAGAAACTGTTTTTAGGAGATATTTGAAAGTTGGTGTCCTGAAAAAACTGTTTTGGAAAAGGCTTTTGTGCGAGACATTCTCCTTTTGGTTTACCTTTGTTCGGTGAACTACCTGACTTCTGTGGGTATGGTTGACCACGACTCCTCTTTGGCTCCCCCTTGAATTAACATCTTATGTGGATTAATTCAAGGTCTCCTTCTGCTCCCCCTTGACCTATGCTTGGATCAAATGAGATAAGTAATGCACAGGACATAGGTCAAATTCACCAGAGATTCTGTGGAGATCGTCAGAGGCTCTGAGCAATCCCACAGAAGCTCTGTTGGGTACAGAACTTTTGAAGATAGATAATTTACATACTTAAGAATTCAAATATATACATATATACAAGAAGATCGAGTCTTACTTACAGAGGATTCAACTCATGTTTATCATACCCAACTTACTTACCAAGAAAATGAATCTTTTCTCATCAAGTGCCTTGGTAAATAAGTCTGCAAGCTGGTATTCAGTAGACACAAAGTACATCTCGATTGTGCCATGTTCAACATGATGCTTCAGAAAGTGGTAACGAATATCGATATGCTTTGTTTTTTAGTGTTGTGCTGGATTGGCAGAGATAGCTATGGCACTTTTTGAATCACAGAGGATGGGAATTCTGTATATGGTGTTACCGTAGTCCTTTAGCTGAGTCTTCATCCACAGAACTTGGGAGCAACAGCTAGCAGCAACAACATATTCAGCTTCTACAGTAGATGTCGACACACAATTCTGCTTCTTTGACGTCCAGCTGACTAGTTTACCACCAAGGAATTGACAACTCCCAGAGGTGCTCTTTCGGTCTAGCTTGCATCCTCCATACTCTGAATCTGTGTATGCCTTAAGATCAAAGCCAGAGTTCTTCGGATACCAGAGCCCAATATTTTTGGTCCCTTTAAGGTATCTGAAGATCCTCTTTACAGCAATAAGGTGGGATTCCTTTGGGTTAGCTTGATACCTTGCACAGAGGCATGTGGCATACATTATGTCAGGTCTACTTGCGGTTAAGTATAAAAGGGACCCAATCATGCCTCTGTAGAGCTTGCACTCTATAGATTTGCCATTTGGATCTGAATATAATTTATTTCCAGTGGCCATGGGGGTCTTCATTACAGAGGCATCAGAGAGACTGAATTATGAAAGAATGTCAGAGACATATTTAGCTTGATTTATAAAAATTCTCTCTGATGATTTTTTTACTTGGAGTCCTAGGAAGAAGTTTAGTTCTCCCATCATACTCATTTCAAACTCACGCTGCAAGAGTTTTTCAAAATCTTTGCACTGTTGTGCATTTGTAGAACCAAAAATAATGTCATCCACATAGATCTGTACAAGCAGAATCTCATCACCTTTTCTTTTATAAAACAAAGTAGTATCAGTTGTACCTCTGTCGAAATCATTATTGAGAAGAAAGGTTGAAAGATGTTCATACCATGCTCTTGGAGCCTGTTTCAGTCCATACAGAGCTTTGTCAAGATAATAGACGTATTTTGGGTACTTGGAACTTTCAAACCCTGGTGGCTGCTGGACATAGACTTCTTCTTGAATTTCACCATTTAGAAAGGCTGATTTTACATCCATTTGAAAGACTTTGAAACCTCTGTGGGCTGCGAAGCCTAAGAAAATTCTTATTGCTTCGAGTCGTGCGACAGGGGCAAAAGTTTCATCGTAATCAATGCCTTCTTCTTGGCGATATCCCTTGGCCACAAATCTCGCTTTATTTCTAATGACCACCCCATCCTCATCCTTCTTGTTTCTGAAGACCCATTTAGTCTCTATTGCTTGTTTCCCCTTTGGCAGAGGAACTAGGGTCCATACCTTGTTTCTCTCAAACTGTAGAAGCTCTTCTTGCATAGCATCTACCCAGTTTGGATCATCTAGGGCTTCAGAAATGCGTTTTGGCTCGATCATACTGATAAAATTTGTAAAGAAACAAAAATTAGCAGTGGATGGTCTTGTCTTGACTTTCTCAAAAGGATCGCCGATTATTAGGCTAGGAGGATGGCTCATCGTCCACTTTGTTGTCCTGAGGAGATGGTCATTGGCATCATCTAGTTGAACTTCTGAGGCTGCACCTGGTTGTTCTTGTACAACCTCTGTGGTAGAAGGTACTTCTGTGCTTGAACTTGGTTCTTCAGCTTGTATAGGTATTGGGATTGGAGTTGGAATAGATTCCTCTGATGCAATAGAGACTGAATCCTCGTTTTCCTCTGGTATCGGTTCCTCTGTTGTAGCTGGAGTTGGTTTTTCCAGTGCCTCTGTTGTTGTATCTTTGCTTGTGTCATCTTCTGTTCGCTCCCCCTCGACATTTGCATCTGCATGATTCACGGAAGAGGATGAAGTATTTAATGGACCAGTTAGAGATATACCTGACTCAGTCTGGTTTACAGAAGATGATTCTCCAGAGGCTCTGGTGGCTCCAGCAGAGGGATCGATATCGTCGTGGAACATCTCTTCAAATAGCAGATTTAGGTCTGCTTCTCTAGTTTTGGAGATGCCAGAGGATTCCTTCTTTAGACCGAGTTCTGAACTGATTTGTTCAGAAGTCTTCTGAAAAGAATCGTCAAAAGAGACATTTATACTTTCCACAATGGATCGAGACCGCAGAAGATATACTCTGTAAGCCTTTGAAGTGGCAGAGTATCCTATGAACTTTCCTTCATCTGCTTTCACATTGAACTTCCCTCTAGCTTCTCTGTCGTTTAAGACGAAGCACTTGCATCCAAAGACATGAAAGAACTTGATGTTTGGTTGCCTCTGATTGATCAATTGATAAGGAGTCTTGATGTGCCTTTTGACTATGGATGATCGATTTTGGGTATAGCACGTTATTGATATAGCTTCTGCCCAGAAAGAAATCGGCAATCCAGACGCTGTTAGCATAGTTCTGGCAGCCTCCATAAGCGTTCGGTTCTTTCGTTCAACAACGCCATTTTGTTGAGGAGTGTGTGCTGCAGAGAAGTTCTGCGAGATGCCTTCATCTGTGAGGTAGGCTTCAATGACAGAGTTTTTGAATTCTGTGCCATTGTCGCTTCTCAACTTCTAGATTTTGCACTCGTACAGAACCTGGATCCTCTTCATTAGGTTTATCAGAATGTTAGGAACATCCGATTTCTTTCTGACAAACTCCACCCATGTGTATCTTGAGTATTCGTCGATCACCACAAGTATGTATTTCTTGTCTCCTAGGCTCTGCGTAGCGATTGGACCACAGAGGTCGACATGAAGAATGTATAGAGGCCTAGGATAAGACACATCAGTCTTTCCTTTGTGGGAAGCCCTCTTAAGCTTGCCCATTTCACATGTTGAGCACAAATGATCTTTGTTGAATTTGACGTTTGGCAGACCTTTCACGAGATCAAGTTTCACAAGCTTGTCTAGAGTATGGAAGTTCAGATGGCAGAACCTGTTGTGCCATAACCAGGCTTCTTCGTTTTTACAAGCAACAAAGCAGAGCTTGTCTTCTTTGTTCTTGACACTGAAGTTCATAAGATATAGATATCCTCTTCGTTCAGCCCGCATAAGTTCGACTCCAGTATCTTCTCCTTGCAGAGAGCAAAAGGTTCTTTTGAACATAACGTCGAAACCAGTATCGCAGAGTTGGCTAACACTTAGGAGATTGTGCTTTAGGCCATCCACATATGCAACTTTGCATACTGATATGTTCTTCTTTTATATGACTCTGTAGCCTTTAATATATCCCTTGTTGTTGTCGCCAAAGGTTACAGATCCTCCATCAAGTTTGTCTTTGTAAGAGAATAGTAGACCTCTGTCGCCAGTCATGTGCCGCGAGCACCCGGAGTCAAGATACCAGATCGGCACATACTGCTTCTGCAAGACAATCAGAGATTTTTAGGTACCCATATCCAAATGGGTCCCTTTTTGTTAGAGTTCTTCAAGGGTGCCTTAGCATCCTTGGGTTTGGTTTTAACTTCTGGTGAAGAACCATTTTGTTTCTTCTTTCTCTTAGATTTTGCATTCCTTTTGGGTAAAGAGAGGAAACAGTGTGGGCTAGAGAAATGTTGGTTCAATTTATACATGAGATCAAAACAATGACAGTAATGAATGTGCGAAGAGATTTGCTTGAATTTTTCATTGAAAACATTAAATAGGGGTACAGAGGATTTATTTTTACAATCTACCCTAACATCTGACTTCCTATTACAAGAAGACCTATGTAAACTAGATTTTTGTTTTGAAAATCCTCTGGGGAGAGTAGCCTTCTGTGGACCCCTTCCTCTGTGGTGAACTTCTTCAGGTTTCACTGTCACAGAAGCAAAAGATTTGTTATTTTCAACCCATTTACCCTTATGTTGCCAAGTTAATTTTTCTTTAAAAGGCCTTAAGGGTTTTGAAGTTTTAGAACTCGTTGGATTTTGAGAAGACACATCCTTCTGTTGTTTGATTTTCTCAAGCTCAAGAGAGGTTTTGGCTTGTATACACATGTCCAAAGAGTCCGGACAAATAGGGACACTTGTGCTTTTCTCCTTAGGAGGAATGGTTCTATTAAGAATTCCAGAGGGAAGTGTAGATCCCTCTGAAGCACAAGGAACTATTTCTGACACATTTGAGTCAGTCTCAGATTCGTCAGAGGATGAATCGTCCTCATATACAGAGGTTGGGTCACTTAGATCTCTTTCGACAGAGGCTGCACTTTCCGAGCATGTGCCATACTCGCTTTCTTCCTTTTCTATGGGACTAACTTCCAAGTTAGCAGAAGAATCTATTAAGATTTCATCAGAGAGATTTTGATCGACAGAGGATGTACAGAAGTTTTCATAAAAGTTATTTTTCCCGATTTCCATCAACTCTTTTTCAGGGATATTTTTAAGTTCTTCTTCTGAAGAGGTAGGCTTGAACTCAGGTGCCTCTGCCGATAGTTTCTTTTCAGAGTCTATCATGCAGACAAAAGCAACCTGTGTTTGAGTCTCGGGGTCACCAAACTTGAAGATTCCTATCTGATCTTGAGTTTTCAGATATTTTTTAGGTTTGGATTCTCTTTTGACAGAGATTGAAGGTGACAAATCTGTGTTTTGATACCACACATTTATCATCTTCAGAGGTTTCCTCTCGTGAGGTTCCCCAAAGATTTTTCGCCTTTTACTTACGGAGAGTAGGTTTGGAAATCCAGGTTTTCTTGTACTTCCAATATGAAATAGAGAGGACAGAGACTTGTCTCTTTTGGTTACAGTGTATTGATCTATATCACAGAAGCCAATTCCCCGTCTCCCTATTTGTGTATTAATTTTCTCGTACACCTTCTGTGCATCTTGATATTTCTTAATTAAAATATCTCTTCTGAGTAGATCTTGACAGAGTACTTCTCTTTCCTTTTGAAAATAATGTTTAAGAGCTAGGATATTCATTATGTCGCTCTCAACATCTATAAGTTCTTTGGATTTAGCTTTTAAGGCAGAGTTGAGTTCAGAAATCTTTTCTTTCAAAGGATTTAGGTGTTTGTTCCAATTTGTTTCAATTTCTTCCTTTTCTTGAAAAATTTTAGCCTTTTCTAGAGTAAGAAGTCTTGTTTCTCTCTCAAAGAAGGTGAGCTTCTTTTGAACACTTTCGCAAGTCTTTTTAAGTTCTGTGTATTCAATTGTCAGTTTAAGCAAATTAGCTTCTGCTTGATTATTGTAAGAGTCAGAAGTGGATACCTCACTATCAGAGTCGGATGAGCTGACCTCTGCCATTCCATAGAACAAGGCGTTTTTGTCGCCTTCATCAGATGATTCGTCTTACAGCCAGTTCTCCTAATTCACCATTAGCGACTTCTGAGAATAATATTCTGCTTTCTTTTTGTAGAAAGCAGAATCCCTCTGAGGGCGGTTTGGTTTGCTCCTGCAGTCAGCAGCATAGTGGCCTGGCTTGCCACAATTGAAACACCCCTGGTTCTGGGAACCGTTGCCAGCTCTGTTGTCCGACCTCTGTTAGTCACCACCTCTATCTCCTCTTTCACCTCTTTCACCTTTGTCATTCGAACCATCTCTTCCTTGGTTCCTTGGCTCATACTTCTCTCCTCTGTCATCCCTTCCATCACGTTCATACCCTTTCTTCCTGTATCCTCCTCTACCAAATTATTTCATCAACAGAGCTAAAGATTTAGCTATTGAGGCCATCGTTGCCTCCTCCTCTTCTACCAATTCCTCTTCAGAACTATCAACAAGCACCACCTTCTTCTTCTTCTCCTTCTTTTCCTCCACAACTTTCTCTTTATTGGGCTTCTCTTTTGCCTCTGTAGTCTTGCCAACAAGTGCCAGAGGCCCAGTAGTTTGAGTTTTTGCCTGGGCGATTTGGGGTTCTTGGGCTGCCAAAGTTCCATAAAGATCTGATAGACTCCAGGTATCTAAGTCCTGATTTGTTTGAAGGGACATAGACAGCTGGAGCCATTCTTCGTTGAAGCTCTTTAGGAACATGACATTGTTCTCTTCAGAGGTTCTGTGGATCCCAAACTTTCTGCACTTGTTTATCAGAGCATTAAACCTGTCATAACTTGCATGCAGAGACTCTGTCGGCAGAGATTTGAAAGAGTAGTACTCATTGATACATTGGACTCTGCAATTTTTCTGAGTCTTAGCCCCTCCTTCCAATTGTTTCTCCAATTCCTTCCATAGATCGTATGCAGATTCACACGCGTCTAGGGATTGGAAGAGGTCATTGGGGATGGACATTATTAGAAGTCTCTTGGCCTTCTGAGCAAGTTCGTATTGCTCCCAGTCAGGTGTAGACCATTTATCTTTTGTCTTAGGTTTCTCGTGCTCAGGAATTTTTGGAGTGTCGTCTGTCGCAGGTACACGTGGTACTGTCATCATAGGAACGAGGGGAGGATTGTAAACATATTTCAGAACTTCTTTGTCAGAGCCCTCGAAGAAGTCAATCATCCGTATCTTCCACTGAGGGTACTCATCTCTGAGCAAAGTGGGTGGTTTTGTTAAGGAACCGGCAGAAAAGTAGTTGTTGGTGTTCGCCATTTTAAATGGTTTTGGGAAATACCAGAAAAACGAAGTATGAGCTAAAACTTTTTGATTATGGGTCAGCTTTTTAGAAAAGAGCTTATGAGTGTAAAAACCTTGAGCAATGCACTAAAATGGAAAGTTTTAACCGAGAAAACGGATTCTGTAGGCTTACCAAAGTCGAACTGGTCGAGAATGGCAGAAAACAGAGTCTGTTTGAAATAAACTAAGAATGGGTTAAAATCAAGCCAAGTTTCTACCAAAAGTCATTGTAAGAGAGGATCTCTTGATATAGAAAATCAAGGATGGCTCTGATACCAATTGTTGATCCCGAGATTACTCAACAATGATTTATATATCTATTAGTTCAAACAAATAGTAGTGCGGAAGCATTTTAACGAACTAAAAGATATCCTTAGGTAGAATAACACACAAGATCAAGTAAACAAAGTTTAAATAAACACTAGATTATCTCAAAGATTCACTTTGTATTGATCAAAATAATAACACCAAGAACACCGAAAGGTTAATAAGAATTATGCTCTTAAGGGTGTGTGTGTGTTGTGCAAAGCTTAATAGAAGAGCTCAACATGAGCCTTCTATTTATACTATTCATCGGGGGACAAGTTCTAGACAATAAGGACTAAGGGTACAAGACACGATCGTAGGACTGCCACTGGTACAACGTTAACATAGTGCGCCGCAATTCTACAAAGGCTGAAACCCTTCAGAGTTTGACACGTGGAATTGTCAGGGCATGCCTTGTACGAATGATCTTCAGGATCTTCGTACAGCAGAGGCACGTGAGAGGCACGAGTATCTTTGTCTTGAACTTTAGGATTCTTCGAAGTCTTCAGTCTTCATACCACAGAGGCTCTGTCAAGTTTGGCAGAGGCTCTATGGCCTTGTCTTCTGTGAAAGTCTTCAGCAGTCTTCACTTGGATCTTCTATCGATGTCTTGGCATAAGCTCTGTAGGTGTCAGTACTTAGCCTATTTTTCAATACTTCTATAAACAGTAGAAGTTGGAGCTAACACCTCCCATAAATCTCCAAACCAGGATTCACCTCTAAACTTATACCACATTACAGCACAAGTCCACCCCCCCCCCCCCCCCCAATATAACGACAATTCATTATCATAACAAGGACTTACACAAATCCCTTAGCATGAAATGCCACCAACTTCTCCACGCAACTATTACACTGCAACAAATTCTTCATAATCCCCTTTCACCCATAATAGATATCGCCTTCTTCATGCCAATCATAACACCAATATGAAGTAAAGTCATTTCACGACCTTGTCTTTCCCGAGTCTAGCTGAACCACAAAATCCTGATCATCTAATTTACTTAAACAAGTTCTCTTTTCTCGTCGACTCGTCATGATCTACTTTCGTTGTGCTAAACACTTCACGCAGAAACGAATCATCAAACCTCATAGAAAATCACCTATCTACATTGGTGATCTTTCGCTTTCCTAACGCCCACACGAGGTGGTCCAACAGCATGCCAGTATACACCTTTCCCCGAACGACCTCTTACATCCACACACAACAGAGTTATTTCTCAAGTTTCAATCTCCTGACAATGCCTTCGACTTGGGATGTTTTAAACAATCGCAGACTTTAATATCAATAGACAACATGATGATGTTTCCATAATTTCTCGACAAACCAGGATTTCCAACGGAACCCACTTCATCCAACGCATCATAACCAACTTTATACCCCCACCGTTCTCACTTGAGGAAAACACAAGACTTTCGTAGCGCAAAATCTAATTACAATATCACATCAAAACTCGGGCTCAAAGCCGATAACATTTTATCAAGTACCGCAACGCTACTTATTAACATGCTACCATTAGAAACACTTCGACAACTTCGAACTTCACCCCGAACATAACCATTCTCAAATAACCAGACAAGAGTCTAAACTACCATCATACAAACATTCCCGAATTTATTGTCCGAGACTCCCGGTATTGACCGTCCTCCTCTAACGGAAACACGAAGGTTATGACTCGACCATATTCTGCTCAACCAACAATTTCAACTCCCGGAGCCTTTCCTTATCCTCAATTATAATATCCTCCCCGACCTAGCGAGTTCATAGCCTTCATGCATGACGACACAACGATTGAAATCATTTTGCACATTTGAAAATTCAATAGATATGATATCACAAAACAAGCTTGAGTATGTATGACACAACACCACTCAAGCTGAATAGTGAAACACAACAATCTCAAGGATCACTCACATGCAACCCCACGATAATTAACAACCTTGCCCAACCAATCGATATCGCACAACAAAATGTATCCAATGAAACCTTTCCAATACGACTGAAAATTTTATGAACGAAATCACTTACACAAAGTGAGTCAGTCGACTCTCACACTCATTTATATGATAATAGCGTGTCAATACTCAATTCAATTACAAAAACCTTGCAATAAAACATTTTCATGATTTTCACAATAGCGTTTATTCCAACATTTTCACTAAGTTCAAAATTTTATCATGCATGTAAGTTTTGTCTTTCTCTTTAAACATGCGTTTGCACGCGTTGACTCGTTCCCAAACAAGAAACCCATTTTGCTCGTACATAATATTTTTAACATGAAAGAGTTCACGTAATTCATTTAAAGACACCATGCATGAAACTAAACTTGCCATGAAGGTTATTCACTCTAACAAGGTCCACCATTGTACTCTAAATAACTTATCATCGCACTCAACTTCGACCGACGGTTACTTTCTCACCCTTATAACAACTTGTGGTACAGTTGCTTCACATCCTTCCTGGTGACCACTCCCCAGAATTTTTGTATAGACCAGAGATTCACAAACCATGTGATTTCAACATCCGACCTTTAAGGTCGAATAACGACCAGTTACCTCGCATCCTACTCATACACACATTTTGATCCAACACTGATATCTTTCCTTCATTATCCTTGCTACTACATGATTTGACAAAAAGTCAGAGGCTCATTTCCTTCACCCGATCTTGAACTGAAGCCTTCAGGACTCCAACACAGTCTTCACTTCCTATCCCAAATGATCGACCCATAAGTTCCAAGAATGGGAACTCATTAGAAACTAGGAGTTACCCCTAGCCAGTCATTCATCACTTCCGAACCCAAGAACTTCTACCTTCAGTCGATTCACTACTGCCCCAAACAATACTCCTTCCAGGAGGTGTCATCATTTACATCATGAGTGACCTCACGCATCACATCAAAACCATTGATATCGTCGCAAGGTTATAATTTACTCCATATTAATACCCTTCTCTCGACGGTCTTAACAATCATAACGAGAACTAAAATAACCACGTATAACAAACACTCAAATGACATCTTCGCTAAATAAGGCAATTTAAGTACATACATGTACCTGTAAATTCTCAATTACACTGGTCAGGTGTAACTTCATATTTACCCTACATGACAATTTTCACTACCTTATCCTTAGTGCACCTATAGTGATCTTAAAGGCAATCCATATATCTCGGTTGTGTCCCCCAACATACAGTTTAAGTTTAGGCTCATCCGGTCACCTAAATCTCTTAAACTATGGCTTTGATACCATTTGTAACAACTCAAAATCCAAAACAAGCATAATAATTAAAATATCCAAATATGGGTCCCAATACATAACCACTCAAACCAGAGTTACAATTTTTTTTTGCAGCGGAAACAAGCTTCCACAACCGAGAATCTAAACTATGCTAGATAGGTAAGTTAACGAGAGATACAGTGCTCTAAGCAAAATCCTCCATCTCTACCTTCAGATCCTTTCCTTGCCCTTGGAAGAAGCTCCACTACCTCCCTTGCCTGAAAATGGTTTTAGTTTTGAAAGCGAGGGTTAGACCATGAGGTCTAGTAAATTCCCTCTCGAAAACAGCTCAAACGGATTTCACCTTTAAGTCGAGTAACTATCATAGTAATAAATTTAAAACAACAGTTTATAAACAATTGCCACATAAGGGTATTTTCACAGTCATCACCTCCACGTGATGTCCACACCTGGGGCCCCCAGTAGATCCCCATGGCCCCCCAGTTAGAGGTGTTAACGAGTCGAGCTTTTAACGAGCTACTTGTAACGACCCAGACCTTTTTCGAAGTGTTTCGTGTTTGGTGTGGAGTTGTAAATAAAAGTAGAAGTTGAGGGGCCATTTGGTAAATGAGAGAGGGAGTATAAAAGGGCACAAAACCCTAGGTATCATTTCAATTTTTTCCTGATTTGGTGTGTGTCGGCTGAATAGTAGAGAGAAAGGGAGGAAAAGAAGTTTTGGAGTGTGCTTGAGCAATTGAAGAAAAGAGTCATCCATTTTGGAAATCAGAAGAAGGAGTAGTGTTGGAGATTCGTTCTTTACAAGCAATCTACCAGGTAATCCTCAAACCATAACTCCAGTTAAGATTCATCTGTGGATTTTTGAGTTTTAAGGGTTTTCTCTTGTCATAAGTCATTTGAGACCTCCTAGGAGGATTTAAGCATCCTTAGACCGATGTTTGTTGGTAAAACTTGTGGAATTTGATTTGTGGGGTATTAAGTGGTTAGCTATTGCCTTATATTTCGGTTTTGGAGAAACATATTAGGAATTTCAGCCTCCGAACTCGACCCAGCTCCTCGTCCGGAAAAGTTCAGAGGATGAAGGTTACCGGGTGGGTGTCCGGTAGGAAGACAGTGTCCGGATGTGGTATTTTTCCGGATAAAAGTGGTTGTCCGGATAATGGTTGCCCAGATAGTGGTTGGCTGGATAGTGGTGTCCGGATAGTAGTTGTCCAGATAGGGGTGTCCGGAAAGGTAGTTGTCCGGATAGGGGTGTCCGGAAAGGTGGTTGTCCGGATAGTGGTGTCCGGAAAAGTGGTTGTCCGGAAAGTTTGGGCGTCGGGATGGAAATTTTGTCCGGAATATTGGGAGTTTTAGCTTATATCTTGTCTGTTCATTCAGGAAGTCATCGGGGAGTCTGGAACTGATTAGAGAAAAGAAGTAAGAGTATCAGGTGAGTTTTCTAACTAAAATACGTGATTTTAAAGTGTTTTTCTAAAGTGAATACATGATGAGAAATGCCATGTTTTGTTCTTATGCTTTTATTGCATGAAAGTTGTTTAAAGTTTTATGTGAGATGTATGCATACATTGGTTTGATGTAAATTGGCTAAGTCGGGGGGTGTGTTCCGCCAGCTCGTGTCGGGGGGTGTGTCCCGTTTATGCCAAGGGAGGTGTGACCCTGTAAGGCAACATGAGACTGACTCGTTGTCACCTTAGGGTGACTTCAGGGTGCCAATTTATGAGGGGCGGACCTTATTCCGTGAATGATTTTAAATGAGCAGAATTATGAATGTTTTATGCTGAAAATGATAAACTGTTTTAAATGCTTTGACAACTGTTAGGAGGGACTCACTAGACCTTATGGTCTAACCCTCGCACTTTCAAACTAAAACCTTTTCAGGAAAGCAGGTGATGAAAGGCTATAGCAAGTGAGCAAGAAGTTAGCAAGGAGGCTTGATAGCATAGCGACACTATAGTACCATTTAGTTTATTTCTCAGTTGTGTAGGTTGTTTCCGCCAACCAATTTTGTTATGATGTAAGGAAATTATGAGACTCGATTTTGGGATATTCTATGATTTATGACCTTGCATGTTCTATTTGTAAGAAATGAAATGTTTAAAATATTGGGTTGCTACAATTGGTATCAGAGCCAAAGTTTAAGGGATTTAGGTGACCGGACGGGCCTAAACTTAAACTTGGGAGTAGAAATCACAACTGAGAATCAGGAAATGCGTTAGGAGGGCACTATTGTAGATACAGGAAATGCGTTAGGAGGACACTATTATAGAGATAGGACTAATAGGGTACTGAGGACTGTCATGTAAGGTAAGTTTGAGATTCCACCTGGCCAGTGTAATTGCGAACTTACAGGTACATGTATGTGCTTAACCTGCCTTATTATTCCGAAGTGGTAGTCAGAAGCTAGTGTTTATGTCGTGTTCCAGTACTTTAGAATGTCAGCAAGATCCCTGAGGGGTAGACTGAGACCCCTTGTTGGGGAAGTTTCATGAGAAGTCATGGTGATGTGATGTACGTATACATCGTAGAGAAGAAATGTTGTATAGAGTATTACGAGTCGTCTAGAGGTAGCTCTTCGTGGATTCGGAGAGGAAGAATGCTTGAGTTTGAGTAAGACTCCTGTTTCGGGAGAGTCCTAATTCTAGAAATCATGGGATAGATCAGTCAGGATGGTAAGGAAAGACGGTGTCAAAACCTTGAAGGTATCAATGGAGCCCTGGGTTCTTGGTTGAGCTTTCCATTAGCATGATAAATGAAATAAGATACCTATAGTGAAATGAAACCATGTAGAAATGGAAAGTGAGATAGTTGGTCAAAACGAAATAGTATGAAATGGTTGAGTAAGTAGACCGTTGAATGTATGTGTAGCAATCGTTGCAAGGCCGAGAGGGCGACCACTGGTCGAAGTAGAGTGTCAATGATAAGTTGCGTGAGTAAAGCGATTGACCTTATTTGAGTGAGTAGCCTTCAATTGCAAGTAGAGTTTCATGCATTGAGTTCGTATATGTGTACATGAGATTTTTCATAAGAAAAGTATAAACGTGTAAATATCAAATTTGATCGGATATGAGTCGGCGTGTGCAGGTGTATGTTTATATATATATATATATATATATATATATATATATATATATATATATATATATATATACAAATCCATTTTCATCGTACAATGAAGTCTTGAGGTTTACGATTTGCAAAATATTTCACTCTTTTCATGATAAGCCAAGAAAACGTTTGAATGCACAACTTTTATAACCAAAATGAGTATTGACATGTCGAAGTTATATAAATGAGTGTGAGGACCGACTAGTTTACTTCGTGTCGGTAATTTTCTTTCAAAATTTTGTCGTATGGGAAGATTTTCATCCAATATTTATTTCTGTCTTAACAACATATTTTTGGCTGAGTAAGATTAAATTTTACGGAAAGATTGCATGCAAACGATCCTTAAGATCGTTGCGCAGGGCATTTGAGTTATGAGAATGTTGGGGTCGTGTGTACCCAAGTTGCTTTCAAGTGTTGTTTCTTTAAAATGATCAAAATTGTTAAACGATTCATTTATCGCGTTGTCAGGCATGAAGGCTATGAACTCAATAGGTCGTAGAGTATTACATTTTAAGCTAAGGAAGGACTCCTAGAGTGGAGAGGTGTGGGACAAATCAGGGGAGAATGTTTGTAGCTTTGGTAATTGCGTTCTAGAGGAGAGGTGAGCGGTGGAAGAGTCGGAAGTGGACTTTAATGTCGGTTGTATGAGGGTCTGTACCCTCGTGCGGTGACTGGAAATACAGTTGCCAAGGGACGGTTGTGTTCAGAGGAAGGACTAGGAGTCATCAAGGTGTTGGTATTAGCAACTCGTTATGAGTAGTATGGTGAAGTAGGAATGAATTATCCTCGACGCCGAATAAGAGTTTTAAAGTGATCTTGTAATTTTGACGTTAAAGTCGGCAGTTGTGTAAGGTGTATGAGACCGAAGACTTGAATCAGAAGGTTGAAAGTTGAAGGACCACTTTGTAGGGGTGTTAAGATAGTGAAAGACTGCTGTTTTAGATAAGCGTTTTACCTACGAGATGGATGGTTCGTAAAGAATGGAGTATTTAGCACAAACGAAGTGAGGGTATAGATTATGTCGATCTGTGAGAATGGGTTGTTATTGCAAAGAGCTAGCAAGAAGCGAGTATGTTAGAATTAATCAGAAACCCGGGTGTTGTGGTTCAACTAGAGCTGGGGAGAGACAATGTAGCGAGATAGACTCGGTTATTTATGCGTGAGGTCTTGAAGGTAAGTTTGAGTCGTGTATGAATGGCCATGAGAGTTTTGGTCTGCAGTGTGATGTTATGAGTGAGGAATGTACAGTTATGTAGTGGCAATAGTTGCCAAGTTAAATGTGCCAGCTAGCGTCGTAGTGATGTGATATTAGAGAAAGAGGAAGCATCAGATAGAAGCCTTTTTGGGAGTTTCGGATGAGGTGTTCGAGTGTTAACCAGGTTGTTGGAGCACGTAGGGTGTAAGTTGACGTGGTGATATGATTATGTTCAGGATAGCCTCACGGAGTGGTAGTGGGTAGTTACCCAAAGGAGAAACCAAGTGTTTTTAGTTGTAAGAGTCGCTGAATAAGCAAATTTTGGGGTAATTGGAAGTTCAAAGAACTTGATGGATGTATTAGTCAGAATGTGGTGGAATAGATGTGAAATCCTTAAAGAAGGTGAGCTGTTGCTTATGTGTGAGCGAATTGTCTAAGAAAGTAAAAGTTGGAGTTTAAAGAATGTATAGTGACATCGAACTCTGGTGTCAATTCGAGGTGAGTTGGTCGAAAGCCTTAAGTCAGAATGTTAGTGCAACCGTTTGATTATGTATTGTGATGAGAAAGCTTTTGTAGCTTGGGAATTGTCGGAAGAGAGGGGCGAGTAATGTTGGTGGGCAGTGCTCCACGCTAACGTGGGGAGGTGAAGACAATATGTCGGAATAAGTAAGTGAATCGGAATTAGTAAACTTGACAGTAATGCCGATAGGCGCAGTGTTGTGTAGATTGTCCTTGATAAGTGTGCGAACTTTTGGAAAGAGTATTGAGGAAGGAAATTGTGTATGATTTTGTGCAGGAAAGAAGTGGATAAGACAACTGAATGAGGTAAGTTAGTGACTTTGTGAGAAACGTTCAAATGAACTGATCGTTCAGTGTAAGCTATTCAGAATAGTAGGGTGTGATCGTGGTTACCCCTCCTAGTTGAGTGGGAGTAACCGAAGTTATGTTATGACTGGACGCTTGTGGCAAAGCAGCGAGAATTTGATGAACCTTCAGGATAAGTGTAATTCGGATAGGTGAGTACTCCAATAAGGAATTATAGAGGTTTCCTACTATTAGACACGTTAAGTGTGAAATGATGAAGTGGTGAGAACGTACGAATTAGTTGTCGAGTTGTAGCCGATGTGATTCGGGAAAAGAGTATGATCTGCATAGACGAATGTCGGTTGGAAGAAGTAATCTAGAAATTTCAGGTATACCGAGGAGGGGACTCCTACGGGTGAGCTTGTCGGGATATACCAGGTTGTCCTGGTGCCAAGTTGTCAGTGAGCGAGTTTTCCTGGTAGAAGATTCTCATTGTTGTGACGGGAATTTCTGCCAAGACCTTTCTTTTAAGGAAGTATAAATGTATGAGAGACCTTAATTAGACGTGTTTAAAACAGTGAGTCCCGATGTGTGGACGGAGGCGCGATTGGCCTTGGCTTTATCAGGTAGTTTTAAGCGAGTATAGTGATCGAAGAGGGTACAAGTAAGTAGTGCAAGATGGCATGATATAGCAAGTGGTGTCTCGCTGAGAGCGGTTTCAAAGTATGGGGGTGCGGTTATGTTTCCCCATCTGATCGGTCTGAGGCAACCGAGTAGAACTGAGTGGTTGGATTGAAAAACATAAGGCTTTGAGCCTTAAAGTTTGAGAGAAAGGTAAGGTGGACTAAGTCTGCGGATCCGTCGAAGCATGAAAGTTGAATAGATAGTGCGCGATCTTGAGGTACTCGATGTGAATTTGAGAAGAAATTTGTAGTGTGATGCACGTCTCTTTTGTGGGGAGCCGATGTGAGAAGTGAGATGATGACGACCTTGCAAGAGATGCAGGCGATAAGAAGTTGATCTTGTCGTTAGTGAGCGAGTTAGAGCAGCAACATACAAGTTAGTCTGGTCAGAAAAATTAAAGAGTGTTCATCCGACATTTCATGTCTCGGACTTAAAGAAGCGTTTGTCAGAGGTCGTTGTGGCTGTTCCTTTGAGGGGACATCAGTATAGATGAGAGGTTGACTTACGTAGAAGAACCGATGTAAATCGTGAGCGGTAAGGTTTGCTAAACGAGAGATAAGGAAGTTCGTTTGGTTAAAGTTCAGTGGAAGTATCATAAGGGACGAGAGACAACGTGGGAAGTAGAATCAGATATGATGTCCAGTTACCCACACCTTTTCGAAAATTGAATTCCGGGGACGGAATTCTTTTGAGGGGGGGAGTGTTGTAACGACCCAGACCTTTTTCGAAGTGTTTAGTGTTTGGTGTGGAGTTGTAAATAAAAGTAGAAGTTGAGGGGCCATTTGGTAAATGAGAGAGGGAGTATAAAAGGGCACAAAACCCTAGGTATCATTTCAATTTTTCCTGATTTGGTGTGTGTCGGCTGAATAGTAGAGAGAAAGGGAGGAAAAGAAGTTTTGGAGTGTGCTTGAGCAATTGAAGAAAAGAGTCATCCATTTTGGAAATCAGAAGAAGGAGTAGTGTTGGAGATTCGTTCTTTACAAGCAATCTACCAGGTAATCCTCAAACCATAACTCCAGTTAAGATTCATCTGTGGATTTTTGAGTTTTAAGGGTTTTCTCTTGTCATAAGTCATTTGAGACCTCCTAGGAGGATTTAAGCATCCTTAGACCGATGTTTGTTAGTAAAACTTGTGGAATTTGATTTGTGGGGTATTAAGTGGTTAGATATTGCCTTATATTTCGGTTTTGGAGAAACATATTAGGAATTTCAGCCTCCGAACTCGACCCAGCTCCTCGTCCGGAAAAGTTCAGAGGATGAAGGTTACCGGGTGGGTGTCCGGTAGGAAGACAGTGTCCGGATGTGGTATTTTTCCGGATAAAAGTGGTTGTCCGGATAATGGTTGCCCAGATAGTGGTTGGCTGGATAGTGGTGTCCGGATAGTAGTTGTCCAGATAGGGGTGTCCGGAAAGGTAGTTGTCCGGATAGGGGTGTCCGGAAAGGTGGTTGTCCGGATAGTGGTGTCCGGAAAAGTGGTTGTCCGGAAAGTTTGGGCGTCGGGATGGAAATTTTGTCCGGAATATTGGGAGTTTTAGCTTATATCTTGTCTGTTCATTCAGGAAGTCATCGGGGAGTCTGGAACTGATTAGAGAAAAGAAGTAAGAGTATCAGGTGAGTTTTCTAACTAAAATACGTGATTTTAAAGTGTTTTTCTAAAGTGAATACATGATGAGAAATGCCATGTTTTGTTCTTATGCTTTTATTGCATGAAAGTTGTTTAAAGTTTTATGTGAGATGTATGCATACATTGGTTTGATGTAAATTGGCTAAGTCGGGGGGTGTGTTCCGCCAGCTCGTGTCGGGGGGTGTGTCCCGTTTATGCCAAGGGAGGTGTGACCCTGTAAGGCAACATGAGACTGACTCGTTGTCACCTTAGGGTGACTTCAGGGTGCCAATTTATGAGGGGCGGACCTTATTCCGTGAATGATTTTAAATGAGCAGAATTATGAATGTTTTATGCTGAAAATGATAAACTGTTTTAAATGCTTTGACAACTGTTAGGAGGGACTCACTAGACCTTATGGTCTAACCCTCGCACTTTCAAACTAAAACCTTTTCAGGAAAGCAGGTGATGAAAGGCTATAGCAAGTGAGCAAGAAGTTAGCAAGGAGGCTTGATAGCATAGCGACACTATAGTACCATTTAGTTTATTTCTCAGTTGTGTAGGTTGTTTCCGCCAACTAATTTTGTTATGATGTAAGGAAATTATGAGACTCGATTTTGGGATATTCTATGATTTATGACCTTGCATGTTCTATTTGTAAGAAATGAAATGTTTAAAATATTGGGTTGCTACACTACTCGAGCTCGATTATCTCGAGCTCGAGCCTAATAGTTATCGAGCTCGAGTCGATCTCGAACACAAATTAAAGCTCGATTAAGTTAACGAGTCGAGCTCCATAACACCAATGTTCGACTCGACTCGATCGATAGCTCGACTAAGCTTTACGAATCGAGCCGAGCCATTCGAGCATACACTTTTTTCGAGCCTAACATATGTACATGTTTACAAATTATATAATTAAAATATAAAAATTGTCGATCTTGAGTATATAAACGAGTTAATCAATCTCAAATTCGAGCTCATAAACGAGCATCGAGCTCGAGCTCAACCATTGAAAAAATATACGAGCTCGAGCTCGAGCCCGACTTTGAAAAATTAATCGAGCTCGAGCTCGAGCTCGAGCCCAGTATTGTTTTTTCTAGCTCGGCTCGAATAACTTGTTACTCGACTCGACTCGGCCCGTTAACACCCCTGCCCTCAGTAGATGCCATATCCATGTGCACGAGAAACAGATTCAAGGCACATGGTTCACCAAACTCCCAAGGATCCTCAATGCTCCAAGGTACAACCAGCCTCACTGTGCAACCCGACTCCACATACAAATATACCAAGCAAGGCTAGAAATCATGTAGCAGTTGCATGTATCTTTGTAACAACAATTCATAGCTTACGAGTATAACGTTTCCAAAACATTTAGTTCATGCGAGAAATAAGATTGAATTTATAGATAAAATCATGCACTCATATCATACCATTGTCAGCAGTAACAATACTTACCATCTCATTTCACGTAAAAGGGTTAAGGGAACTCACCTAGTTATCGAAGGTAAATACACACACTTCACTTCTGATCATATCGTGCACCTAAGATCAGACAAACAATTTACCATCAACTAAATATCTGGATAACAAAGCTAACCTAGTCACACGCAAGTAATCCGGGTACAAAACCTTATCCGAACAATAGACAATCTGGACACTCATATCCGGATAACAAACTGATCCGGACATCTGCTCATCCGAAAACCCCGCACAATCCGGGTGGTTCCATCAGGATACCACATCCGAGAATCAAGTACCTCAGCACATCTGGACTATTCCTACATTCCGGATGTTCTTAATCCGGACCTGGCGATATCTGGATTATCGCACAGCAAAACCTTGAAGCCCCTAAAATCGATTTGAAACAATGGCTTGCAATGAACTCGTAAATCCTTTGTTTAGGTTGATGTTCCAACCTCAAGCAATCAATTATATCGATCCATTTATCCCTTAATCCAACATTGGGTGCCAAAATCCCTAGGTTTTCAAAATAAAGAACATAGACTAAAACTCCATGTTTTTCCCGTTTTTTCAAATCAACAATACAAGACGTAAAGAAGTTCTGAGGGATTAGTGATTACTTTAGCTGATAATTCCCAAGGAATCCTTTGCCAAACTCTTGAAATCCTCCAAGGCTCTCCTTCTTCTCTTACGAAAGTAGCCGCACAATGAAACAATGAAATCAAAATTAGGGATTTCTTCCCTTTAAATACCTTTCAATATTTACATCCAAGTCCCCAAGTCTCTTCTTTTTAACTTTAGCCACAACTTAACCAAATGTATACATTTTGGGGATAACGGTTGTTACAGTGACAGTGTCACAATCGCTGGCACTATAGCACAGAATGTACCGAACACTGTTTTGGCCTTAACTTCTTCGTTTTAGCTATGTTTTAGTTCCGAAAAGAACGGTTGGACTCGTATTTGAATTATTCATCCAACAAGACCATAAAATCTAGGATTGAAGCCCAAAATTCTATTTCCTCTATCTCACTTAAAAGAACGATTTCTACACTAACTTTGAAATTGTGTTTACCCAAAAATTACGGGTGCTACCCCATTGTCATAATTACATGGCACATTCGTTGGGACGATTAACCACTCGGTAACGTCGTTGCTATTGTGACAGATGTCATAATTGCATGGCAGTATAGCCATACTCCATAATTGGTTCTTCCTTTACTGATTTCCCCCCGTTTAACATTTCTTCAATTGGGATAAAAATCAGGGTGTTACAAATTTATAACCCATGGATCTTGTGATGGTAATCTCATTGTATGTATTAGCTATTTATTGGAACTCACTAGACCTTTCAGTCTAACCCATGCTTTTTTTAAATAAATGTTTTCGAGGTTGCTACCTTTTAGAGAATTTTGGCATGGGCAAGGGTAGGAAGTGAACCTCAAGCGTGGATGGTTGCATGGTTAGTGGTTGCTAGTTAGTAGAGTCTAGAGTTAAGCTTTGTGAAGCTTCACTATAGCTCTATGGATTAATTATCAGTAGAATTAGTTTTATTGTTTTCCACTGTAGTATTTTAGTTGTTTTTGTTGGAGTTGTGGTCTTTGGAACCATGAAGATTTATGTTGTATATTTAAAGATACTGAGGTGAGTTTTGGATTTTTTGGGTCATTACAGATGGTATCAAAGCCCTAGTTTAAGTGAACTAGGTTGCTGATAGCCTAGAATATTTAAACTATACAGAGGAATTTAGAAATTCTGTTTGAGGTGTTATCTAAGATTGACGTGAATGAGCTTTCTTGTGATAGACGAATGATTCCAATGAATTAGTTATTGATAGCACGAACATAAATTATACGTATAAGATGAGAAGCTATGATATGATATTAAGATGATGATAGTGTTGATCATTATTGATGATTAGGGCCTAGTATGGGTTATTCCAATAAACCTTGGTGTAGAATATTATATTCTTCTTTAAACATATAATGGAATCCGAAGTCCATTAAATGATGGGCTATTGTTCTAAAGATGAGTGATGATAACGATTTGGTATCATAAGTTGGATTGCGATGTGAGTTGTGCACTACTAAATGGAATATTTATAGCGACATATTTTTTTCTTGGAAAATCCGTTGCCATAGGGTGATTCATCACAAAACCATCCCAAAAGTTGGTGGGAACTCAAATCCGTGATAGAATACCATTGGTTCATGAGGCCGTAACGTCACATATACGACAATATCATCAATTAATAATGACAACATTGACTTGTCATAACTATATTAGAAAGAATGATGCGACATATATGAAATCAACATTGTTCAACAACATCGTGAATAATAAATACCTATAATAGAACTAGATGGCAAAATAAGTTTTAGTCATGGTAGCATGTGAGGGTCGTGCCATGAGATTCAGAAATCCATAATAACATTGCAAATATGATATAAATTGCAAAGAATGTGTATTAAACCTAAAAATGTTTGAAACGTAACAAATTACCCAAAATATCGAACATTTTTTATCATTAATTTAACATCCATATTGATATACTTGTTCATCGTTTTATTGTGATTTTTCGGCTTTTCATTAATTTAGCCTTTTTCCCTAAACCCAGGCCTTTAAATATATTATATAATGTTATTTTAGAGTATATAATATTTATATACGACAAATGAAACAAATAACTCACACCCCCTCTTCACCTTTGGTGAAGTTTGAACCCATGACCTCCTATACAAGACTAAGGGCTTCGATTACCGCTAGGCTAAAAGCCCTTTGGTTATATTTTATAATGTTACAACTAAATAAATTTTTAAACATGTTCTTTTCTATTATTTTATATTTTTCAACTAATTTATCAACTAAATTTTCTCAAACATGATTAATTTATCGGTTTCATTAAAAAGAAAAAATTAAATAAAATAGTAATGTCTTTTATTTTTTGAGGTTTTCCTCTTAACCTCCCTCTAAATGAGGAAACCATTTCAAGACATTCATGGCCTACTTCTTACAACTAGTTGTAGAGATGGCCAAATAGCCTCGGATCCGGCCCTACCCGCCCAAAGACCGGGCCTCGGCCCGTCGGTTACAACCGGGACTGGTATTTGGAAGTTTCGCCGGCCCGGCCCGGCCCGAAGCCCGATAGCGGCCCGGACCCAAGCCCGACCCGGCCCGACCCATTTCGAATTTGAAAATCTGACCGTTATATAACGACTATATGACCGTTTTTGATGATTTGTGACCTCTTTTTTTGTTTTTAATGGTTCCTCAACACTGTGAATAGGATAGTTGGTGTATCGGATTACATACCAAGTTACAAAATGCAAAAAACGCAATTCTCGCTCACAATTCTCGATTTCTCGCTACCTCGTGTTCGTTTTTTTCAACTTCTCAATCTCTCAATTTTTCCATCTTTCGCTCAAAATGGCCGGATGTGATGCATCAACCGAACAAATTATAATAAAATGTATTTTTAAGTATATTTGAACGACCCAATTACGTATTTTTAAGTGTATTAGATAATTAGAATAACATTTATAAATTTTAAAAACAAATATTTTTTTGTGAAGGCCCGGCCCGAAAGCCCGGTTTTATAAAAGCCTAAGCGGGTCCGGATATTTGTGCTCAAGCCCGGCTCGGGCCCAACCAAAGTCCGGACTTTGTAATAGTGTTCCGGCCCGGTTCATCACAAGGCCCGATTTGGCCCGGCCTGACCCGGTTTTTTGGCCACCTCTATTCTATCCTAAAACAAAAATGGAAAATTTAATGAAATTTCTAGTTGAAAAGGAAAGTCCAAGATTTATGTTATAAAAATTACAAGTGAAGACCCGATAAAAAGCTTACAAAAAATAACATCAATGTGGATGGGTAATATCGAACTGTCATTTTGTTGATATAATTTGTTTAATTCAGCGTTTTATTATAATTACATATTTTAAGATATAAAAGTAAACATGTAATTTTTTTTTGAAATGTATAATATTTATACACGGCAAATGAAATAAATAAACTCACACTCTCCTCACCTTTAATGAGGTTTGAACCCATGACCTCCTACCAGTGGCGGACCCAGGAATTTCGTCGAGCGGGTGCACCCTTAAACTTGATCAAATGTTTTCCAAAGCCGTTTGATGTGTTTTTTTTGCCGAATTCCACCTTCCGGGGTCTTTTTAAGTTCTACAGCTGATTTCGAGGGATTTTTAAGGTTTTTGGTTGATTTCATCAAAATTTTTAAAGTTTTGTGGTTGATTTCGAAATTTTTCTGAGATTTTTGGTTGATTTTAACGAATTTTTTAAGTTTTTTGGTTGATTTTAAGAGACGTTTTTTATTGTTGATTTCATTTATAATTTTTTAACTGATATAACAAAAAAAATCAATAAATAATATAAACAATAAACTCACGTAAATATAATTTGTATACCAATTTTAGGACAACCAAATAAATAATAGAAACAAATCAATATAATTAATAATGTAGACCTGATAATAATGATGATTATTTAATAACTTTATAATAATAATTAAAATTTATTATTAATAGTTATAGTCATAAATTTAATAACAATAATAATTGTTATTGTTTTGTTTTTTTATATTGTATAATAAAACTGATGCCTCTTACCATTCTCATCAACTTAGTAAAAAAAATGTAAAAAACTAGAATTGATTGTCAACAAGACTTGAACCCTTGACCAATAGTAAGAAAAGTAGTGCTCCAACCATTCCACCAACCTTCACTTTTGTTTTAAGTTCTGTTTTAAAACATATGAGAGCACACTTCAAAATTAAGCGGGTGCACAAATACATCCGGTAAAAAAATCCCTCTTACGAAACGGACTTGAGCGGGTGCACGTGACCCCCCCGCCGGAAGGGTAGGTCCACCCCTGCCTCCTACAAGACCAAGGATTCTGATACCATTAGGCTAAATGCCCTTTGGTAACATGTAATTTATTTTAGTCATAATGATGTGGTATTTTTTTGGGATAAAAGATGACGATAGAGTATTGTGTCGTTTTAGTAGGAGATCAATTATTATTATTATTATGTATTTGAACGTGTTTATTAATCAGATATTATGGAGTTTTAGAGCTTTAAGAACTTGTATAGATGAATAATTACATAGAAAATGGAGGTTGGTATGAACTCAGGATATCCTACTCGAAAGCAGGGAATAGAGGTTGGTACCGAGTAGGTATATCCTACTCGATAGCAGGGATCTGAGGGTAAGATGCATAGAGCGTGCTACCTTCTCAAGTCGGTATAACCGTGTTACGTCCTCAGCGTGCTACCTTGTCAAGTTCACATGACCCGTCTCCCAAAATCAAATTCTATGTGCAAAGATAGTTCCAAAATCTTTTGCTTCTTTAAATAACAGAGTGAAGACCTAATGTGTGCTTCCAAAAACAAGTCCCATTACCAATAATCCTTGCATGAACAAACTCCATCTTTGAAATGGTGGAAACGGGTTGGATCTCTAATAACGAACCGGCGGTCCACAACCTTGCTAACCGACTTTATAAACAAGTGACAATCTCCACATACCCTCAAATTCTTTATCACAAGAATATCTTGCCCGATATCCGTGCTCAAAAGCGCAAACGCAATAGCCAATCTTTCACTATGAACCAAACCACTAACTTCATCGTTTCTTCTCTCTCCATTCTTATTCACGTGTGAATCATTCACTAGATCATCAAGTCTATCCAGCATTGCATATATCTCCTCTGTTTGTGGGTGATTATGATCACCAGCTACAAAAAGATTAGTCTTTCCTTTATGTTCAACATAACTATACCCCGGATCCTTTCTAAGCCTTCTTTCTCTCATCATCACACGTATACGTAGTATACCATCCGTGTTTTTAACCTCTGTGTATAAGTTTGATAATAAGACATAATAACCGATATTTGTGGGTTCAAGCTCAATCACACGTTCAAATGCCAACTCGGCCAACTCAACATTCTTGTGAATCTTGCAAGCACCCAAAAGGGCTCCCCATACAGCACCATCGGGTTTCATTGGCATTGTCTTAATGAACTTTTCAGCATCATTAAGTCGACCCGCCCTACCCAAAAGATCCACGACACACGAGTAATGTTCTGGACCTGGGTTCAACCCGTAATCCATCTTCATTGCATCAAAATAACCTAACCCCACATCAGTCAATCCAGCGTGACTACACGCGGATAAGACACTAACAAAAACCGGCCCATCAGGCCTAATGTTGCACCTTATCATCTCATCAAAAAGCTGCACAGCGGTTTCTCCTTGCCCATGCATCCCATATCCGCCTATAATTGCTGTCCATGATACTAAATTCTTTTCTAGCAGGCTATCGAAAATCTCTTGGGCTTTTACTAGATTACCACATCTAGCATACATATTTATTAAGGCATTATTCAAGAAAAGGTTGTGTTTATAACTACTGTTTTGTATTTTCTTTTCAATGTCTACACCAATTTTCTGAGCACCAAGATGAGCACAAGATGAAAGCACACCAACAAGGGTTATAGGGTCAGGATCCATACCAGATGATTCGAATTTCTGATAAAGATCCAAGGCTTCGGTTGCGTATCCATTTTGCGCGTATCCTGAGATCATAGCATTCCAAGTGGCTAACTCTTTAACAGGCATGCGGTCAAAGAACTTTCTAGCTAATTCGTTTGATCCACATCGAACATACATCGTAAGCAAACAGTTTCTAACACAGAAGTCAAGGTCTAACCCATACTTAGCCACAAAAGCATGTAAAGATTCTGCAAACTTCAATTGTCCATGATCAGTTAAACCTGGAATCAAACCCAACATGGTGACCGCATCAACACGAACACCCAATGATCTCATTTGGGAAAACAACTGATAGCCCGTTAAAAACCGATCATTCCGAGTATACCCAGCAACGAGAGCGTTATAACAAACTGTCAGTTTTTGTGACTGAGGACTTTCGTCGAACAGTTTGCGCGCATCTTCAATAAAACAACATTTCCCGTAAAACGAAATCAAACCCGTTTGTACGAAAGGTTCTGAGTGGCAGCCAGTTATAATGACGTGACCGTGAATCTGTGTACCTGAAATTGGAAGAGATAGGACGGCGCAGGACTTGAGAACAACGGGAAAGGTGAATGCGTTTGGAGAGGTACCGGATCGGAGCATTTGGCGGTAGAGATTGAGGCATTGTTGATAGTTTCCGTCTTTGGTTAGTTGCCGGAGTTGGGTGTTCCATGATGTGTAGGTAGTAGTGGTTATGGTGGTGTGGGTTCTGTTGGGGACGATGATGCGAAGGTGGTGGGAAAGGAGTGAGTTTGTGGAATGGAGAATGAAGGACTGTCTGGTCATTAGCATGAATATGCTGGGTGCTTTCTGTATATTTTTAGGTTAAGTAGAACCAATAATTTTTTATTTTGGTAATATCATCGGTGTGTAAGACGGACCAACTCCAATTCATAACATCAAAACATTAAAATTAATTCAACTTTTAATTATACTTAAAAAAAACACCAAATTGGTGGACCTATCTACAAAAATTATTTTTCATCAAAATTAATAATGATATTATTTAAAAACATAAAAATAACTCAATTAATGATGATAGTGGTGGTCCATTTAGCTTCTGTAGGTTGAATAGTCCAACACTAAATTTGATGTTTTTTTTGGAAACAAGAATGATGGCCGGCAAAAGTTTTGCAGATTTGGAGTCTGGTTGGAATCACGATACTTCAAATCACCATTTTTTGAAGTTGCTCTTAGTCATTTATCTCTTATTTTGATTGAAATTTAATTATGTTTGTGAAATCAATTGCAACATCAATTACCATCTACTTCTCATGTTTTAACAGTTGATTGAAGATTAAAAAATGATGTTATAGGTCACCTCTTATTTATAATGGGTATAGAGATTTTGGTTTCCAAATCATCCTCTTTTTAGAGTTTAGTTTCGTTAAGGATGTTTTATTGTATTTTATCAATGAACGTTTCCAGAAATAAGCTAATGTAGTGATGTGGGCAATACATACGTATCTATAAATAAATTGGCACGTTTCTTTTATAGATGGAAACAGTTTGCTATAAATATTTATTATTTCAGTTGAGGACTCAAATCTTTTTCAAATAGCAAGGAAGGACCTCTCTTCAAACACTTAAAGATCAACCCTCCATATTTGCATATTTCATTATCAATACAACATCAATTACCATCTACTTCTCATTCATCTTTTTTCGATATGGCCGTGTCGTTCGAACAACCTGCACCATCCCGTAAGTATCATATCGTCTTTTCCATGCATGTTTCTATCATATACATAAACTTTTTATCCTCGGATGTGTAGCACAATTGGCAAAGAGAATGATCGATTTTATCTAAATATACATAACAGAAAGTGGTTTTGTGTTGTTATTCGTTTTTAAGTATAGAATTAAATTTATATTCGGCATATTGTTACACATGTTTCTCACCTTTGGTGATACACTGATACCTGAATAATGTTGATAAACCTCTGGTTAACATGTTGTTTGTTGTTTGCACATAGATTCCCAGGTGGTGGAAACCAAGAACCAATGTGAATTGGTATTGGATGGAGGGTTTATGGTGCCTAATAGTGGTGCTTTTGATGACCCAGATATCAATGCTTTTGGTCACATATTCAGGTTTGTTATTTTTGAAACATTACTCTCAAGTAACTTGTTTTTGTTTAATTTCTCTTTGACATGAATGGAGGGTTTTTCTAACAGAGATTATGATGTTGAGAGCGAACGGCAGAAGCAAGTCAAAGAGTTCTACAAGATGAACCATATTAACCAAACATATGACTTTGATTTTATTAAATCCATTTATGTTATTTCAACTCTGTTTTTACCAAGTCAATAAACTGATTTGTTGGAATAATAGATAAAGGAAAGGTTATGCTTGTGCAAAAGAACATACCTGATGGATGGACAGAAGGAAGAAATTTCACAGGTGAAACATGTTCAATCATATATTTATTTTGTGGTTTCTTTTTGGATGCATTGTTCAGTATGGTTATAAATCTATGTTATCTATACATTTCTTGTTATTGTTTCAAATTTTTAATGTTAGACCCAAATATAAAAATATATTTGTTAATTTTGTCTTTTTCTTTTTGACGTTTGATTTAATGGGTTTTTCGATAAATTATGCTATTTTAATTTGATTTCATACTTTTTTGAAGTGGAAGTATTTAGTTTGGGGAAAAGATCATGTATCTGATTCTTGTTCTTTCCATGTATGTTACCTGCAGTGGTATGAAGTTTCTGCAGTGGTATGAAGTTTTCTGCAGATGAAAAGATGGTAGTGATAGAATTGCAGCAGGAATTTGGGACCAAATGGGCGAGAATAGCCACATATTTGCCTGGAAGAACCGATAATGATATCAAGAGTTTCTGGAGTAGCAGACATAAGAGACTGGCTCGAGTTGTTCAGACACCGCCACCACCACCAAAGTCCCAAAAATCTCTCCGTGAATCGCTTGCTCTTCATAAAGTACTCACCTTTCGAACCTCCTAGATTTTAATTGCAGACTAACTATTGTTCTTGTTAGAATGTCAAAAGAAAGCTAGATTTAGCAAGAAAACAAGCATTTTGGACGAATTATGCAATTGCAAAAAGAACCGTCATCCCTGGCACTTTTTGGTTATAAAATCGCTTGTTCTTGCAAAAATATAGTGTTCTTGTTGTATTTTTGCAATAACAGTTGTTTGTTTGTAACAAAAAACAAGCATCATAGGTTTAAAAAGTCATTTGGTAATGTTTCTTGTATCCTAACTTTGCTTTTGGGTCAAACAAGCGTGAGTCATTTCTATCTTGTTGGTTTTGACAAGGATTCTGGTAGTCAAATTCCTTCTATTCATGGTTTGTATATTTTATATACATTAAAAAATATATATTTGCTTTGAATTGGATATTGTGGGAGAAAAATTAACTCCATAAATAAATGTGGTGCCATATGGACCATGGTCATCTCATGAAAAAAACAACATAATTTTTTTCTTACAAAATAGCTAAGAAATCGTTAGTACAGCTCAAAAACCATTTTCCCTTCTCGTTTGTGACAATTTTGAAGCATCAATGAAAAAGTGGACCCACCTCAAAAACCATTATAATAGAGCAAGTTGTGGTGTTATAATCCCATTGCGTCCACATGCAAAAAACCGGCCAAAGTCTTAGCTTGCAAAACCGCAAGCCTATTTTATAGCTTATGAAAGTGTAAGGAAAAGTGTCTTGCATGTTGACTTGTGGCTCCTAACTATTTTGTTGAGAAAAATTAGTGAGGTAAGGCCATCGGGTTCATGAACCCGCACATATCCGATGTTTTTGGTTTTATTTTCATAGGGTTGGGTTCAGCGGGTAAGAGTGGGTTTGGTGGGTAGGCGGTACTCCACTTTAGGGTAAGAAGAGTAGGAAAGAGAAAAGCTGATGTGGCGTTGAGGTAACAATTGGGTTCAGTTGGTTCATTGGGTAGCGGTACTCATGGTCTAATATTATAACCCTTCAATTTACATCATCATGGGCCTAATCTTCAGTTGATGTTAAATGAATATGATTGTTTACATGTATTTCTTTAAGAGAAATTTACATAAAAGAATAGAGGACAGTTATTTTCAAGATTCAAGAAACAGTTTTTTTCTTAGCCACGTTTCTTCTCCCCTTTCTTTCCGGCTCCCCAACCATTGATTTTATCCCCAAATCTCTCCCTCCCGTTCATTCACAAAATTGAAATATCAACCCGTCTCCTTCCCGGATTCTTCTCCTTCCCCGTCGCGGTGGTTGCCGCCACTGGAATATTCCTTCTCCTCCTCCTTTGCTTCACCAAACGCTTCTGCTGCCACCATAAACCATCGATTTCTGTAGGTGTTGCTCCATCGATTTATCTTTCAAGTTTTCTGTTTGATTTTTCTTAGGGTTGGTATTCCTAATTATCGCAAGAAATAGAATTTCCAGAAGTGGATGGTGAATTTTTTTAAGGTTCTTGTCATCTCAGTTCTCTCCATTTGGATGTTCAATCACACCTCGTTATTAATATTCAATTCAAAGGAATTGTTTCTATGGTTTTACTAACATGTATTTGTAATGTGGAATTTTAATGAAACATGTATTAGATGTATTTATGTTTCGATAGAGATGATGGCAAGTCTGGAAGCAATGGCCAATGGAAGGAATTATGTGTTTTGTATGTTGTACTCATCAAGTTCTAACATGGAGATTGTTACTAAGCAAGATTTATTGGAGTTGGATGATGAATCTACCAAATTGACGAGGGAACACATAAAGCGTGCACAATTGCCTCATTTTTGTGAAGAAGTAACTTGCCTCCTTTACTCATATCCTATATGTTTTCTTATAGATAAGAGTATTGAAGCTAAAGCATTATATTTAGACTTGAATTGCATCTTCACATTTCTCACTCTAAACATTTAGGAACCTAAAAGTAAAGATATTTTTAGTGTTTTTGTCCACATTGTTCTGGTACAGTTTGTGAATTCTTACTTGTGCATACCAGTTCGTTTTGTAGTTTTAGTCATCAAGTTTAAAAGCAACAGAAATCTAATTAAGTGAAAAAACATATGACGATGATTTTTGTTTATTGTTATTTGGAATTTCTTGGTTCATACTTCTTTTTATCTCTCCAAGTAGGGTCGTTGCAGTTTTTGACTTCGCCTACAAGTTTGACGAATTTGGTTGATCAATTTCTTAGGAAACAAAAACTTGAGCATGGTGAAAAAACCAACAATTTAACCTAATTTATACAAAGTACTTAATCCATGTTTAACTTATAACAATCAATCTGTCCCTAACTTTTATACTTAAATAATTGATATCTTTTGCCTTGCTCATGGTTGGTTTAAGATGAAAAAGAATATAATCTATCTTATGGTTAAACGAAGTTGAGTTCCACATTAGTTGCGGGTGTAGCTTTATTATCGCATGGGGTACATGAATGCATGTTTATATCTTATCCATTCAAACCAGTGCATTCATGTATTCATTATCTAATTTGATTATCAACTTTTATTATCGCATGGGGTACAGAAATCTAACCTGTGCGGGTACAATGACTAGTTAAACTTTAATCAAATTAGATAAAAGTTGAAAGAAATTGAAAAAATAAAATAAAACCCCCGGGAAAAGAGGGGGTGTTATCGTTAATTGTCCGGCGGGAACAGCAAGAACCAGACCGGTTTTACGATGATTCTTCTGATTCCACAACCATCATCATCTTTACTCAAAATCCATCGGAAGAAATCGAACCGTTTGAATTTGATCAGAACCACCAATTCACCTTTTACAAACCTTGGTAATCATAAACCCTTCCAATCCAATTCCATTTCCTGTACAATCAAACTCTCAACTTCACTCAATTCAATCAAGCCCTACGTCCAATCACAATGGAAATCCATCCTCAAGGGCTGGATTTTCAGCGCCGTTTCAGTTTATTCATTATCCAGAATCGTACCCAGAGTAGGGAATTTCTCTGCCGTTATGAACGCCGAAAGGTTGAAGAAGGAGGGTTTGGTGATCGGAGTATTGTTTTTGGTTAGGTTAATTTCCAGTTACTTGCAGCAGTCTTTGCTTTGGGAGGCTTCGCTTCGCGCGGTGTATAAGATGAGGGTTTGTGTGTTTGAGAGGGTCTTACAGAGGGATTTAGGGTTTTTTGAAGGTGGTTCGGGAAATTCAGTGGGTGATGTTGCTTACAGGATTACTGCTGAGGCTTCAGATGTAGCTGATACTATTTACGCTCTATTGAATGTCAGTATTTCATTTTCTTGATTCTGTGTCTTCCACTGTGTCTGCATTAATGCATGATGTTTGTCTGTATGATTTAATATGAAAGTGCTAACCTTGGGTTATGGATCTTGCCATATTGTTTCATTTGTTTTTTCTTTTGTAGACCATTGTACCCAGTTCACTGCAGTTAATAGCAATGGCAACTCAGATGTTGGTTATTAGCCCTGTTCTCTCGTTAGTTTCTGCAATGGTAAGCAAAAGCTTCCCTTCGTTTATTGTTAAAGTTTCAGTTTCTTTGTGAAATTCAATTGAATGGTTACATGGTAATGTTGTTTGAAATTTTAAAGGTGATTCCTTTAATAGCCTTGGTAAGTGCTTATTTTGGTGAAGAGCTACGTGAAATATCAAATAAAGCGAATCTCAGTATCGCGGCTATCTCAGCCTATCTGAATGAGGTATGCTTCAGAAATACGATATCCATATCCTCCTTTGTTGTCTGATTTTATGTTGAAGTTGTAAATGTTGATGTGTTTATATAGGTCCTCCCATCAATCCTCTTTGTGAAGGCAAATAATGCTGAAAAGAGTGAATGTATGAGGTTCGAGAGGCTTGCTCATGCTGACTTATATGGACGTTTAAACAAGAAGAGAATGAAGGCGTTGGTTCCTCAAATGGTACAAGCAACGTTTTACGGGGTGCTACTTGTGATTTTCATTGGCTCATTGGTGGCTGGAAGTGATTTTATTGATTTTTCTGGTGTGGTTTCGTTCATAACATCATTGGTTCTCTTGATTGAGCCAATTCAGGTCATTCCCTTTGCCCCTTGCCTCCTCTACCTTTTACTTCATTTCATACTTTACTTTGAGCTCCCTTTGCATAAACCAGCACTACAACTTTGTGTGTTTGCTACCTTAATTTCCAAACTGGATTTGAATCGATGTTTAGATTGTATGAAGAAATTATTATTCACAAACTCCGTTCACCCTCTATTTTCAATTTGAATATTTCTCTATTTGTGCCAGTGTTTTCTTGAGAATTTGATTCTCTATTGTGTATAATGCTCTCTGTTATTATGGTTCAGCCTATAAGGATTTGTCTTAGCCTCTTAGGTCTTGTTTGTTTTTTAAGACTTAAGAGGTGTTGAAATCTTAAATCTGAATCAGTAAGACTGTTTGTTTTGTAAACTAATAAATGTCTGAATTTGTATATGTATATGACTCATTAGAATATTCTAGTGTTGAATTTATATATATAAATTTATACAATTTCACAAATTTATGCATTATCATTACAAAATTTACATCTAAATTATAAAATTAGCATTCATTTAAACGAATACGTTTAATCGATAATAATATATTTTAATTATATAAATTTAAATTTGAAAGTCGCCTAATGATAGTAAATTGAGTTTTATTATAATCCAAGTGAATCGATTGAGAGAAAGGATCTATTAAGGTTAATTCATTGAGGACAATAAGAGGCAAAGAGGTTGGTTAATTTACCTCTTACCAAATAAGAGGACCATAATACATAAGTGGCTCTGAAAATTTGGAAAAAACAAACCGTCTGAATGGCCCTACCTCTAAACGAATCAGACATAAGAGGCTAATAAGAGTTTTTTCCTAAAAAATAAACAAGGCCTTAAAGTTTCATCAGTCTGACCTCCAGAAATACGCAGGATGTGGGAAAAGCATACAATGAACTAAAGCAAGGAGAGCCTGCTATCGAACGCTTGTTTCAGCTGTCAAGTTTCAAGCCCAAGGTAAAAAACTTGAGCTTTATGAGCTCAAATTAGTTAAAAGTATCCAATCGGCACTAAACCATGCTCAATTTTGCATGCTTTGTTGGCATTAATAACTTTGTATTTTATGCACAATCTAAGTTGCTTCCTAAGGCCGCTATCTAGCCTTCAAAGATGACTTTTGAAGCTTGCCAGCTTGAGTGTTATGCTTAAGGAGCTTAGCTTGCCTAAGCTCACCAACTTCACTTGCCTCTATGGGGGGCTCGCTCCGGGCAGGTTCGGATGTGGGCCTTAAACGAGGGTTATTTAGGAGAATAACCTTCTGACATATTTTTTTTAAATCCATAACCTTCTGAAAATCTTCAGGCATCCTTTTGTTAGGAAGATGCGTTTTACATCTATCAGAAGGGTATTTTCGTAAATAACCCCTTAAATGATCATTATATTAGTGATTTCTGACGACACCTAATTAATGATGTTCACAAACCAGCTCTTATGACATCTGCATAGGTTATTGAGGAAATAAATGAAGTTCATGTAGAGTCTGTTGCAGGAGAAGTAAAATTCCGTGAAGTCTCGTTTAGATATGGTGACAGTATGCCTTTCATATTGAACAAGTTGGATCTTCATGTCAAAGCCGGAGAGACGGTTGCTTTTGTTGGGCCCTCAGGGGGAGGAAAGACGACTCTTGTAAAGTTGCTTCTTCGCCTCTATGATCCTCTTTGTGGTAAGCCGTCTGCATGTCAAAATTAATACCCTCGAAAAAAATGATTTTTTATCTTTTCTATTTTTATTTTTACCAATATTGATCCTTGTTAATAGGGCATATTCTCATTGATAACCGTGACATCCGGAGTATATCTTTGGAAAGTTTAAGGACGCATGTTGGACTGGTTACTCAAGATACAGTAAGTACCAAATTAATGGCGGATGTATAATAATATACTTAATTATAGAGTTTTTAATTGAGCCTGAAGAATCTACTGGTTGGATAGTTCAGAGGTTCAACCGTTATCAACCCATTATGCATAATCACATAATAAACGTACCAATATTTGAAAAAAATGAAAAAAGACCAAAATGCCCCTCACTTAACGGATGGAAGTTAACATCCGTTAGTGGGAGGGACCAAAACCGAACGGAAGTGCATACCACAGTGGGAAATGTGGAATAAAACTGCATCTTGATCTACTTTAACCTTCCTAACATATGAATTGTCAACAGACACTTTTTTCAGGGACAATTGCTGAAAATATTGGGTACAGAGATCTGATGACTAAAATCGATATCGAGAGAGTAATGCTTGCAGCACAAACTGCAAATGCAGATGAATTCATTGGAACTCTCTCTGAAGGATATGCAACAAATATTGGGCCTCGAGGCTCACTTTTAAGTGGAGGGCAAAGGCAAAGGTACCATGCTTAAAACATTAGGCCAAAATGTTGAAAATATACAAGTTAATAATCTAAATATGATTTGACTTATATATATATGTATATATAAATGCAGACTAGCTATTGCCAGGGCTCTTTATCAGAATCCTTCTATTCTAGTTTTAGACGAAGCTACTTCTGCTCTGGATACGAGGTCTGAGATGTTGGTGAGACAAGCTTTGCAGCGCTTAATGAAAAACCGTACTGTAAGTACAAACTAATAACATGTGAATTAATCAACTGGCAAATAAAGGCTAGGCCTCGGGTCGCCTGTTCAAGTCTCCTTAGGGTCAATGGAGATTTTTCTGACTGTTATCTTTAGGGTCACATGGGATTAGTTGAGGTGCTCAATAGCTGGCCCGGATACCTACAGTTACCCAAAAAAAAATCTACTCTCAATTGGCAAATAAATGCTAGACCTTGGCACTCCTCCTCATAGGTCACTGATTCGAGTATGATTAGGGCCAATGGGGATTTTTCTGGCTGTTATCTTCAAGGTCCCATGGGATTAGTTGAGGTGCGCACAAGTTAACCTGGACACCCACAATTACCCCCCCAAAAAAAAAGTCAACTCCAACCTCGTGTCTTGGTTATGCCAAATTTCTCTCTTATGTGTTGCCTTGACCCGTGGTTGCTGAATCATTGATGCTTGACCATGTAGGTTATTGTCATTGCCCATCGCTTGGAAACTGTTCTAATGGCGGAACGGGTTTTTCTTCTAAACGATGGAAAACTGAAGGAGATATCTCGCTCATCTCTCCTAGTTGCACAGCATGATTCGCTGGCATCAAGTGGGCTTGTTATATAGTTATATGACGTAAAAGAAGGTAGCATCCCTTTTTGCTGCGAAAAGGAACGTTAAGTGGAGGCGTGCAGAAATGATCCAATTTTATGCGCAAAATGCAGGTGTTTCCTTTCTTTTGTTCTATCATCATCGGTTTACACTTCAGAACAACCTAGATCTTGTAGTTATTAATCGAGTTGTTGATAAGTATGGAATTCGGATTTTTAGTAGAGTTAGTTGAACTTGGATAGTTGAAAAAGAATGTATAGGGAAGATGTATCATGTATGGTTGGTTAACTAATGTATTATGGTTATTTCAGGCACCTTTGAGTGTGTTTATTTGAAGGGAAAATTCCAATGTGTCATCTGTGAGGGTGCGTTTGGTAGGGTGGACAGCATGGGACAGGACAGGACAGGACACACCTGTCCCATGTTTGGTGCGACCAAATGTAGAACTAAGTGGAACTAAGTGGAACCATCATGGGACAAGGGTGTTCTATGCTTACCCCCTAGAACTAAGTGGAACAAGGATTTTTTGACAAATATACCCCTTCTTCTTCTTCTTCTTCTTTCTTTCCCACCACCACCACCACCCCCGCCACCGCCGCCACCGCCGTCGCCGCCACCACCACCGCCACCGCCGCCACCGCCACCGCCACCGCCGCCGCCACCACCACCACCACCACCGCCACCACCACCACCGCCGTCGCCGCCACCACCGCCACCACCGCCGTCGCCGCCACCACCACCACCGTCGCCGCCACCACCGCCACCGCCACCACCACCACCACCGCCGTCGCCGCCACCACCACCACCACCGCCACCGCCGCCACCACCACCACCGCCACCACCACCACCACCACCACCGCCACCGCCACCACCACCATCGCCGCCGCCACCACCACCGCCACCACCACCACCACCGTCGTCGCCGCCACCACCACCGCCGCCGTCGCCACCACCACCACCACCACCACCGCCGCCACTGCCACCACCACTAAACAAATCACTAGGGGTAAATGGGTCATTTAACTGGTCGTGTTCTGTCCTGTCCAGTCCTATTTATGTGTTACCAAACACTGAACAGCTGTCCTGTCCTGTTCTGTCATGTCCCGTCCTGTCCTGTCCTGTCCCGTCCTGTCTGCGTACCAAACGCACCCTGACTGTTCTTGGCAGGTTTTCTGCCTTTATTAATGTTTTATGGGTAACCATGATATCCGAGTCAGCTAACGTACACCAATTAATCTTCAGACAGACCATAAATAGTCTGTAGTCATCGCAGTTGAACCTTCATAGCAACAAGTGTTTTGGCAGTGCCTAGATTCGAATATGGGGAAGATGCAGCGACGGACCCATAAAATTTTTCATACGGTGGCACCATATTTTCTCATACGGTTTTATCGAAGTGTCATTCATCTTTTTATCAACGTTCAATATCGTCCGATGTGTTTTTAGCCAAATTCCGACATTTCGAGAGATTTTTAACGTTTTTTGCTTGATTTCAGGAGATTTTTAAGTTTTTTTTATCGATTTCGAGAGATTTTTTCGGTTTTTTTGGTTGAATAGGTATAAGATTTGGGTCTTTTTCCAGTTTAGGTGCACCCTTGTAGTTTCCAAAATAATATGGTAGCACCTCCTAAATCGATACGGTGGCACCTTCACGAAAACGAAAAATTTTACCCTTCGCCGGAGAATTAATACGGTGGCACGTGCCACCATGTGCCCACCTGCAGGTCCGTCCATGGGAAGATGAGACTTCCGCTGCATCCCCTTAAGCTTTAAAGGTGCACCAACTAATCCTCAGACGACCATAAATGGTACGGAGTCATTGCAGTTGATTCTCCGTAGCCACAAGTTTTTGGCAACGCCTAAATTCGAATATGGGGATGAGATTTCCGCTGCATCCCTCTAAGCTTTAACCCATATGGGGATTAGATTTCGGTTGCATTCCTCTAAGCTTTAACCCATACGCTACAACCAAAGTGATTTAAAAATCAACAATAGAAGCCCAACAAGAGTTTCTAGTGTGGATTTGAGTAAATCAACAAATAACAATGCATTTCTACTTTGATCTTATACATTGTTATTCTACTTTAAAAATGGGATAAAAAAAGACCAAAACTTGTCGACGAATGAAGTTGAATGGATTTTGTAATGGTATTTGAAAGTTGAATTTTATAATGGTTTTTGAAAGTTAAATAGTTTGTGTAATTTTTCAACCTACAATCGTGCCACCCTCTAAAGAACCTCCACTTTTCCAATCCCACGACACGACTATCATAAAAGAGGTAAATCATGTTTCAACAACAGGTGGGTGGTATGGTCCAGACCTCTTATTCATTCTGTAAGAGTGTCCATCTTCATGAAGACCTTTTAGAAAACCTTTTTTTATTGTACCCGCCATGCTCTAAGTTTCACGGGTTAATCACCACCTATCTCATCCCGAGTGTAGTCGAGGCAGTGGTGGTGCAAGACGGTTGGGCGCAAGCATTGTTTCGGTGCAGGCTGCGAGAGCAGGAATAGGCATGTGTTGCAACATAAGATAACCGTGCTGATTCAATCCCTGCATCGATCCCACCACAAACTCTGAATACTAGATATGACCTCAAAATAATAGGGTCAAGGTCGGCTGGTGAACGATGGGGGATAAGCTTCATCGTCAAGAGCGCTAACAACTCAGCTAAGAGCATCTTCAACAGCTTCTCTAAAATGATGTAATCTCCAAAATGGAGAATATGTTGGAGCTGAATACAATTTTTTTGGAGATTTCTAATTTTGATTCTCCATTTTAGAAAACTTTTGGCTAATCTGTTGGAGATGCTCTAAAGCCCCTTAAATGACCACTTAGTAATAAAGGAGGCCGATTGACAAGGCCCTTTGATAACAACATATATATAGGATGAACTTGATCATCCCCTTTACACTTTGCATTAAGATTTTTCAATTGTGTAGCAGATATCGTTGTAGGCCCAGAGCTGGAAGTACTCTTAGAAACCAGTCGGATAAATCCCAATATTGTATTCACTTGGAAGAAAAACAAAAACTGTGTTTTCTCTACTCGGTTATCATGTAGCAGTGCAAAGTCTAGACCTTGATATCACCATGTATAAATTCAGAAAATTTGTAAACAAACCCAGTATATCTCATCCAAATGTATCTTTAGGCAGGGGAGTAAGATGTACTCAAAGCCACCATAGATTTAGCAAATTTGTAGCAACTAGCAACTACCAATTTTACCATCAAACTTACAGCAATACCTTTTATGTAAAAAGAATATCTCAGTTAATATGTCTCCTCTTCCCTTGTAAGTCCACTATCACTGGATAAAAATGTGTTGTCCCAAACTCCCACCAATAAAATTAAGACACATAGAATTTTTATATATCTTTAATTTATTTAATTCAAACGAGACAGTGAAAATCTATATTTTATCCAACCTTTATGGTTGCCACAGATAACCAAATCAACCCGGAAATCTCTCATAGAGGCAGGCAAGGTTAGTCGTAAAATATATCCAGACTTTTCCTCTACTCCAAGGGGTAGAGAGGTTGTAGACCTACGACTTGCAAAACAAAAATTAAAAGAAAATGATTGCCATATATAGATGTAGTGATACAAATTATGTGATTAATAACATGATGGTAAAGAGAGTTGGCTGGCACCAAATGCATTATGCTTTAGTTGGCATCCTAATCACTATGTTCTAGAATAAACAAACAATTGCATGAATCATTAGGAATAGATTATATTTATCTTAACTTGCCTATTACATAATTTATTATCTATTAGTAAACCTGCAATCTCTGCTTGGGTTTTTAACTAGATCCCCTAAAAATACATAATATTTTATGTTATTTCCACAATATATTTAATGTTTATTGAGGTTTAAAGATACCGAAAGGGAACTTCTGGTGATTTTTATTCACAAGTACAACACTCCGGATGGATCATGATTCGTCTAAAACACTGCACTGAAAAAGAAAGACAATTTTATTAAAGAATGATGAAGCAAACAACTTTAGTTTTATCAATAAAATCAAACCAAAAGTACCTGCTTCACTAGTCTTCCCAGTTGAATGTTGAAACATCTTCGGGTGGTTCGACCCAGATGCTCTCGAACGGATCTTGTTCTCCCCAATCATGACACTGCTTCCTCGGGTAATATCTATGGTGATCTAAAGAGTATGATATGCACCGTTTGCCATAAAAACGAACTTTAGAGAAATAAACGCTATTCCTCATCATTCCAAGAAGATCAGTTCTTGCATGGGACGATAAGAAGCTAGCGAATAGCGTCACACCTTCAAGGGTTTTCATTTCGACCCATTCTTTATTAGCCTGATCCAGCTTATAAATAATTGGGTTTTCACTGTAACAAGTATAGATAACAAAGATATCTCCCCTATGCTCAGCCATAAACTTTCCTTTCCACCAATTTTTCACAAAGAAATTATCAGGACACCTGGGTGGAGGCACGATGCGGATAGTCCATGTGAGTTCTTGTGGGTCGTAAACTCCCAGCCAGCCAGTTAGACTCAAACAATAGAAAAGCCCGTTGCAGAAAACAAGCTTATTCCAGATACTGCTAACAAATGGCAACCGATTGTGGTAATTAACAGTAGTCCACACTGTTGCTCCTGGATGGCAAGTGCTGATTGCAACAACGGTAGGACTGACATGCTTAACCGTAAAAACGATGCAGTTAGGAGATTTAGGGGTGGTAGAAAACGCGACGATTTGATAGGTCATCTCAAATCTTGGTAACTTGATCATTTCTCGTGTAAAGGGGTTAAAAAATAGGACTCGTTGTGTTCTTGGTTTGTAAAGCAGTAACCAACCGTCTTTATTGTAACAGATCCTGCAGCCGTGTAACTCTGGTAATTCAAGAGAGTATGTTTTGCGTTGTGAAGGATCGTAGAACTCGAAACGGTGACCGAGTTTGGGGAAGTACATAAGCCATGGTGGCTTGTTTACCACCCGGACTGATAGGGCAACTGAGAACCATCGTTTGCAAACTGCAGAAGTGCGAATGTTGTCCTTTAAAGTTAATTGTGAAATTATAAATTCGAGGAGTTCGACTGGAAGGAAAGACCATGCCTCCTGATCTTCCTGCTCGATATTTCCCTTTGTTGAAACTCTTGTATCATCTTTAAATGTAACTGCTAACCTATCAAACACAAAATCATCTAAAAGAGTCACGTATACATCAAAAAATTCGACCTGTATCGTCTTTTAAGTTTCTTTACTCCCGTAATATCATCTTACACAGTTAATTATATTATTAAAATATTCAATACAACTCATAAAATATTATTTCTCTCTCCTAAACATTTAATTCAAAGTAATTTCATTGGTAAGCTGAATAAAAAATCATTTTCTCTTGGAAAAGTAATCATTTTTTGAGAAATCTCCAAATTTGGAGATTTTCATCATCTCTCTCATACTTTCTCCATTTTGGAGAAGGTTTTGGGGAATTTGTTGGAGCAAAAAACCCCCAAAATCTCCATTTTGGAGAAGCTGTTGGAGATGCTCTAATACCTTACTTCCTTTACTACCTGCATAACTTAACAAAGGTAGAAATGGAATGAAATCTGATACAAATTAGAGATTGATCGTGTATTTACATTATTAAATCAATGTATCAAAACCATTGAAGACTGAACATTATGAAACTACGAATGCACACAAGCTCAGAACCCCCATTTGTGATCAACAAGAGAATTCTCAAGAATTAATAAGTTTGAAAGCACAAAATTTTCGTCTATAGTTCATTTATCTCAATCACACCCAACAGAAAACCTCTGTAAACCTAAAATCCTCAACATCTCTTACTAAGCCAACAAGCCCCATCTGACAACAAGTCCTGTATAACCAACTTCGAGCAAAAACCTAAAAACGAAAACCTTTTCCTTAGAAACCCTAAACCCTAAAATTGTGAAGTTTATAACTTTCAATAATCCAAACAGATTGTCTAACAAATGCATATACAGTCAAATAGAATAAATAATAAACGAAATGCATCCATCATCCAACAATTCAATTGGATAACGAAAAAGCGAAAAACCATCAACTACCTACATACCAGGCACGAATTTTTCAAATTGAGGTTACTTTTGTCCAAATTCACTTGTGAAACACAGATATTATAGCTGAATTGTAAAGATAAGCATCGATCTCCTATTTACAACCCCAAATAACCAAAATTCATGAAGACCTAAAGTACAATTAGAAAGGAAAATCAAAAAATGATAAAAATCGATCGTAATTCACTTGAATTCGTTAAAGAAACTTACAATTTGAGTCTCCTTCTCTTCCTTCCTGCCATAACCACAGCCAGATTAAGCTTCTCTCACCACTCTGTGTGTGTTAGTGTGTGAGAGAGAGAAAGGGGATATGTTGAAACGAAGATGAGAAAGACGGTTGTCACAACGTGAGTGCAGCTTTGTGTGCTAGCGTAACACGTGTAAATAACAGAGTTATCTGATGTGACGCCGAACACTGGTAGTTTGTGAAGCCAACCAATGAGATAAGAGTATTAGAGTCGTTTGTTGACGTGGCAAGTTTTGATTCGATCGGAATTTGGTAGTTGGAAGACATACGGTGGAGCTCTGGTGTGAGTCCTAAACTAGATCTGCGTGGGAATCACAACGTTTTCGGTGGTCATATTGTGTGATTACTTTTTAACTTTAGTTTTGTTTTTTTTTAATAATTACCATATTCCTAATGGTACGAAATATCTCGAATCTAAAATCAAAAAATCAAAAAAAATAATTGTGTTTTATGTTCGGTTTTATTATTCATTACATAATATCAAATTCGTGGTTTTATGTGTTTTTAAATCGCATATTGGATGTATAAAATTCAAGGTCAATATGGTCAATTGGTCAAAGAAAAAAAAATCACTTGATAGTGTGGTCTTCAAATCCATAATATTTGTTGTTCTAGTAGACCAACCTATACATTAGTGGTTTGTATTTTTTGTAACTTGTTAAAAATTAAAATACAAAATTTATGTTTAATAAACTTAAAAGAAAACCATATGTAAGAAAAATGATAAGAATTTCATAAAGTGTGTACACAATTTCAATAAGAAATACGGATAGAAAAAACATTTCACTATTGGTTTTCAAAGACTCTGATATCCCATTAATACAAGAACTACACATAAAAATAAGCTCGAAAAATGTGACTTTGTACGAAAAGATCTAGATTCTCAGTTTCCTTAAATTTCAGTAATGCATTTGGGTTAGAAAGAACATTTCCCTGATAGTAGAATGCATCATAGCTATATGCTTTGCAAACTCTAGGTTATTTTGGAGACGATTATAATGGTATCATTTGTAAAAAATGTACTTTTAATGCATTTTAGCTCATATACGTTTATTTATGTTAATATGATAAGGGTCTAAAAGGAAAAATGAAAAAGTAAGGGATTAAAATAACTAACTAATTATAAGAATATTAAGCGTAACTTATAAATAAAAAAATTGGTTTGAGATCGTGGGAGGCTATGCAATGCAGCTTTAAAGTTTCTACATATACCATAATCACGTATACCTCTTAAAAAGATTCAAGATTTCAAAATAACCGTTAAGTCTTTTCATGGTTCTAAAAAACTCGCCGCCAGCCGCCATGACGCGTCATGGCACCAAGGATTTTGTCTTACGTCACGTTAAGCTCGTGGCACGTCATGGCCTAATGCGCAGTTTTCGTAATACGATATTTGATTTTTTCTTATGTTTTTGATGTCTTATTTGCAAGTTTTTAGTATATAATCCAATTTAACATGCTTAGTATTATTGGCTTGTTTAGTAACACTACAAAACATATGTTTTTATATATAATATTATATATGAATTAGAAATCCTGATGCCATAAGTCACGCCATGAAAACGTCATGGCTTCGTCGTGGCTCCTAATGCTTGAGACGTGGTCTCGCCGCCACGCCTCACGTCATTTAGAACCTTGAGTCTTTTATATAGTAGTATAAACTTTAGGGGCAGGTTTAAACAAAAAAAATAAATATTATAAGGAGGTAAAAAAAAGTAAATGTTAAGATAAGATTTATATTTGAATATTGAAAAGAAAACTATCTAAAATGCATAAGTGAACCGACTTCATAGATTATTCATATTGTTTACATTTTAATCTTTTTAACCTCTCATTTTTACTTTCTCGTTATATTAGCCTTCTTGATTACTTGAATCTCACATAACTATGTTGTTATTGTAAATAATTGATCATATTTTCAACTATGTGTGTTCATCTAAACTGCTAAACTACATAAATCGTCTACATCATACCGCAAAGCACAATTAAAACTTTCGCGATACGGTTTATGATTTGCATTTTTACCAATTCTGATGTAGTTTGTGGTTTTGAGTTATCAAATCGCGGCTCAAACCGTATCACACATGTAACAACTCATGTCCTCAAAATCTGCAGTAGTTGGAAGTTTGGGGGCCAAAGTGAGAAAAAAATGGAACTTATGGATTAAGTGGAAAAATCTGAGGAATAAATGGGGTAAAACCCCTAAAACCCTTTCATTCCTTCATTTGGACGGCTACACATTGGGGAAGAGGAGAAGAAGAGAACACAACTCTTGTGGAGGTTGAGGTAGGAGGATTGCATCAAGAACCTTGAAGACTTCATCTTCTAGGTATGGTTTATTCTCAAATCTTCATCTTCTTGCTTTGTTTGGTGAGAATTGTGTTTGGGAATCTTGTGAGTAAACCATTAAGAAGTATTAAGCTTATTTTCAAGGGAAATGGATGCTTGATGAGTTCCCTATTGGTTTATTAACTTCTTTTTGAGAATCATCCACCATTTCAATGGTAGAAAATGGGTTGTGTCAAGAATATGGATTTTGGATTAAAAAGGGTGAATCATTGGATTGATTTAATTGGGATTTATGTGTTTTAGATTTGGGTATTTGATTCCTAAAGGTTTGATTAGCTAAAAAAATCGATTTTGGAAGTTTTGGAGTGGATTTTCGGGTTGGATTCCATTGTTGTAATAACCAGGTACGTTAGTGGTTTATTTAGTTTTATTATTTATTTAAGTTCAAGGTAAGTTTGGGGTAGTTTATAAATTATGGATTTTTATAGGTGAGCTTTATTTTTGATTGGGAAAAGAGGAGGGTTTAAAGTGATAAAAAGGTGATAGTAGAGGGGTTATGTGGTTGAAGTGATGAAACTTCATCCCACACCGCCTCTTGTGTTTTATTAAGAGAAAAGAGAGGAAGGGGGATTGATATATTTTAGTATCTGTGTGTGTGTTTTGGTTTCTGCAAGAAGAGAGAGAGATATAGAGAGATCGAGAAAGAAAGAAGATGAGATATTTTATATCTCTGTGTGAGTGTGTGTTTTGAGACGAGAAGAAGAAGAAGAAGAAGAGTTCGTACGGTTAGAGCTTCAATTGTTTGTGTTGGAAGCGATTTGGAGGTAATTTCCTTTATGTTTTATGTTTGTATTTACTAGTAAATAGTTTCTATCAGATTAGAATGTTAGATTTGTAGTTGTGCAGATTTAATTTGGGTTCTGGGTTTTATGAAATCGGCTGTGTTCTTGAGAGTCCCGGTGGAGTCCCGGTACTATGGAGTCCCGGTACCGAGAAGTCCCGGTACCGAGAAGTCCCGGTACTAGGGAATCCCGGTACTATGGAATCCCGGTACTCTGTGGAGTCCCGGTATTTTGTTAAGTTCAGGTATTAAGTCACAGTGGGTAGAAGTACAGTACAAGTGAAACAGTTGAGGATAGGAACTTGGTAGGTTTTATGTGATTGGCTGGTAAAGTGATTTATGTATCTAAACTTGTTTCAGATTCTGTGGAAACGAGGTGAAAGATAGAATCATTTTGAAAGAAGCTCGCAGGTGTTTTTTTGTTAAGCAATTAAGGTGAGTTTTACTTTAAAACGTTTTCAACTGGAATACATGTATATGTGTTTATACATATGAGATGGATTTGTGCGGACCGATGTGTAGCCGGGTTCCGGTGTGCGGACCGGTGAGTAGTCGGGTTTCGGTTAGCGGACCGATGAGTAGTCGGGTTCCGGTGTGCGGACCGGTGAGTAGTCGGGTTCCGGTGTGCGGGCCGATGAGTAGCCGGGTTCCGGTGTGCGGACCGGTAACGTTGATTATTTATTAGTTGGCTTGCTACCAAATAATATGGCCAGTTGTGGAGGAATAAGGTGGGACGAGATGTACGAGTCTTGAATGGTATTTATATACGTGTGGTATATGTGGTATTTAAATACGTGTGGTATGTTTATATTTTACGAAAGGATTACCAAAGGTTTATCTAAACTATTTTGATATAAAGTATTTACATAAAAGGTTTTATAATTGTTGGGTCTTCACAGATTTGAAATTGACTTAATTAAACCCTCTTAAGTACTTAGAATATTTTTGGATTCTTTTGTGTAACTTGTACTCTCATATCAATTGTTCGGTGAAGTCGAAGATCAACCGAAACCAAGTGCGAAGACTATCTCATTGCGGAAGTGAGAAAATCGGCAACAACTCTCTACAAGTTACACCACCACCGATATGCTTGTGCTATCGGTGGACAAGCATCACCGAATTGAAGAAATTCGGTGAGAAGCTCAAGAAGACTCTCACCGATATGCTTTCAGAAATCGGTGGAAGTTCAAGAAGATTTCCACCGATATATGTTCAAAGATCGGTGGGAATTTGAGAAGACTGCACCGAAATATTCTACACTTCGGTGAAGGATCTCTCTTCTCTAAAGAAGTGAGATTTCAAATTGGTACAGTTTCCAATACAGGAGGTCGGTAGCCTTATTCTCTGAAGACAAAAGAAAAGATCATTTATTATGAGACAATATCCTATTGTCAGATAAAAGTGGCAGTTTGTCATCTTATCTATTCTCAGATAAGGTCTCTTTCTGGTACGACTGTCCTCCTGGTTCTTTGGATAAGTTAAAAAGGAGATATCAGCTTTTCAGAAGTCAACCTCTACAATGAATGGAAGAGTGACAAGTGTTCCAAGCATTAAATGATGCATGGACTATAAATAGAGGAAAAGACTCTCCATGCAAATCACGCTTCTGAAGATCACTAAGTGCAAGCTCCTTTCTTACTGAAACTGCATCTTGTGTCTAAGTGCCCAATTTGTTCTAAGTGTTTTACAGTTTACTTTGTGTTAGATTGTTAGAATAGTTTAACTGTTCTTTTCCGCAACAATCTTTTGTTTTCTATGTGTAATTCTTATTGAAAGATTTTCAATAAATTGAATTAAAACTTGTGAAAAATCTAAGTATTGTATTCAACCCCCCCCCCCTTCTACAATACTTGTTGAGCCATTTTGGGACCAACAAGTGGTATCAGAGCGGAAAGTTTAATTCATAAACTTGATCCGCAATGGCTGCCTCATCTTCATCCCTAACTGTTGAAAACACTGGTCAAAACAATTTTGCTGAAAATGGTTCCATTTCAAAACCTCCCAAGTTTAATCCTAACAACTTTTCTCTATGGAAAAGCCGTATGATGCTATTTATGGAAGGAGTGGATACTAGATATCCAACCATTCTCAAGGAGGGACCTATCATCCCGAGAGTTTGGGCTCGCTATGAAAAGCAGAGGCCTGGTAAGGAACCAGTTGATAAATCAAGTGACTCTGATGAATCTGAACCTTCCGACATAGAAAAAGCAAAGACTACTGGTCGTTACATTCTCAAAAACCCAAAGGAATATACTGATGAGGAAAAACGATTGGTGTCTCTGGATTCTCGGCTTAGAGCAATCATTGCTCTCTCACTTCCTGATGAAGTCTATCACTCTCTTGTTAATTTCGGTACTGCTAAAGAGATGTGGACTACTTTGTGTGTACTTTATGAGGGTACAGAGGAAGTAAAGAAAAGCAAAAAGATTGGCCTCATTCGAAAATATGAGCTCTTTGCCCATGAAAAGGGAGAATCTCTTCCAAGCTTTTATAACCGTTTCAACTCTCTCTTAAATGATTTAAAGTTACTAGGTAGAGTTTATGATAATGAGGAAGTTCTATGTAAGTTTATGGATTGTCTTCCTGACTTTTGGGAAAACATTTGCACTTGCATTAAAACTACCAAGGATTTGGAATACATGCCTTTAACTGTTTTGTATGGAACTCTGTTCAACTTTGAACAAACCAAGCTTCATAGAAAAACCATCTTCAAAGAGATAAAAAGCTCTTCAATAGCTCTTATCTGTGAAAGTTCCAAGAAAAGTCAAAATGTTCCTTGTATCACATATCCCTCATCAGACTCTGACACCGAAAATCAGAACAACCGCTCTCACCAAACGGAGGCATATCTGAGTGATGCCGATGATGAAGGTGATGAAATTTCGGTAGACCGAATGTCTGATGAAATGGCTATGATGACCGGTTTTAAAAATAAATCTCGAAATTTCAACAAACCCAGAAGTTTCAGAAAACCATCCTTTACAAAAATGTCTTATTCTGATAAGGCAAATGAGGAATGTTTCAACTGTGGTAAGAAAGGACATTTTGCTGCTGAGTGTAGAAACAAGCGTGTGTCAAAAGTCAATTCTACGTCCTCTGACAAAAATCCTTCCAAATTTGAGAAATCCAAAGATAAATCATATTTCAAAAAGGATTCTCAATCCTCCTTACTCTCTCATTAGGAACGTGCTGAAAAGTACAAAGCTAAGTACAAGAAGGAAAAGGAAAGAAATGAAGGATCTCAAAGGAAAGGAAAAGGATTAATGGCTGAGGCTCATGACTGGGAAGAAGAAGAAACCTCTGACAATGATTCTCAAAATATGTGCTTTATGGCCATATCAGAAGAGGTGAAGGAATAAAATGCAAAGTCTCCAATGGCATTAGTTTCAACTGAATGCTCATCATCATACTCTCAGGTACATCCCTTCAATGACATGACTGATATTGAAAAGATAAATGCTTATGAGTCTTTAACTCAAGATTTTTACAATGTCAAAGAAAGCAAGAAAAGAAAATTTGCTCAAGTTAAAAATCTTAAATCTCAACTTGAAGCTTTCATGTGTCAACTTGGAAAGTTTGAGATAATCAAAACTGAGCTTGAAAATCTAAAAGTCATAAATCATGAAATTGAAAAGGAAAAGAATAAATTGTTCAAGAAGTTAAAGAAAGAACAGGAAATTGTCAGAAAATGGACAAATTCTTCAAGGAATCTTGAACAGATCTTTCAAGACCAAATCCGTGGTGGTAACAAGTCTGGGTTAGGATATGAAAAATCCATGCTTGAAAAATCTACTCATGTACTTGTTCCCATCACCGATGATGACTCTGAGTCAAGCTCTTGTGATTCCATTTCTTTAAATTCTGCTGATCTTAGTGAAGCCTTAAAATATGGAATGTTTTTAAAAGCCAAAGAATCTTCATCTGATCAAACCCATAAAGTGCAAGATGTTGTCAAACCCATTCATGATGTGTTCAAAGATCTAACCATTGACAACAACTCTTCTAGTCTTACAAAACCACAAGCTCTCAAAGAAAACCACGCCACCGAAAAATCCTTCGCCGATTTTGTGAAAAAGGGAAAGTCCAAAGCTTTCTCAAGAGAGACCCCTGACCATGCTTCAACCTCAAGAACCGAACTTTTTAGAGGTCCTCGCAATCCCCTTCTCGGTCCAAAGATTAAGATTGATATATTTGGAAAAGAAAAAGGAAAGGAACAAAAACCCAAAATAACTTTCATCTACCGAAAATGTTATAATTGTGGTGATACCTTTCATCTTGCTAAAGACTGTCCAAAGGAAAGAATTGACAGATCTAAACCCAAGGTCTCTCACACTTCTAACCCAACAGGACCCATTACCAAATGGGTACCTAAGAACTGATTTGATGTTGTTTGCAGGTTTTTGAGCACCAACAAGTTTGGTATTTAGATAGCGGGTGCTCACGTCACATGACTGGAAACAAACATCTTCTTGTAAACTATGTGTCAGAGAAGGGTCCTTCTGTAACTTTTGGGGACAACTCCAGAGGTCATACTAAAGGATATGGAACTCTCACAAACGGAACCCTCACCTTCAATAAAGTGGCATTTGTTGAAGGTCTCATGCATAACCTCCTTAGTATTAGCCAACTGTGTGATCTTGGATACAAAGTCATCTTTGAACTGCGTATCTGTACTGTTGTTGACAAGAATATGAAGGTTGTCCTCTCTAGAAGAAGGCTAGATAATGTGTATATCATTGATATGAGTCAAAACAACTCTTCAAATGTCTGCTTCGTGTCTGACGATACAGTCAAAAGAAACTGGTTGTGGCATAAACGTCTGTCTCATCTTAACTTCAAAACCCTTCATAAGTTATCAAACAAAGAGCTGGTGACTGGCATGCCTAAGTTAAACTTCGTCAAAGAAAAGCTATGTGATGCATGTGAAAAAGGGAAGCTCACCAAATCCTCTTTCAAAACCAAGCAATGCACTTCCATCAATCTTCCACTTCAGATGCTGCATATGGACCTATGTGGACCAGTCAGCACTCCCAGTATAGGAGGAAGAAGGTACATTCTTGTTATTGTTGATGAATTCTCTAGATATTCTTGGGTGTCTTTTCTCAGGTACAAAAGTGATGCAACTGAAGAAATCATCAACTTTGTCAAAAAGAATGAAGTTCTGAATGGTCAGCTTGTGAGATCAGTAAGAAGTGACAATGGCACCGAATTCAGAAACAGCAGTTTAGAAGATTTTTTTAATGAAAAGGGAATCTCTCAAAACTTCTCTGCCGTCAGGACTCCACAACAAAATGGCGTTGTGGAAAGAAGAAACAGGACACTATGTGAAGCAGCAAGGTCTATGCTGTGTGAAGCAAATCTGCCAACCTATTTTTGGGCCGAAGCTGTCAACACTGCCTGTTTCACTCAAAACAGGTCGGTGATAACAAAAAGACATGAGAAAACTCCATATGAAGTCTTTCATGGAAGAAAGCCAAACATTGGTTTCCTTCATGTCTTTGGCTGTGTGTGCTTTATCCTAAATGACAGGGAAAATCTTGGGAAATTTGATCCTAAGGCAGATGAAGGAATCTTTGTGGGATATTCCTTGAATTCTAAAGCCTACCGAGTCTACAATCTTCGGAGAGAATGCATTGATGAATCTATCCATGTAAAGTGTGATGACTCAAGATCATCTTCTATGACAAATGATGATGAAGAACTACACAGATGGATATCATCATGCATTGGGGAATCTCCCATTTCAACCTCCACTGATCAACCCTGTATTCCAAATATTCCTTCTGTTCCAAACAATCAAGCTGGGTCATCGTCTTTATCACCTGAAATCCCCTCTGCCGAAATTGCCTCCACCGAACCCTATCCATCATCCACCGAAATTAACCTCATTACCGAATCTCTTCCTGTCGATAATCCCTCTGACAACCCACCTTCACCACATCCTGCCGACACCCCAGCCTCGAACTTTCCTTCCACGTCAACTATTCCTCCACCAATGCCCCCTGCTCTTAAATGGACCAAAGATCATCCCATTGATCAAATCATCGGTGATCAGCTAGCTGGTGTTCAAACAAGAAGAGGCACCAGTAACATCTGTCTCTATGTGAATTTCCTATCTCTTGTTGAACCTAAAAAGATTGAAGAAGCCCTAACTGACCCATGTTGGGTTTCGGCCATGCAAGAAGAACTCTCCCAATTTCAAAGAAACAAAGTCTGGAGACTTGTGCCTAGACCTTCAAGAAAAACAATCATCGGCATAAAATGGGTCTTCAGAAACAAAATGGATGAAGATGGTACTGTCATAAAAAACAAAGCCAGACTCGTAGCTCAAGGCTACCGACAGGAAGAGGGTATTGACTTTGATGAAACTTTTGCTCCAGTTGCCAGACTTGAAGCTATCCGGATCTTTCTTGCTCATGCTGCTCACAAGAACTTCAGGGTATTTCAAATGGATGTAAAGAGTGTTTTCCTGAATGGAGAACTAGCTGAGGAAGTATATGTGAAGCAACCTCCAGACTTTGAAGATTCCACACACCCAGACTATGTGTACCGACTTGACAAAGCTCTGTATGGGCTCAAGCAAGCTCCTCGAGCCTGGTATGACACTCTCGCCATCTTTCTACTCAAGCATGGCTATACTAGAGGTACAATTGATAACACTCTCTTCCACAAGCAATCTTCAGGTAATCTCATTCTTGTTCAAATTTATGTGGATGACATTATTTTCGGTGCCACCGATGAGTCTCTGTGTGATGATTTTGCTTCTCTCATGAAAAGTGAATATGAGATGAGCATGATGGGGGAGCTAACTTTTTTCTTAGGTCTTCAAGTGAAACAAATTTCAGAAGGAATTTTCATAAACCAAAGCAAGTACATTAAAGACCTTCTGAAGAAATTTGGCTTTGAAAACTCATCCCCTATGAAAACTCCCATGGCACCACCTTTGAAACTTGACACCGATTTAAACGGTGAATCTGTGGATGTCACTCATTATAGAGGCATGATTGGTTCGTTGCTTTATTTAACTGCTAGCAGACCAGATATCATGTTTGCTACTTGTCTGTGTGCCCGTTATCAAGCAAATCCAAAGAAATCTCATTTGGATGATGTGAAACGGATTTTCAGGTATCTAAAGGGTACCATGCATCTGGGTCTTTGGTATCCCAAAGACTCAGGTTTTGAACTCATGGGATATTCAGATTCTGATTTTGCAGGTTCAAAAATTGATAGAAAAAGCACAACAGACAGTTGTCAATTCCTTGGTGGAAAACTGGTAAGCTGGTCCTGCAAAAAGCAAAATTCAGTCTCAACATCCACTGCCGAGGCTGAATATGTTGCTGCTGAAAGTTGCTGCGCCCAGATTCTATGGATGAAAAACCAGTTGAGAGACTACAATCAGTTCTACTCCAAGATACCCATCCTATGTGATAATTCAAGTGCAATTGCAATTGCAAACAATCCTGTTCTTCACTCACGGTCCAAACACATCGATATCAGATATCACTTCATCAGGGACCATATCTCCAAAGGTGACATTGAGCTGCATTTTATTCCAACTGATCTTCAGCTTGCAGATTTGTTTACCAAACCTCTGGATGAGGCCAGGTTCACTTTCCTCATCGGTGAACTTGGCATGTTGTACTTAGAATAGGTTCAAAAAAAAATCGGTCTGATAATTCTCGGTGATTCATCTTTTCGGTGATTCTTCTTTCGGTGATTCATCCTTCGGTGACTCTTCTTTTCGGTGAGTCATACTAAGTGATCTTTTCGGTGATTCATATTTCGGTGATTCATCGTTCGGTGATTCTTCTTTCGGTGATTCATCCTTCGGCGACTCTTCTTTTCGGTGAGTCATACTAAGTGATCTTTTCGGTGATTCATCCTTTCGGTGATTCATCTCTCGATGCTTCATCCTTTCGGTGAGTCATCCTAAGATTTTTTTGTTGTGATTCTTCTCTCGGCCTTTCTCGGTGTCTCAACACCTCGGTGGATCCTCACCGACTACCGATACTTCTGTGTGTTTCCCACCGATATCCACCGATTGTCCCCTCACTTTCCTCACCGATGTCCACCGAATTTCAATCCTATCTACACGTCACCCCTATACCCCTAGCCTGTCAGACCCGTTTCACCTCCCCGTTTCGTGAAACGGATTTCTGACCACAATTCCCAAGTGGTCATGATTTTTTTTTATTTTATTCTATTTCATTTTAACCGTTCCCCCCATTTTTTTAAACCCTATATATACTCGATCCTCCACTCTCATTTTCCCTTTACGTTTTCTGATTCTCCTTCGTGCTTCCTCTATAACCTGCAACTACACCAACTTCGTGCTCTCTCTCTTGATCATCAATGGCGTCCTCGAAGAACATCTCCCCTACGTGTTTTGTTGATCTCAAGTTCAACCCATGCAATCACGTTGCCAGATTTGAACCCGATCCCTCCCATCCTGAATTTTCCCATGTGATCAAGTTCCTCACTCGATCTCCCCTTCTTCATGCCTTCACTTGCAATCTCAAAATGAGCAAAATGCTCGTTGGGACATTCTGGCTCTCCTGTGTGTATGACCCCTCCAATGATGTGATTCACGCATCCATACTTTCTGAAGACGAGGATGATCACGACCTCACTTTTGGGGTCGATGATGTTCGCTCTGCCCTGAAAATCGATGCTTTCGATTCCTATGACGATTGGCATTCCGATACTGTTCTCGAAGATGTTCTCAGTACCACAGGATACGTGGTCGACGACAACTCCAAAAGCTCCAAAGGTCCTGGAACTCTTCTTAGGAGTCACATGGGTAGTATATGGAACTTTTTCTTTGCTCATGTGATCCACTGCCTCTCCCGAAAGACGAGCGGCCATGATCAATCCCCCTCATACATCACCAAACTTGCCTATGCCCTCATCTTTCAACGCCGAGTTGATTTCGCCCAGTACTTCTTCACCGAATTAGTGGAAGTGATCTCCCATCCAAGGAAGTGCCACGTTGCCTATCCCCGATTCATCTCCATGATCATCCAGCACAAACTTGGAAAGTCCCTGGACGAAGATCGCAAGTCCCGCACTCCCCGATTCTCTTATGACTGGGCTCCACCGATCGTCGGCAGCAAAACTCTCAACGTCGGTGCTCTAGACACCGATCGTCCTTTACGCCGAGGTATGATCACTTTGGCCATCTCCCCAGAACTTCAATGGGGTGATTCTGAAATTCCAGGGTTTCACCACCCCGATATCCCAGAAGTCCTTGCTGCTGCGATGACATCTTCCCCCCGTTCCAGAGCAAAGTCAGTCGGCGCGAAGAAGAAATCGGCCGCCGACACCTCCGCCGCTGCTTCCAAGACCACGACACCGATTAACCCATCGGTGACTTCCCCGGTCCAAAAACCTTCTAAACGGAGGCACTCCTCGTCCCCCCCGAAAAAGTCGGTTAAAACGATCTCGGGGCCCTGTCCGTGAGTCATCCCCTTCCGAATCTTTTTTGTTCACCACCGATCACTTGGTTATTCCTAAGGCATCCCTCAATGTACCTCTTCCCACCCATTCTCTGAGTGAACATGCTGCTTCTCCCGCCGAATCTCTAGACTCTCCCTCCGAAAGTCTGGACCTTGCACTGCACGCCCTTTCACCCGGTCAGTTCTTGATCGATGATGATGCACAACCCGATCAGGGTTCCCCCCCATTAGATCCCCCCATGACTTCTTTGCAGGTCTCTTTGATGACATTGGTTCTCCCCGAACCTCCCCGTCTGACAGAGCGACCCTCATTGAGTCCGCTTCCCCTTCCCCGATGAAATCTCCTGTGACCCAAACTTCTCCCCGAAGTTCCCCACGGGTTCACTCTCCCTGAAGGTCGCCTACGCAACACCGATCCCCCCCGGTTCAGGAATCTCCCCGACGATCTCCCACTCCGCCACCGAGACCGCTATTCCCCGATGAAATGTTATATCCCAGCAACACTCCCATCTCGGCGGAGGATCCCCTTCGCATCCGCTACATCGTTCCTGGGGATATCGGGGGTCACTCAACTGTTCAAGAACCCTCTCTCATTGAAGACTTACAGGAAACCGCTCGACAGTGTCGGCTTGTCGGCACCCAATTTGAATCCTTCAAACAGGCCACTCTTGCAATGATCGCCATGACGAGCTCCCAAATGTCCACCATCGAGTCTCGGCTGCCACAGATTATTTCAGATACTATTACCGATGCTATCAGGCCTCTTACCACCGACATCTCCACTTTGGTTTCCAAGGTGGACTCCTTATCCCGATCTCATGGGGACCTTGCCTTCTCCTCGGTGCTTTCAAGGCGGCCTCCACTGTCAAGGACTCTGAACTTCAGAGGTTGCTTCAAGAAGCTAAGTCTCATCAAGACTTCGGCCAGGCCACTGCCAACTCTCTTCGTGATATCAACACCAAACTTCAGGAATTCAGTCACCTGGAGATGGATCTCGGTGACTTCACCATGGTCTCTGATGAGGTACCAAATCGTCTTTCCCTTCTTCATGAAAAATTCGACTACATTTTCCGACAGATGGGTTTGAAGATTCTGGTTGGTGCTGAGGGGGAGAAAAAGATAACCCATCCCAAGTTGCCATCCCTTAAACAAACGGTCATCCCCAAGCCTCCATCTTCCACCGATGACATCCATGTAACCACCGAAACCCACGCTGAAACCACCGATATTGAGGGGGAGCAACTCTCTAAAGAAAACGAGTCGAAAGACAAGTCAACTACTGAGGGGGAGAAGCTTTCTGCGGCCGAAACTGACAAGGGAAAGAAATCTCTTACTGCCGATCAATTGGCCGAACAAGAAAGACTAGAGAAAGAAAAGATGAAGTATGGGATTCGCCCCACCGATGCAGACAAACTCAAGCTTAAACCTCCATCGCATCCGCAGGAACCCAATCTTGGTCTGACTCCTCAAGAAATTGAGGAAGCCAGATTAGCCCAAAAAGCCCTTGATGATACCAAGGCCCTCTCTCTAAAGGTTGCAGAGGAAGAAGCCAAGAAAGCCAAGACCACCGATGCCGTGTCGGCACAGAAATCGGTACTGAGTGAATTTGAACAAGAGAGAAATGAAGAGGTTAGATGGTACAAGTTGAAGATGCACCACCGATCTGACAGAACCCCAATCTCAGGTGTCAAGATCGCAACCTCCAGATCCAATCCAAAAGACATCAGGCTTATCATTGATCGGGAAGATGGCTCCTTAAAAAGTGTGAGAGACTACCAACTCAGAACCTACGGTCTCCCCGAATGGTACGAGATCTCTCGACACTTGGCAAAAAATCCAAACCCAAAGAAGGACATCTTTGTCAAATACATTGATGATCTAATGGCAAAGATGAAGGAGATCAAAAAGAAGTATAGCATCGTGCTTACCACCGATGAAAGATCGAAACTGCAATCCTTGAAGGAAGAAGTGTGCCTTCCTAAAGTTCAGAATCCCCCCGACACGGTCTTCAAGGATATGGAAAAGGAAGGAAAGATACCGAATGTAAGTAACTTGAGTCTTTCCCTTCCCTCTTCGGTATCATATCCCACGACAACTCTGGGTCTTTCACCGATTCCTGGTCTATACTTCAACGATGGATTCGGCAAACGAGCCTTCTTCAGATTCTCTCAAATTCCCGTTGCCGACACCATGTTTCTTGAAGGCCTCCACAACTTGTTCCCTCACATCCCCGAAGCTCAACCCTACTACCGAATCTTAATGGACGAGATCAAACGCCTACAATCGTCAAAGAAGTAGGTCTCTTTTTTTTCGGTAGTTGTGATAATCTTTTGCTTACCGATGTATGAGAATGACTTATGCAATTCAAAGTGCTTCTCTTGTTTATATTTTGTACATACCTTTTATTTCCCTGCTTCATATATACTGTATAGATATACTCAAACAAACATAGATAAAAAAAAAGGTCTATGTGAAAAAGAACCCAAAAGAGTAAAAAGGGTCAAAATGCTCTTATTTTCATTTGCTCTTTAATATTCTAAGGATAGAGATCAAATTCAAATAGGGGGAGATTGTTGGGTCTTCACAGATTTGAAATTGACTCAATTAAACCCTCTTAAGTACTTAGAATATTTTTGGATTCTTTTGTGTAACTTGTACTCTCATATCAATTGTTCGGTGAAGTCGAAGATCAACCGAAACCAAGTGCGAAGACTATCTCATTGCGGAAGTGAGAAAATCGGCAACAACTCTCTACAAGTTACACCACCACCGATATGCTTGTGCTATCGGTGGACAAGCATCACCGAATTGAAGAAATTCGGTGAGAAGCTCAAGAAGACTCTCACCGATATGCTTTCAGAAATCGGTGGAAGTTCAAGAAGATTTCCACCGATATATGTTCAAAGATCGGTGGGAATTTGAGAAGACTGCACCGAAATATTCTACACTTCGGTGAAGGATCTCTCTTCTCTAAAGAAGTGAGATTTCAAATTGGTACAGTTTCCAATACAGGAGGTCGGTAGCCTTATTCTCTGAAGACAAAAGAAAAGATCATTTATTATGAGACAATATCCTATTGTCAGATAAAAGTGGCAGTTTGTCATCTTATCTATTCTCAGATAAGGTCTCTTTCTTGTACGACTGTCCTCTTGGTTCTTTGGATAAGTTAAAAAGGAGATATCAGCTTTTCAGAAGTCAACCTCTACAATGAATGGAAGAGTGACAAGTGTTCCAAGCATTAAATGATGCATGGACTATAAATAGAGGAAAAGACTCTCCATGCAAATCACGCTTCTGAAGATCACTAAGTGCAAGCTCCTTTCTTACTGAAACTGCATCTTGTGTCTAAGTGCCCAATTTGTTCTAAGTGTTTTACAGTTTACTTTGTGTTAGATTGTTAGAATAGTTTAATTGTTCTTTTCCGCAACAATCTTTTGTTTTCTATGTGTAATTCTTATTGAAAGATTTTCAATAAATTGAATTAAAACTTGTGAAAAATCTAAGTATTGTATTCAACCCCCCCCCCCACCCCCCCCCCCCCTTCTACAATACTTGTTGAGCCATTTTGGGACCAACAATAATGATTTTGGAAAGGACCGGGATTAACTCACTAGACCCGTTTGGTCTAACCCTCATTTTGTTTTCAAAAATATGTTTTCCAGGTCTAGGAATTGATAGCGGCAAAGGAAAGAATAAGGTGTAGGCTGCCTCCGTTGATCGATGATGTTTAAGAAGCTTTTATATATTTTGTAATTTCAAGACTAATGAGACTGTACTTGGTTTGTTATGTAACTTTTGTTGTAAATCAATGATATGTATGCATGTTATGTTATATGATGTATGTTATGGGATTTGGGTCATTACAATTGTGCAGGCCTGAGAGTCTCAAACATAGACTTGCGCGGTTTTCCACGCGGTTTGGAAGTAGCGTGGAAAGTAGCGCAACTTTCTGTTTGATGTGCTTCTTCGGTTTGCTTCGTTTTTTCGTTCGGGCCTAGGATCGAGGCATCGTTTGGGGGTTGTCTTAGGAGTTTAGTGAAGATCTTTTGGGGTATAATTAGATGGTTTAACACCACTTTTATTACCTCCAATTCAGGTGGTCGGTTGGTTCAAAAGTGAGTCTCGGTTTCGATGTTGGTTAACCAAAACTTCAGGTGAGTTCCCTTATCCCCTACTTAATTGGAAAATGATTTGTGAATGTTTTAAATAACTGAATTTGGTATCATGATGATAGAATGCGTGTGAAATATTTGAAAGGAAACATATCTTTATGTATTATGAAAGTATTTTCCTACGCACATATTGAATGCATGTTTTTATAAGTTATTGTTTATGTGTGGGGTCGGGTTGCACAGTGGGGAGGTGAACCTTGGATTGTTGAGAATCCTTGGAGAGTTGATTGGATCATGTGCCTTGAATCCGTTTCTTGTGCACACGTATATGGCATCTACTAGGGGCCGTGGGGATCTACTGGTGGCCCCGAGTATGGACATCACTTAAGGTGATTGGAGTTGAGGGGATCTACTGGTGGCCCCGAGTGTGGACATCACATGAGGTGATGGGAGTTGAGACCACTGTGCAATACCCTTATGTGGAGTCGAGCATTTAAATTGTATTTACATTTATTAATGTGACAGTTTATACGTTTTGAATTGCTGTTTGTGTGGAACTGTTTTAAAAAGGGAATTCACTAGACCTCGTGGTCTAACCCTCGCTTTTCAAAAATTTAAAACCATTTTAAGGTGAGAGTTTTGTTTGGGGTTTCCTCTGGAGAAGATGGAAAGAGGTGACTCTATAGATGATGTATAATCTAGTGGAGACTTGTAGTTCACCCTCGGGCTTCCTTTAGAATCTCAGTTGTGAAGGTGTTATCCGCTGCGTACCTAGAGTTGGAATTGATGTAATTTGTATACTTTGGGCCGATTTTGGTTGTAATGTTGACAATTATGTTTTATGGATTTTGGGTTGTTATAAATGGTATCAGAGCCATAGTTTAAGGGATTTAGGTGACCGGATGGGCCTAAACTTAAATTGTGGAGTAGAGGGAGACGCAACTGAGATATAGGAAGCCAATTGGAAAGTCCTTAATCATAGAGAATCTTGACAGTGGTAGGTGAGGACCCTCGTGTAAGGTAAATTCAAAATCACATCTGGCCAATGTTATTATGAATTTACAGGTGCACAGGTGTACTCAACTTCTATTGTTGGGATGATTGGTGAGTGTGGCACTATGTAGAAAGTTCTAACCTTGCAATTGTTAGCAAAGGGTTGGTGTGTCATTGGAGATCTCTTATGATGTGATGTATATACCTTCTAGAAGAAGTGTTGTTCGGTATGTTAATGAGTCGGCTAGGGATATAAATCTTTGGATTCAAAAGGGATGAATGACAGAGTAAGGGTAAACTTCTAGTTTCTAGTGAGTTCCTATTTTTGGTATTGAGGTGTCGATCAGTTGGGATAGGAAGTGAGGACTATGTTGGAATCTTGAAGGCTTTGATTCAAGATCAGGTGCAGCAGCCTAGCCTTTGACTCTTTAGTCAAGCTGTTTAGTGGCAAGGTAATGAAGGAAAGACATCAGTTTTGACTGAAGTATGCACAAGAGTAGAAAGTGATTTAATTGGTCAACTTGGAAACCGTGTAGGATGGTCGAACAGGTGGGTTGTGAAGCACTTGTACAGCAAGTTGTTGTAAGGGTGAGAAAGCGACCGTTGGTCAAAGTAGAGTGTCAAGGATAAGTTGTTGTGAGTACAACGGTTGACCTTGTTAGAGTGAATAACCTTTAATTGCAAGTTGAGTTTCATGCATCGTGTCTTTAAATGTGTTACCTGAGCTCTTTCATGTTAAAAGTATATACATACATAATGAATTTCTTCTTGTTTTGGGGAATAAGTTGATGTGCGCAAGCATATGTTTTTTTTCAAGAAAAAGACAAACTTGTTTTCGTTGTACGATAAAACTTTGAACTTAGTGATCTGCGAAGTATTTCACCCTTTTTCATGTTGAGAGAATCTTCGTTGCGAAAATCATGGAAATGTTTGATTGCAAAGTTTTTATAACCAAAATGAGTATTGACATGCTATTATCAAATAAATGAGTGTGGGAGTCGACTGACCCACTTTGTGTAAGTGATTTCGTCCAGAACTTTTTCTAGTCGTATTGGAAAGGTTTCAGTGGACACATTTTGTTGTGCCGACATCGATTTGGTTGGAGAAGGTTGTGAATTATCGTGGGGTTGCATGTGAGCGATACTTGCGATCGCTGTGTTTTACTATTCAGCTTGAGTCGTGTTGTGTCATGCATAATCAAGCTTGTTTTATGATATTGTATCTATAGAATTTTAAAATATGCAAAATGATTTTAATCGTTATGTCATCATGCATGAAAGCTATGAACTCGCTAGGTCGGAGAGGATATTACAATTAAGGTTAAGGAAAGGCTTGGGGAGTTGAAATTGTGGTTGAGCAGAAATGGTCGAGTTATGACCTTCGTGTTTCCGTTAGAGGAGGGCGGTGAATAGTGGGAGTCTCGGGTAATGGATTCGAAAATGTTAATATGTTTGTAGCTTAGACTCTTGTTTGGTTATTTGAGAATGGTTATGTTCGGGATGAAGTTCAAAGTAGTCGAAGTGCTTCTAATGGTAGCATGTTAATAAGTAGCTTTACGGTACTTGATGAAATGTTATCGACTTTGAGCCTGAGTATTGAGGCGGTCTTGTAATTAGATTTTGCGCTAAAGTGTTGTGTTTTCCTCAAGTGAGGACAGTGGAGTATAAAGTTGGTTATGATGCATTGGATGAAGTGGGTTCCGTTGGGATTCCTGGTTTGTCGGGGAAATTATGGAACATCATCATGTTGCCTATTGATATTGAAGTCTGCGACTGTTTAAAATATCCCTAGTTGAAGGCATTGTCAGGAAATTGAAACTTGATAAACAACTCTGTTGTGTGTGTATGTAAGGGGTCGTTCAGGGAAAGGTGTATACTGGCATGATGTTGGACTACCTCGTGTGGGCATTAGGAAAGTGGAAGATCACTAGTGTGGATGGGTGATTTCCTATGAGGTTTTGATGCTTCCTTTATGCGTGAAGTGTTTAGCGCAGCGGAAATAGATCGCGATGAGTCGACGAGAAACGAGAACTTGTTTGAGTGAGTTAGATGATCATGATTTTGTGGTTCATCTAGACTCGAGAAAGACAAAGTCGTGAAATGACTTTACTTCATATATTGGTGTTATGATTGACATGAAGAAGGTGATATCTATTATGTGTGAAAAGGGGATCGTGAAGAACTTGTTGCAGTGTGATAGTTGTGTGGACAAGTTGGTGGCATTTCATGCTAAGGGAGTTGTGTAAGTCTTTGTTGTGGTAATGAGTTGTCGTTATGTTGAGTGGTGAACTTGTGTTGTAATGCGGGATAAGTTTAGGTGTGAATTCTGGTTTGGAGATTTATGGGAGGAAATTAAGGACAACAAGTATGTTTGATCGAAGTGTATGGATTTATAGACGGTATTGTGCTTTTCCTCTTTGAGAACAAAAGATTGAGTGGTAATTGGTGACAAATAAAAGGGAGCATTTATTCTTCACGATTGTGTTAAATTTGGGTGAGCTCATCTAATTACGAGTGGATATCGATGAGAATACCATATTCGGTTAGTTTGGGGTGTTGTGTTGTAGATTTAAAATTCTTTGGAAAGGTTGAAATATTCTTGGTTTATAAATAAATTCTGGTGAGTAGATTAACTCTGTTGGGGAACATGAAACACATGGTGCTTTCGAGCATTGGGTGTTGTTTGAAGGATGATTGATTGATTATCTTGGGTGAGAATTGTGGTACAACCGTTTGGTTCGACATAGTAATCTAAACGTACTATCGGCATGCTTGAGATGGCCGGAAAATGGAGTAGGTGTTGTTGGGTGGACGATGTTTCATGCTAACGTAAAGACCTGAAGACAATATGTTTGGATATGTGGGTAAACCGAAAGTAAGAAGGCTGCTAAGTGACATCGAAAAGGTAGAGCATATCTAAAGCTATGTCTTTAGCAGACATATGAATTCCTAGTGAGGGTATGATAAAAAGAATCAGGGTATATGTTATGGTTCAAGTGTGGGAAACCTATGTTGTGCCACTGGTCTAAAGCTTGTACCTTATCGTGAGTCGTTCTTTGAAGGCATATATTATGTTTTCGGGGAGAAGTGGGAACATGTGGTCGAATGTAGTGCTCTGGATGAAAGACCATTAGAGTAGTTGTAGTATCGCCGGGAAAAATGTTCGAGTGAACTTTGCTTCGGTTGTTAAGATTATTGGGAATAACATTGCATGAGCATGGCCACTCTTCCTAGTGGGGCAAGTGAAACTTGAATTTATTTCAAAATGGTGGACGGATTTTCAGATGTTAGATTGTGAAAGATTTATTCTTATAATTATGTATGCAAAGCGGGTAATGGTGTGTTGGTTGACGTAGGAATAGTTCAGTTGAATTGGTTGACACCGGTGTGTGATCAATGAGGTTTCAGGGGAGTGAAGTGTTACTTGTGCCATGCATATGCTTTATTGGAGGGATGCAAATTTTGAAGTGGGTTTGTTCGATAAAGGAACTCGTGATTGCGAGTTTAAAGTGACGATCCAAGAATGACCCTATGTTATGTTGACAATTGAATGGTTCTGGTGGATAGTTGGAGTTCATGTTACTATGGTATTCACTTGTAAAGCCCGTGTCCCGATATACATTTTTATTTAATTATTATACTGTTTATTTAACGAAATTATTTGACGGGGTTAGTCGAGTTGGGTCAAATCGTTAAATGGTCGAAATTTTTTTGGGTTTGCGAGAGGAGTTTAGTTGGGGGACCTAGAATGGCAAGAAGGCCAAAGTTCAAGCATGGGGTCGGCCCATGCAATAGAACCGAGACCCATATTGCTTGTTTTGTTTTTGGTCTCGAGTTTAACTAAGAAGAGAAAACCCTATTGCTTCCTTCCTTTTCTCCCTTGTGCCGTGAACCACCAACACCTCCTTTTCCCTTCCTTTCTGCTGCCGACCACCCAAGCAGCAGCCACCGCCGCCATCGCAGGTTCGCCGGTGAGAGAGTCCAGCGAGAGAGGGAGGGATCGAGAAAGAAAGAGTCGCCGGAGTGGGCGCCGCTGCTGTGTCGTCATCGTCAAGGTAAGACTCGTTCCCTTTGTTCTTTCCTTCGCGGCCATCTACACGCCACAACCCTACCACCGCCGGCACAGCCATGGCTGCCGCCGGCGGGTGCCGCCGGAAACCACCAGCGTGGTGGTCGTGAGGGCAGGTACGGTGAGGGGGTGAGGGTGTGTGGCCTAATGGTTAGTCGGGTCATCTATTTGTCTCGTAATGCTTCGTAAAACATCGGCGGCCGCCGCCGCCACCCACCACTGCCGGAGGTGGCAGTGGGTGGTGCTGGAAATTGTCCAACTCGTGGAACCTTAACCCTAATCGAGGAATCTAAACTGATCGCCTAACCCGAATCGATTAAACTTTGAACCGTTCATAAATCGTCATTTCATGTGGAAAATGGTGCAGCCACTGTTTTTACGACGGCTATAACTTTTCCGTCGTAACTCCGTTTGAGCCGAAACTGGCGCCCACGGTTCAAGTTCAGGGTCGGGCACGTTTTCCGTGTTTTAGCGGAAAACTGGTTCGGTCTCTAGCTGGGCGAAAAAGTGGTCGCAAGTTCGGTGTTTCGTCATTTCATGTGAAAACTTCTGGAATCTGCCTTGATCTTGCGAAAATCATAACTTTCTGCTCGTAACTCGGTTTGGGGTGAAACCAGTGTCAAAAGTTCCCTTTTTGAGTCTAGAAACTTTTCTGTGTTTTGTGCAAAACCCAGTTCGGGACGTAGCATGGGTCGATTTGTCGTTTTATACTGAAAGGTGCTGAATTTCGCTGTTCCGGAAACTGTTTTTGTAAAATCCGTAGTAAATTGTAGAAAAATCGTTAGGAGGCGTATAATATGTCCTTGGAACCCTAACTCAGAGTACTTTCTGGTCATGAAATAATATTGAGATTTTACTGGGTTTAAAGGGGTCGAAATAGGTCCCGAACAGACCTGTTTGGTGAGACCGTAAAATAGTTTTAGTGACGGTTTAAGCGTGTGTCGTGTCATAGGGTCCGGGTCTCGTATTGACACGTTTTAACATGCATTTAGGTGCTGGGAAGTGACCGTAATTGTGAAGCTTGAATTGTGTTTTAAGCTGGGTGCGCATTCGAGGTGAGTTCTCTCACTGTGTAGTTAGGGGTTGTATGCATGTCATAATAGTTTGTATGTACTACTATTCTTGTGGTGTGAACTAGTTGTTTGTGGTGTGTAATATTTGATTGGTTTGAATGCTTGGTATAAATGTGTTACATTACAATTCGGTGGGACCGAGGCCTCGATGGTACTGAGGTGTTGGTTACATTACAATTCGGTGGGACCGAGGCCTCGATGGTACTGAGGTGTTGGATACATTACAATTCGGTGCCTCGATGGTACTGAGGTGTTGGTTACATTACAATTCGGTGGGACCGAGGCCTCGATGGTACTGAGGTGTTGGATACATTACAATTCGGTGGGACCGAGGCCTCGATGGTACTGAGGTGTTGGATACATTACAATTCGGTGGGACCGAGGCCTCGATGGTACTGAGGTGTTGGATACATAATTACTTGTAGATGTTTACTCGTTTTATGTAACTGTGATGTTGTTGCTTATGTGCGGATAGGGGTGATGTGTATATAATTCCTATCTGCGCATGTGTTGGAATTCACTAAGCTTCGTGCTTACCCTTTCCCAATAAACTGTGGTTTCAGGTACGGGCGGCTCCAAGGCGTGACGAGTACACACTGGCGCGCGAGAAGAGCTGGTTGCTTTATGATTTTAATAATTATTCCGCTGGTTTTATTTTAAAAAGACATTAATTATGTGTTTGCAAACGAAACGTTGGGATCATTTATTGAGTTGTTATCAATGAATTGTTTATTTAAAAGTTTAAATTTGCTTGTAATTTTTGGGACGTTACAACTTGGTATCAGAGCACGGCTTGAGTGAATCAAACGCATTTCAGTGTGTTTGATGTCAAGTTTGCGGCTATAAAATTTTCTTTAAAGTTTTTGGGAAATAAAAAGAAGGAAAAATCCGTTTGAGGAACGGTGATCGAGGGCGCAGTGTGTACAGTCAGCCGGAGCCAAGGGGGAAAGGTACATTGCTTAGTGTTGTATTGCTTTCTAGGCATAGGGTATGCATGCTAGATTGCCTGTTGTTGACACTATGCTGTATGTTGAACTACTTGCTATTAGGAATTTATACTAATTATGATAGGTTACTAAGTGGATGCCCTCTAGGTTGTATGCAGTAAGAGATTTATAGCCTTAGAATATTCGATTTAGTTCTATTGCGCAGCTCTTGTTTGAGTCCAACCGTTCTAGGATAGAGTCTTGTATTCGACTGTCTATTTGTTTCGCACCGCATATAATCGGGTATTCGCAAGGTCACCCGTTATAATTAGTAGGGATTCAGTAGTAGCAAGGGTAGTGGGATAAGAGGAAATTCCTAGGGAGCTAGGAAGGGTGGATGTATATATATATGTTGGTGCAGGCATATGGTTAATTATATATGTAATTGTTGTTGTATGATCGGGGTGACCGATGGTTTATTAAGTATACATTTGTGGCTGTCTGATCGGGGAGACCGATGGTTTTATATATACAGTAGTTGTATAAGTTGCCTGTTTAGGATATGTTCTTGAACTGGCATGTGTGGATAAATTATTTTATGTGTATAGTTTCGGCGAGAAACTACTTGGACCCTCGGGATGAGACTCGGAACGAGCGATGATAGGTGTGGAAGGTAGTAGTAGAGCTCCTACTACCGGAAGCACAAGATCAATGCTCGAGTCGGGGAAGTCACGAGGAATCCAAGGAGTTGGGCGTGAGTGTTGTTAGTGTGCGTTGTTATGTGCTAATAACGCGTTGTTATATCTACCCTGAATAGCCGTCACGAGGAGAGACAAATATAGTAGATCCACTAGTACAGGTGTGTACTCGAGGTGTTTTGAGGTGATGATCGTTGGGGGTAGTGATGAAGGTCCTAAACTAGTAGTCGTTGGAATAGAAAGACGATTATAGTATTAGTCACTTGGAGTGGCGATAAGGATGATATTTGTTGTAAGCAGATCAGTTCGGGCCAAGATGGAAGATTGTGCTAGAGTCATAGGCTTATAGAGCCGACTTTGATTTGAGGAAAAATCGTAGGAATTATTTGACGTAATTTTCCATCTTGCCCTAAGAGGTTTAAATGTCCGGAGGACGATAGTGAATTGGAAAGGTAGGGAGGAGCATGAGTCGAGACGTTGAATGTCGACTGAGTCATGCACAGAGTTTATTTTGAAAATAGGATTGCATTCACTAATCATTGTGTTTCCAATCCTTTTATGGATTGTGTTTTGAAACTTTGGGAAATGTTTAGCACACACACAAGATTTCGAATTATAGTTTTGGAAAATGCTTGAAACCGTTTTATCACGGGAGTTGAAAACTTTGTAAAAGATTGTTTCATTTGATTATTTTTCCAACGGTTCTTTCGGGTACGATGATATCCGTGTTTTGAGGTGGTTAAGATGTTGGGTAAGTGACTACGGATTGAGACTCTAACATTGGAACTCCTCCACATGTGTTAGAGTTGAGACGAAAAGTTACATTCCACGATGTCTGTATAAAGGCTATTTTGGTGATTTGTTTAAAATGAGTTTGGAATACCGGTGTCGCTTAACTTTTCGTTCGAGAGTTTGTATTACTAAGTGTTTTATTGCAAATAGTTCAGTGTGTGGATTGATTCATGCGTGACATAAGTGATGCATGGAGGAATTTTGGTAACATTTCATAAGGAGTTGTTTAGTGCGCTTTTTAGTCAGCTAAAGGTTTTATTGACATTTCCATAAACTGCGATTTATCGACTTAGGAGTATGCATACTGGGGTAACCTTTGTTCTCGACATTTTGATGAACGAGTCGTGCATGAAAATGTTTTAGTTCCTTTTTGTCGAAATGAAAGACCATTTGATCCAAGGAGTGTTTTAATGTTGTGAACATCATGCAGACGATTAAAATGTGTTATATTTTGGAAATATAAATGCATAGATTTTTGACATTCGGTTAATTTAGGATTACCGATCTTTTTTTTTTTGGAAATTAAAAACTTTTGCTTTGGAGAAAACGAGTATTTTGAGCATTTTCGATAAATACATTTTTTTAAACTATAATGTTTTGACGTTATATGTCCCAAGTACGAAACTTGAGGAAGTGTTACAAGCTTGCATGTCTGCCCCCAGTTTGAGATTTTATGAGGTTTTAGTCGATATTTCCAGTTATTAGAAGCGGACTGGTTCTGTCTTCAAGTTTGAAACTTACACGAGACAGTTGTGTTTTAACAAAAATATATTGGTAAACCGTGTCATCGTTTTGTGTGACTAGCTGACGCGCGAAAAATTTGTGGCGAACCCTGTACCACGTCATTTTATGATTAAAAAGAAGAATTTTTTAGTCAAATGTCGTGAAACTTATTTTGAATTATGTGCACACCTTTGTCGCACCCTGTTTAAGGTCAAGCGGTTACTTTAAGTGCACGTCATGAGTCAATCCATACTGGAATCGAGGCGGTTCATTTTAAAGAAATTATTTATTACGCTTTGCTTTTGTGTAAGTAAACTGAACTGCAATGGAACGATTTTCAACATGATTTTCCTATGTGGGACGAGCGTGTCCAGTTTTGCGTAACTATCGATCAGGTAATAGTAGTTTTATTACATACGATCTTTTTGAGATGAAAATTCTGATGTTGAAAATATTTTGTAAATGATTTTGTAAACCATTTGGGGAAATGTGCTTTTAAGTGTCATGTGTCATTTCGAGAATTTTTAGGGTGTGAGTCCTTTTGGAAAACTCTTTTGTTTAACCCGTGTTGAGTCTGGGACTAAGGTTGATTTCAGAGTATTGCTTGCGTAAACTTTGTTTAAACGCATTTTCCGACCTATGGGTCTAGCAAGCGTGGAGCATTTTGCTCGGTTTTGACTTGGAGTTAGTCATGGGCCAATTGCCCGGTTTTAATGGCTCGATGTGGAGTCTAGTTGATGAGTTGTTTTTGTCGCATCGTTTGGCATTCTTTGCACGTTGAGTGTTTACATGTTTGAGTGAGTGAGTCAATCAGGAATAGGCATGTTGTTGGTAGGCTGTTTGCTTTGGATCCTTAGACACGTTAGTCAGTCGTTGGTAATGGTCGGTTGGGTATCTCGGGGTGGGACCCCGATATTCATGTGTTTTAACCTAGACTTTCCAGTAGGTACTAGGAGGATATAGTTGTGGGCACTTACCTGGGAGGTAGTTCCGGTGTGCTGGGTCTGGAGGCGTTACCTGGGAGGTAGACGTCAAGGTGTATCCTCGATACGGTGTGACTTGGCTTCGTAGAGCAAGTGTGGATGATACGTCGACGGTGGAAGGTAGATATTCCACGCGCGTTAGTACTGTAGGCCGAATAGTATCGGTTAAGGGATTGATGCCCTTGTTATTAAGAGAATAAATGCGCATCAACCATTTTGAGGTAGGTGGTATATTTAGGTGTCGACTTTTGGGCTTGAGGCCAAACACCTTTAGTATAATCGGAGAGTTGTAGCCGATTTTAAGATAAACATGGTGATGGTAATAGTAACCCTGAAATGATCACTTGTGATGGATGGTTATGGTGGAATGACCTACGCGTGTGTTAGTTGATTCGGTTGTGGGGGATATCTATTTGTGTTAGTGTCTAGGATAATACCACGCTGATGCTTGTTATTGTAATCGGTGGGACCAATGTTCGGTGGGTGGCCGATGTTTGTTATTGTAATCGGTGGGACCGATGTTCGGTGGGTGGCCGATGTTTGTTATTGTAATCGGTTGGACCGATGTTCGGCGGGGGGTCGATGTTTTGTTGACATAATTTATTGAAAATCTTTGGAGTCTATTAGGATTCGTAGAAGTTAATCGTCAATTAATGATAGAAGGGATCGTAACCGGGTATCCTGTAGGGTATACTGGTGAGCAGCCTTAGAGTGGTTAGAGCTTGAGTTTTGACTCGGGATGTATGGAATATCTAAGGTTGGGGGACAACCGTAGTCATCTAACTAGGAATGATTCCAGTTGTTGGAGTGTTCGTTCGATCATAATCCCAGTGTCTTAGAAAGAGTACGTTAGTAAGAATAGTATTCGAGAAGTTTAGTAAGGATTCCGAGTGGACTTGGGAACCTGAGGTTGAGATGAGGGAGAACTATCTAGAGCTATTCACAGGCATAGACTTCGAGGACGAAGTCTAATCCAAGTGGGGGAGAGTTGTAAAGCCCGTGTCCCGATATACATTTTTATTTAATTATTATACTGTTTATTTAACGAAATTATTTGACGGGGTTAGTCGAGTTGGGTCAAATCGTTAAATGGTCGAAATTTTTTTGGGTTTGCGAGAGGAGTTTAGTTGAGGGACCTAGAGTGGCAAGAAGGCCAAAGTTCAAGCATGGGGTCGGCCCATGCAATAGAACCGAGACCCATATTGCTTGTTTTGTTTTTGGTCTCGAGTTTAACTAAGAAGAGAAAACCCTATTGCTTCCTTCCTTTTCTCCCTTGTGCCGTGAACCACCAACACCTCCTTTTCCCTTCCTTTCTGCTGCCGACCACCCAAGCAGCAGCCACCGCCGCCATCGCAGGTTCGCCGGTGAGAGAGTCCAGCGAGAGAGGGAGGGATCGAGAAAGAAAGAGTCGCCGGAGTGGGCGCCGCTGCTGTGTCGTCATCGTCAAGGTAAGACTCGTTCCCTTTGTTCTTTCCTTCGCGGCCATCTACACGCCACAACCCTACCACCGCCGGCACAGCCATGGCTGCCGCCGGCGGGTGCCGCCGGAAACCACCAGCGTGGTGGTCGTGAGGGCAGGTACGGTGAGGGGGTGAGGGTGTGTGGCCTAATGGTTAGTCGGGTCATCTATTTGTCTCGTAATGCTTCGTAAAACATCGGCGGCCGCCGCCGCCACCCACCACTGCCGGAGGTGGCAGTGGGTGGTGCTGGAAATTGTCCAACTCGTGGAACCTTAACCCTAATCGAGGAATCTAAACTGATCGCCTAACCCGAATCGATTAAACTTTGAACCGTTCATAAATCGTCATTTCATGTGGAAAATGGTGCAGCCACTGTTTTTACGACGGCTATAACTTTTCCGTCGTAACTCCGTTTGAGCCGAAACTGGCGCCCACGGTTCAAGTTCAGGGTCGGGCACGTTTTCCGTGTTTTAGCGGAAAACTGGTTCGGTCTCTAGCTGGGCGAAAAAGTGGTCGCAAGTTCGGTGTTTCGTCATTTCATGTGAAAACTTCTGGAATCTGCCTTGATCTTGCGAAAATCATAACTTTCTGCTCGTAACTCGGTTTGGGGTGAAACCAGTGTCAAAAGTTCCCTTTTTGAGTCTAGAAACTTTTCTGTGTTTTGTGCAAAACCCAGTTCGGGACGTAGCATGGGTCGATTTGTCGTTTTATACTGAAAGGTGCTGAATTTCGCTGTTCCGGAAACTGTTTTTGTAAAATCCGTAGTAAATTGTAGAAAAATCGTTAGGAGGCGTATAATATGTCCTTGGAACCCTAACTCAGAGTACTTTCTGGTCATGAAATAATATTGAGATTTTACTGGGTTTAAAGGGGTCGAAATAGGTCCCGAACAGACCTGTTTGGTGAGACCGTAAAATAGTTTTAGTGACGGTTTAAGCGTGTGTCGTGTCATAGGGTCCGGGTCTCGTATTGACACGTTTTAACATGCATTTAGGTGCTGGGAAGTGACCGTAATTGTGAAGCTTGAATTGTGTTTTAAGCTGGGCGCGCATTCGAGGTGAGTTCTCTCACTGTGTAGTTAGGGGTTGTATGCATGTCATAATAGTTTGTATGTACTACTATTCTTGTGGTGTGAACTAGTTGTTTGTGGTGTGTAATATTTGATTGGTTTGAATGCTTGGTATAAATGTGTTACATTACAATTCGGTGGGACCGAGGCCTCGATGGTACTGAGGTGTTGGTTACATTACAATTCGGTGGGACCGAGGCCTCGATGGTACTGAGGTGTTGGTTACATTACAATTCGGTGGGACCGAGGCCTCGATGGTACTGAGGTGTTGGTTACATTACAATTCGGTGGGACCGAGGCCTCGATGGTACTGAGGTGTTGGATACATTACAATTCGGTGGGACCGAGGCCTCGATGGTACTGAGGTGTTGGATACATTACAATTCGGTGGGACCGAGGCCTCGATGGTACTGAGGTGTTGGATACATAATTACTTGTAGATGTTTACTCGTTTTATGTAACTGTGATGTTGTTGCTTATGTGCGGATAGGGGTGATGTGTATATAATTCCTATCTGCGCATGTGTTGGAATTCACTAAGCTTCGTGCTTACCCTTTCCCAATAAACTGTGGTTTCAGGTACGGGCGGCTCCAAGGCGTGACGAGTACACACTGGCGCGCGAGAAGAGCTGGTTGCTTTATGATTTTAATAATTATTCCGCTGGTTTTATTTTAAAAATACATTAATTATGTGTTTGCAAACGAAACGTTGGGATCATTTATTGAGTTGTTATCAATGAATTGTTTATTTAAAAATTTAAATTTGCTTGTAATTTTTGGAACGTTACATCACTTCAGTGAAATTCCTTCTTTTAAGGGAGTGAAGTTGTGTGTGAAACCCTTAATTTAGACGCGTTTTAAACCGCGAGTCCAAGTGTGTGGACAAAGCGGACAAGATCTGGTACCGTTGGTCGGGGATGTTCATCAGAGAGGTTGCAAATATATATTACGAATTTCCTGACATAAAAAAGTTGTGGTTAATCGAGGAACGATTTCGAGGGATATCGTACGCATATATTTCGATCGGCAATGTTTGGGTTGTCTAATGGAACTAAGTTGTTTAGATTGAAAACATGAGTCTTTTTGGATCTCAAGTCAGGGGATAGCTGGATGTGGAAGACATCCCCATAGAATGGAGTGGTGTATTTCGAGAGGAAAGTGAAGTTGGACCACGTTTGATTGGATCAATGACAGTTATCGAAAGAGATGGAGAGTTAATGTATGAATTGAATGTACTCGATGAAGTTATGGAAAATTCATAGTGTGTTTCACGTCTTTATCTTAGAGAGTGTTTGTTGGAAGTCGGCATGGCGTTACCTTTGCAACAATGCGAATGGATAAGGAGTTGGATATGTCGTAGGGTCGGAAACGGTCATGCAACCGGAAAGTCGAGAAGTTAAGATACAAAGAACTTGGTCTTGTAGAGGTGCAATTGCAACTCCTTGAGAGTTAATCGACAATGTAAGGTTTGAAATCAGAAGCTAATTCCAAATACCCGCATCTTTTCAATGATGGAATTTCGGGGACGTAATTCTGTTAAAGGGGGAGGTGTTGTAACACCTCATGTCCTCAAAATCTGCAGTAGTTGGAAGTTTGGGGGCCAATGTAACACCCTCAAAATTGGAACGAGCAACTAACTTTAATTTCAATAAAACAACCAGAAGGGAATATAATCCTTTCTACAAAACATCCTTGAAAATACCTCAAAGTTTAAACATCACAAATTTCACAACTAATAACTCAAGGCGGGTGTTACTTAACCCAAACACAAGTTGCTAATCCCAATTATGTGCGGAAGACTTCACTAATCAAAATCACCTCTCGTGCACTCTACTAGCACTCGCCACTTCACAGTGTAGCTAAAGCTACCTCCAACCCTGTAACGTCCCAAAAATTACAAGGAATTTAAAATTTTAAAAATAATGCATTTCGTTACAATCAAACCATAAGTTAACAAATCCCATTACAATAAAAATAAACGTCGTTAATTAAAACCGTCAAATGAAATTTAAGCAGCGGAAAAGTTATATAATTAAATCCACATTTAAAAAGTTAAACTTAAACAGCATTCTCCTTGCGCCCGTGTGTACCGTCATGCCCGACTGCTACTCGCACCTGAAATCATAAGATATTGGGAAGGGGTAAGCACGAAGCTTAGTGAATTCCATCACATGCGCAGATAGGAATTATATACACATCACCCCTATCCGCACATAAGCAACAACATCACAGTTACATAAAACGAGTAAACATCTACAAGTAATTATGTATCCAACACCTCGGTCCCACCGAGCCCTCGGTCCCACCGAGTTGTAATGTAACACACTCGTCACACCGAGTTCCCACAACGTTTCCTTCCACTTCCTCGGTCCCACCGAGCCCTCGGTCCCACCGAGTTGTAATGTAACACACTCGTCACACCGAGTTCCCACAACGTTTCTTTCCACTTCCTCGGTCCCACCGAGCCCTCGGTCCCACCGAGGTGTAATGTAAAACATTTATACTAAGCATTTAAACCAATCAAATATTACACACCACAAACAACTAGTTCACACCACAAAGACAGTAGTACATACAAACTACTATGACATGCATACAACCCCTAACTACGCAGTGAGAGAACTCACCTTAAAGCAACGCGAGTATCCGCAACCGCAATCACAAGCCGGCCAACTTCACTCACCTTCTCCCACCTAATTACGTGTTAACAAATGTCAAAGTGACGCCCCAACCCAAAACCACGACTACTAAATTATAACATACACATTCCAGCTTTTACTCTAAAAACACAGGTCTGTTCGGGACTTGTTTAACCCCTTATAAACTGATAAATCCAGAAATATTAATCCATAAACACAAAGTCCCATGTCTTAGGGTTCTAGGGACATATCGCACGCGCTCTAACGATTTTTCTACAATTTATTATGGATTTTACAAAACCGGTTAACTGCACAGCGAAAAACAGCACCTTTCATTACAAAACAGCGGTTTGACACTAGCTACGGTCCGAACTGGTTTTTCCGCAAAACATAAGAAACTTACTAGACTCATAAAGGGAACTTTTGGCACTGGTTTCATCCCAATCCGACATTCCTAGCAGAAGTTATACTCGATACAAAAACAGGGACAGAAACTGCAGTTTCACATAAAATGACAAATAATGCTTAGTAACCCATTAAGCCATAGCTTAACCCAAACAGACCCGAATGAACCTTTGAGGATGCAAACAAATAGGGTATTCTAAGTGCAAGTAAAAACAACCCCAAAACATACAATCAACAACCACAATGAGACCCCAAAATTTTAGCGTGGAAAACCCCTCAAAATCGAGAGTAAAAACCACGGGACTACTAGAGCCGCTTCAAATCCACTACCACCAATATTAGAGCAATACAAAGTCTTCTCTAGATTATACTAGAGGCATACAAAACCATCATACACTTGGAAATAAGCACATCAAGATGTATGGAACCAAAATAGAGCAAGAATGGAGAAAAATCACCACAAAGTTACTGCTGTGCAGAACCCCACGAAATCATGACCTCCGGACCTCAAAACCACGATCCCACCGTCCAGAATGTTGATGAAGATGTCGTGAAGCTGCTCACCAAAAATCACGACGATCCGACCATTCAATCTCCGGGAAACAGAAGTTTTCTGCAGCTAGGTTTTCAAAATACGAAAATATTGAGCTCCATCCCTTTTTTTCTTGTTACTCACGAACACCACCCCAAAAAATGATACAAGGGTTTGGTTTGGGTTGCATGGGCCGAAACTCTCACTTTTTGGCCCCTTAACAATTTTGGTCCCTCACTACATCCTTCTCGCAAACTAACCACGTCTTGACATATTTAACTATTAGGTCCAATTCGTCTAACCCCGCTAACGAAAACCATGATAAATAAAACTTTTAAAAAAGAATTAAAACAAAGAAATTACATACCGGGATACGGGCTTTACAACTCTCCCCCACTTGGATTAGACTTCATCCTCGAAGTCTACGTCCGCAAACAGCTCTGGATAGTTTTACCACATCTCAACCTCGGGTTCCCAAGTCCACTCGGAGCCCTTTCTGTGTTGCCACTGGACTTTCCTCAACTAGAATCTAAATTTCTCACCCCGTCTAAAATTTCTCGAATACTTTTCTTACTAACAAAACTCCTTCACGGACATTGGAAATATGATCGGAAGAACACTCCAACAACTGAATTTATTCCTAGTCAAACGACTTCGGTTGCCTCCCAACCTTAGATGTTCCATACATCCCGATTCAACTTGCAAGCTCCAACCATCCTAAAGGTGCTCACCAACATACCCTACAGGATACTCGAATCCGATAATTCCTACCATTACTGCCGATTAACTTCCACGAGTTCTAATAGACTCCCAAAATTATTTCACACAGATCATCAAACCAGTAAACTTATAATCACCCACGCAGGTCATTCCACCATAACCATTCATCACAAATAAGCATCTCAGGGTTACTACTACCATCATCATAATTATTTTCAAATCGGCTACAAATCTCCGATTACCCTAAAGGTGTTTGGCCTCAAGCCCAAAAGTCGACACCTAAATATACTACTTACTTCAAAACGGTTATTGCGCATTTATTCTCTTAATTACAAAGGGCATCCTTCCCTTAACCGACACTATTCGGCCTACCATATTAACACGTGTGGAATACCCAATCCTGCACCGTCTACTTATCCCACACGCTCGCTCTAGGAAGCCTAGTTACACTGTATCAAAATACTCCTTAACGCCTACCTCCAAGGTACGTCTCAAGGCCCGGCGCATCGGAACTACCTCCCAGGTAAGTGCTCAAGACTATATCTTCCTAGTGCCTACTAGAAAGTCAAGGTCATAACACAAGAATACCGGGGTCCCACCCCGAGATACCCAACCGACCATTACCAACGACTGACTGTCATGACCAAGGATCCAAAGCAAACAGTCTACCAACAACATGCCTATCCCGGAATGACTCACTCACCCAAACATGTAAATACTCAACGTGCAATAAATGCAAAACTGTGCAACAAAAACAATCCAACAACAAGACTCCCCATCGAGCCATTAGAACCGTGCAATTGACCCCTGACTATCTCAAAGTCAAAACCGAGCAAAATGCTCCACGCTTGCTAGACCCATAGTCGGTCAAAACGCGTTTAAATAAAGTTTAAGCAAGCAATACTCTAAAATCAACATTAGTCCCAAACTCAACACGGGTTAAACAAAAGAGTTTTCCAAAAGGACTCACACCCTTAAAATTCTCAAAATGACACATAACACTTAAAAGCGCATTGCCCAAATGGTTTACAATATATTTTCAACATCAAGATTTTTTTTTTATTTTTTTTTCATTTCAAAAAGACCGTAAGCAATAAAACTACTATTACCAGGTCGGTAGTTACGCAAAAATGGACACGCTTGCCCCACATATGAAAATCATGTTGAAAACTATTTCATTGCAGCTTAGTTTACTCACAGAACGTAGAGCGAAATAAATAATTTCTTTGAAAATGAACCGTCACGGTTCTAGCATGAATTGACTCATGACATGTATTTAAAGTAACCGCTCGACCTTACACCGGGGTGCGACAAAAGTGTGCACAAAATTTCAAAATCAGTTCCACGACATTTGACCCCAAAATTTCTCTTTTTCAACATTCAATGTCGTGGCACAAGGTTCACCAACAAATCTTGCGCGCGCCGGCTAGTCATACAAAACGATGAAACGGTTTACAAATATATTTTTGTTAAAACACAACTGTCTCGTGTAAGTTTCAAACTTAAAGATAAAAACCAATCCGTTTCCATCATTTGAAAATATCGACTAAAACCTCATTAAATCTCAAAAGGTGGGGTTCTTTAAATTGATTTCCAAGATTTCTCCAAATGGTCACATAAACAAATAAGATATGCACCTCGTGAAATTAAACCCACACGACTCAACATGTCGTAAAACAAAACTTATTTAACGAAATCACTCAAATAGCTTTATACAGACATCGTGGAATGTAACTTTCCGTCTCAACTCTAACATATGTGGAGGAGTTCCAATGTTAAAGTCACAAGCCGTAGTCACTTGCCCGACATTTTAAACACCACAAAACACGGATATCATCTTACCCGAAAGAACCGTTGGAAAAATAAAGAAATGAGACAAATTCTAACAAAGTTTGCACTCCCGTGATAAAACGATTTCATACACTTTCAAAACCATATTTCAAAATCTTGTGTGTATGCTGAACATTTCCCAAAATTCCAAAACACCATCCATAAAATGATTTGAAACACAAGAATTTGTTAATGCAATCTATTTAAAAATCAAACTTTGTGCATGACTTAGTCGGCATTCTACGCCTCGACTCCTACTCCTCCAAATCTCTCCGGTCCACTAACGTCATCCGGACATTTAAACCTCTTAGGCAAGTTAAGAAATTACGTCAAATAATCCCTACGATTTTTCCTCAAATCAAAGTCGGCTCTATAAGCCTATGATTCTAGCACAAACATCCATCTTGGCCCGAAACAAACATCATCCTCATCGTCACTCCAAGTGACTCATACTAGAATCGTCCTTTTATTCCAACGACTACTAACTTATAACCTTCGACACTACCCCAACGATCATCCCATCAAAGCAAAACAAGTACACACCTGTACTAGTAGGTTTACCATAGTTGTTCCTCCTTGTGATGGCTATTCTGGGTAGATATTACAACGAGTTATTAGCACATAATAACTCACCCTAACACGCTCACGCTCGACTCCTTGGATTCCTCGCGACTTTCCCCGACTCGAACATTGATCCTGTGCTTCCGGTAGTAGGAGCTCTACTACTACCATCTACACCTATCACTGTCCGCTCCGAGTCCCATCCCGAGTATCCAAGTAGTTGCTCGTCCAAACAAAACCATACACGTATGTCCATACTGACGCATATACACACTATTCCTAGCTCCCTAGGAATAGACATAATACCCCACTACCCTTGCTAGGGCGGAACCCCCACTAACCCTGACGAGTCGCCTCGTGAACGCACAGTCGTATACAGTGGAAACCAGATAGACATTCGAATATAAGATTCTATCCTACAACGGTTGGACTCAAACAAGAGCTGCGCAATAGAACTAAATCCAACATTCTAAGGCTATTCGGTTCCTACCGCATACAACCTATAGTGCATCCGCTTAATCAACCTATCAAAGTTAGTATAAGTTCCTAATAGCAAGTAACAACCATACAATACATTGTATTAAGCACCAAGCAATCTAGCATACATACTCCTATGTTCTAGAAAGCAATTTTGCATACGTACTCATATGTAAACGCTATTCCCAGCTCACTAGGAATTTCATCTCATCCCACTACCCTTGCTACAACGGAATCCCTGTTAGCCATAACGAGTTGCCTCGCGAATACCCAGTCGCATGCAGCGTGAATCAAATAGACATTCGAATACAAAATTCTATCCTAGAACGGTTGGACTCAAACAAGAGCTGCGCAATAGAACTAAATCAAATATTCTAAGGCTATATGATTCTTACTGCATACAACCTATAGGGCCTTCACTTAACAACCTACTATAACTAGCATTGATTCCTACCAGCAAGCAGTCATCATGCAGTACAGTGTAAACAACATAGGCAATCTAGCATGCATACCCTATGCCTAGAAAGCAATAAATACACTAAGTATCGTACCTTCCCAAATAGTGTCGGCTGACTGTACACACTGCGCCCTCGATCACCGTTTCCCAAACGGGTTTTCATTTTCCCTTTATTCTAAAAGATTTTTGTAAAAGAATTTAAAACTTCATAGCCGCAACTTGAGACCAAACACACCGAGATGTGTCTGATTCACTCAAGCTGTGCTCTGATACCAAGTTGTAACGTCCCAAAAATTACAAGGAATTTAAAATTTTAAAAATAATGCATTTCGTTACAATCAAACCATAAGTTAACAAATCCCATTACAATAAAAATAAACGTCGTTAATTAAAACCGTCAAATGAAATTTAAGCAGCGGAAAAGTTATATAATTAAATCCCCATTTAAAAAGTTAAACTTAAACAGCATTCGTGTTGATCCAAACCCTCAGTGATTTGATAATGACCCTATCTTAAATACTTAGTGAAAATTGTAAGTAAACAATATGTATCAGAGTTTCACTATCGCTGATAAGTACTAAGATCTTACAGTACTGCTGATAGGAACTCTCGCACTTTTAGATTAAACATTCAGCGAACACTGTTCACCATATCGCTGAGTCTGTTCAGTCCTTATGGTGATCGCTGATAAGTTAGTTGTTTACTTATGATCCCTGAAGACAAGATTCACGTCAACAAAGGTTCTACGCTGAAGTCGAAGATCAAGCTCAAGAACCAGCGACAAGTCTCCTAATGAACTGATGCGGATCAGCGAAGACTCAGATTTGTCCACTCAACGTGAAGTATCAAGTACAAGACTTCAGCTATCGCTGAACTTTATCATATGCTGAATAGTAAATGATAATCGCTGAATCAACGAAAGCTGATCATGAAGTCCTCCGTACAAAGTACTTTTGTCTTAACCTCCCTTGCACGCCACCGTACGAAATGTCAGAAAAGAACCTCCGAAAATCTGAAATCGTACAACCACTCTGATACTACACTGTTCATTCATGCGGCTACTAAGGTTGTCAACAAAGGTCAATGACATGCAACCAATCCGCTGATGACACGTGTAAAGTGTATACTGAATTGCATTAAATGCATGCAGTATATAAAGAGATGAACTCACTTCATTTGAAGTAACTTGCTAACTCTGGACAAGTTCAAATCTCTCAAGATAGGATTTTATTAGTAATCTCCTTATCTTTCTTAGTGCAAGAAAACCTTAGTGTTCCAACTTGTTTAGATTTAGGTTTATCCTTAATCTTGTTTCCGCAACAAGCTGTAAATTGTTAATGATTTATCAATAAACAATTTAGAAAAGTAAAATAGTGTGTTTGTATTCAACCCCCCCCCCCCCCTTCTACAAACTTGTTTAAGCCTTTCGGGACCAACAAGTGGTATCAGAGCAGATTTGTTTAATCTCATAAACAAGATCTAATCTAAGATATTTCTCTTCCTTGCTATTATCTGAAAATGGCCAACTCAAACACAAACACTCACTATATCGACAATGGTTCTCTTGCAAAACCCCCTAGATTTTCCAGAGACAACTTCAACTTATGGAAAAATAGGATGACACTCTTCTTAGAAGGTGTAGACCCTACTATACCTTACTATCTTGAAAACGGTCCACACATCCCTGTAACGATTGATCCTGCCGTTCCAGCCACTGCAACTAGAGCTGCTATTCCAGAAAGGCTGATTCCAAAGGAAATCCATCATTGGACCGATGAAGACAAGAAGAAAGTGGCTATAGATACAAAAGCCAGATCCATACTATCCATGGCCCTTCCTGACGAAGTCTACCATTCCGTCATGAACCTGAAATCCTCAAAAGCCATGTGGGACACAATATGTGTTCAGTATGAAGGAACGTCTGAAGTCCAGGATTCAAGAAAGATCAACCTGGTAAGACAATACGAAAGTTTCATCTCTGGTAAGAATGAAACTCTCTCTGAAGTACATCAACGTTTTAATTGCTTAATTATAGATCTTAAAACGGTTGGTAAGGAATATTCTAACTTTGAAGTTCTGACAAAGTTTTTAGAATGTTTACCTGAAAGCTGGGACAATTATTCCATGTGTCTCAAGCTGTCAAAAGATCTAAGATCAATGACACTTGCTACCTTATATGGCACATTGCTGAATCATGAGCAATCTAGCCATCTTAAGAAGAATCTTGTAAAAGATTCCAAAAGCACCCCTGTTGCTTTAATCTCAGAGGAACCTTCTACTCAGCGACCCGTGGTCACTATCACTGAGTTAGAAAGTAACTCTGAAAGATCATCAGATTCTGATTCTTCAGATGATGAATCCTTGGCTCTCCTAACTAAAAAGTTCAGGAGATTCGCCAAGAAGAAAATGTTTAGAAAGAACAAAACTCTTTCTATAGCTGACAAGCCTAAGTCATCAGCTTTTGTTGATAAGGCTACTGCTACTTGTTTTAACTGCGAAAAGACAGGTCATTTCGCTAACGAGTGCAGGTCAAAGAAAATCATGAGACCTTCAGCCTTTACAAAGAAATCCTTTGTTCCAAGGAATAAAGACGACAAATACTTAAAGCTGAAGGAGAAGTATGCAAAGCTGAAAAGCTTTAAGAAGAAGGGAAAAGGCCTAATGGCTGACTATGATTGGGCTGCTTCTGATGAAGAAGCCTCATCTTCTGATTCTGAAGATGATGAAGCAAATCAATGTCTCATGGCCAAGATTGAAGAAGAGGAAGAAAGTTCAAACATTCCCTCCACTTCAACATCTGCCATTCAGGTATCACCCTCCTTCTTTACCAATATTGTAAATATTGATGAAGCTGATAGTCTCCGTAAAATCGAACTACTGACTAGAAGTTTATACGAAGCCATGAACGGCAAAGCTGTGGTTGAAAACCAAAATCTTGATCTCGCTGAAAAGCTTAAAAATTGCCACCTTCAAATAGAAAAGCTTTCTAAATTTGAAGAAGATTTTAAAGATCAAGTCCATTTAAATCAGCTAGTCAAAATTGAACGAGCGGAAGCTATCGCTGCATTAAAAGCTGAACAAGCTACTGTTGAAGGATGGTGTAATTCTTCAACAAAGATCACTGAGATAATTAAGGCTCAGATTCCTCTGAGTGATAAACGTGGTCTGGGTTATAAATATGATACTCCAATACCAACCACTGAACGTTCAATGCTTAAATTTGGAACGTTCGTATCCTCAGTAGCTGACACTTCTTCATCTCAGTACTCCTCGTCGATTACACCAATCCCTGAGGAAACTCCTACCTCCTCAAAAGGTAAGGAGAAAATGGTTTATTCAAAACCTACCTCTGTCTCTAAAGATAAAGGTAAAGGAATTGTAATTTATCAAAATCCTCAGAAGGGTACTTTAGTACCTAAGCTGAATGCTTCCAAAGCCTTAGTGATTCATTCATCTGGTTCTAGAAATCAGACCTCTGGATCAGTTCAGCGACCTACTCCTAGACTCAGAGTAGATATCCTTGGTAAGAAAACTGAAGAACTGAATGTTCGTCCTATTTCAAAAACCAATAGTGTACTTGGTGCTGGCACTTCTAATTCCAAATTAAAAGCTCAGCACACAAGTGGTCCTAGAACTAATTTTAGTTATAGGAAATGTTATCACTGTGGACTTACCGATCATATTGCAAGTAAGTGTCCCACAGCCACCAAAGCTGATAAGATAGCTAAGGTGAAGATAGCACCCAAGAAGACCAAACCAGTTGCAAGTCAGGTCAAGGTGACTCCTACCGCTGAGGTCAAGAAATTGACCAAAGTGAAGAAAGACAAAGCTGAATCTTCAAATGCTGTGAAGACTGTTGAACCCATTCCAACCACTTCCACTGACAAACGCGTATACATGGTGAAGTGGGTACCCAAGCAAAACTAATCTTCCTTTGTATTGCAGGTTAAGAAGGGTATCTGGTATCTCGATAGCGGATGCTCTAGACACATGACTGGAAAGAAAAGCCTGCTCGCTGAATACAAGGAAGAGAAGGGTCCCTCTGTGACTTTCGGTGGAAATGGAAAAGGACACACCCGAGGGTATGGTGTACTTTCAAATGGTACAACATCCTTCAGAAGAGTCGCATATGTTGAAGGGCTGAAGCATAATCTTCTGAGCATCAGTCAGCTTTGCGACATGGATAACAAAGTGATTTTCACTAAGGAATCCTGCTTTGTCTCTGACAAAAAGGAGAAGATAGCTCTCAGCGGTTATCGTTTGGAAAATGTTTACGTTATAAACATGGACTCAACAACCACTGAGAACTCATGTTTCTTCTCAAAGGCATCTTCTGATGTCAACTGGCTATGGCACAAGAGGATTTCACATCTCAACTTCAAGACACTGAATACTCTTTCATCCAAAGAGTTAGTCACTGGTCTACCTCAACATTCATACGCCAAAGAATCCTTATGTTCAGCGTGTGAAAAAAGGAAGCAGACCAAGGCAAGCTTTAAGTCCAAGCAAGTTTCCTCAGTGTCATCTCCTCTTCAACTACTCCATATGGATTTGTTTGGCCCCGTTAACAAACAATCCATCGCTGGAAAGAAATATACGCTGGTCATAGTTGATGAATTCTCTCGTTACACATGGGTAATGTTTCTCCGTTCTAAGAGTGACACCCCTGAAGAACTCATCACCTTTGTTCGGAAGATGGAAACTCTGAACAATATGACTGTTCGCTCAATAAGGAGTGATCATGGAACTGAATTCAAAAACAGTTCTCTTGATTCCTTCCTTGAGAGCAAGGGTATTTCTCACAACTTTTCGTCAGTGAGAACACCACAACAAAACGGAGTCGCTGAAAGAAGAAATAGAACAATTATTGAAGCTGCACGTTCAATGCTCAGCGATTCTCACCTGCCTACTCAGTTTTGGGCAGAAGCTGTCAACAAGGCTTGTTTTACGCAAAACAGGTCGCTGATAGTCAAAAGATTCAAAAAGACAGCCTATGAACTTTTTCATGGGAGAAAGCCTTCAATCAGCTTTCTTCACATCTTTGGTTGTCAGTGTTTCATACTGAACAACAGAGATGCCCTTGGAAAGTTTGATCCTAAGGCTGATGATGGAATCTTTCTTGGATACTCCTCAGTTTCCAAAGCCTTCAGAGTCTTCAACCGAAGAAGACAAACTGTAGAAGAAACTATTCACGTCACGTTTGACGAATCCCGTTCAGCGAACTCTAAACCGAACGCTGATACAGAAGAACTGAATCAATGGATGTTTTCTCATCTTTGTGATTCAGAAGATGTTCCCACTACTCATACTCATACAACTGAAAATGATGGTCCTACTATCATTCCCAATATGCAGAATAGTGAAGCTGAAACATCTTGGGTCTCAGCTGTTCCTATAAATACTATACCCGTAGTTGATCCAAATGTCTCAGAAATTCCATCTATTTCTCAGCAATCAGTGAATGAAGTGACAAATGCAAGCATTCCTCTCTTAGCTGATTATCCAGAAGTAGCTGAAGCCTCATCTTCAGTTTCTCCAGTTCAGACTGAGTCAGCGACGCATGCTCCGGCTCAGCGATGGACTGTAAATCACCCAATCGATCAAATTCTTGGTGATCCCAACGCTGGTATTCAGACTCGTAGAAGTGCAGGTAATATTTGTTTATTTGTTAACTTTATTTCTCTAACTGAACCAAAGAAAATAGATGATGCCCTCAGAGATCCAAACTGGGTCAGCGCTATGCAAGAAGAGCTGACTGAATTCGAAAGAAACAAAGTTTGGAAACTTGTTCGGAGACCAACTGACAAAACAGTGATAGGCACTAAGTGGGTCTATCGAAACAAGTTGGACGAACATGGTACTGTAACTCGCAACAAAGCTCGTCTTGTTGCTCAGGGATACAGACAAGAGGAAGGTATAGATTATGACGAAACCTTTGCTCCAGTAGCAAGACTTGAATCTATTCGTCTTTTCTTAGCATATGCTGTACACAAAAACTTCACTGTACATCAAATGGATGTTAAGTCAGCGTTTCTAAATGGAAAGCTGAATGAAGAAGTTTATGTGGAACAACCTCCAGGATTCTCAGATCCTAAGCGTCCAGGTTATGTTTATAAGCTGGATAAGGCACTTTATGGCTTGAAGCAAGCTCCTCGTGCATGGTATGACACTCTTTCTACTTATCTCCACCTTGAAAAATTTGAGAGAGGTAAGATTGACAAAACTTTGTTTTTTAGAAAAATAAAAGGTCATATCATTTTAGTTCAAATATATGTTGATGACATTATATTTGGTTCTACTAACCCTGAGCTTTGTACTCGTTTCGCTGATAGAATGAAAGATGAGTATAAAATGAGTATGATGGGTGAACTAACATATTTCCTTGGTCTTCAGATTAAGCAAACTGAAAAAGGAACTTTTATAAATCAGGGAAAGTATGTTAAAGATATGCTGAAAAAATTCGACTTAACTGAAAGTTCAGCTATGAAAACCCCTATGGCACCACCGCTGATACTTGATAAGGACACAAAGGGTGTTCCTGTCAATGTCACGCTGTACCGTGGGATGATCGGCTCACTACTGTATCTTACAGCTAGCCGACCCGATATTATGTTTGCAACATGTCTGTGCGCACGATATCAAGCTGAACCTAAGATATCTCATATGAAAGCTGTAAAGCGAATCTTTCGATATCTTAAGGGTACAGCGAATCCAGGTCTTTGGTATCCCAAAGATTCAGGATTCGATCTAACCGCCTATTCAGACAGTGATTTTGCAGGTTGCAAAATGGATAGGAAAAGCACCACAGGATGATGTCAGCTCCTGGGTGGAAAGCTGGTAAGTTGGACAAGTAAGAAGCAAAACTCAGTGTCCACTTCCACAGCTGAAGCTGAGTATGTAGCCGCTGGAAGCTGCTGTTCTCAAGTCTTGTGGATGAGAAATCAACTACTAGACTATGATCTTCAGCTCTCCAAAATTCCAATCTATTGCGACAGCACAAGTGCCATCGCTATAGCAAACAATCCAGTGCTACACTCAAAGACAAAACACATAGAAATCAGATATCATTTTATCAGAGATCATGTTATGAATGGTGATATAGAACTTCATTTTATCCCAACTGATTATCAGTTAGCTGATTTGTTTACCAAACCTCTTGATGAGACAAGATTCAACTTTCTCATCAGCGAGCTTGGAATGCTGAACTTTGAAAGATAAATCTTCAGCGGTTCACATTTAATCAGCGATACGTTTATACATTCTTGTATAGGCTCTGGATAAAATAAACTTGTACAATCCATTTCATCATCTTCTCTCTGAATAAATTGGGTTAAACTGATATCAAGGTATGTTTTCTCTGACAAAACGCATGAAAATGCAAGATTTCAAATTCTTTCATCGCTATCTCTTCCGTAACAGCGATATTTTGAAATTTCTTAAAACACTCACTGATATTTCTATTCAGTGCTTCATATTTTCCAAAGAGTCCCTGAGTTTTTCTTTCAAAACCTCAGAGACAACGAAAGAATGTGAAATGACAGTTGTGACGTCATTGCAACGGATAACACCAGGCACGCTCTTTTTCTGACACACGTTTGCACGTTTCGTTGTCTATCCAATCAAATGCAAACACGTGTCCGTGTCATGATGAAAAACTTTCCCGCTCAAGTTTTTCTCTCTCTACTCTCTTCCTATATAAACACTCTCAAAGTTTATATTTGTCTTTTACGCGAGTCAATCTTTCTCCGCAAGAAAAGAACACTGTTGCATTTTGTGCTCTCAATCTTCAAGAACTGTTCATCATCTTCTTCATCAAACTCAAGGTTAATATGTTCTTATCTATTATCAAATGCAAATAACTTGTTTTCGATCTTATCATTGTTTTACACAAGATCAAACAAAAGAACTCAAAAATAAAATCATTTTCTTTCATGGTTTTATAAACACAACCATTTCATGGTTGTTCTTCAAGTTTTAAATCTAAAATCTTAAACTTGTTCTTCTTTCGTATCCATTTTTTTTAACTGGAATACAAGGCTTATAGGTGTTATATTCGTTTTTTTTCTAAAAAAAAAACAAGAAAAACCCTAATCTTCATTAAGACTTTTTGTCTGAATGAAATGGACAAAATTCGAAAAATCTTAATGGAAATTTTCTTTCCACATTAAGATATTTCTTATTTGTTAACATCTTTGGTTGAATTGATAATACAGTGAAATGGCAACTTCAAAGCTGAATATTACCGCTGAGTCCATCTCCGCTGATTCTGAGGAACTGGAAATCACCAAAGCTCCTCAGGTTAAGTTTGAGCTGGATCAACTAGACTGGACAAAGGCAAACAACCTTTCAGCGCTTCTCGAGTTTCCTCCTCGGAAGCAGGTATCCCATCTAGACGACGCTGTAAATATTTTGAAGAATAGCCCCATCTACACAGCACTGACAATCACACCTCCTGCCAGTCAGCGTCTATTATCCCAATTCTGGTATTCTGCCAGACACACCGACCTACCCTCAGCCAAAGATCCATCTAAAACCATCGACTGCATACTCAGCGATACTGAGTATGGCACCATCAAGATAACCCTCGCAATAATCCGCAAAGCTCTAAAATTCCCTAACGCTACCTCAGAAAATCCTTTCATTCCATTTCCTGACCACAAGAAGCACGCTGACAGGGAAGAAATCATTGCTTTCCTTGATGCGATGGGTTACATCTGGGAGACTGGAAGAGACAAGCTACCTGAGAAGAAGCTGACGCTGATAAAGAAATCCAAGATGCCCAGCGAGATGAACTTCATCTTCGCTCACCTGATCAGCTGCATGACAGCGAAATCCGGATCTTCTGATCAAGCCGCTCAACCTCAGCAGGCCATGGGTTACGCACTGCTGAAAGGTCTCAACATTGACTGGGCCTCCATCATCTATGAAGACCTCATTCAACGTGTTGATTCTGCCGCTGACCGACCAGCATGGGTTCCTTACCCACGATTCATCAGCGCCATCTTTCAATATGGCCTGAAGGACAGCTATCCTGAAGAGGGTGATCTGAAACTCTCTCAGATTGGCCCTAAAGTTCTCGACTTCAAGCCTGTCGCCAACGAGGTACGTCTCTCTACCCTTCTCACTCTACTTAATTCTCCGCTTTCTGTGGCTCCTTCAGCGACTATACCCCTCGCTGATTCCCAGGCCACAAAATCCATTCCTTCTAAGAAAAGGAAACAATCTTTTACCCCTCTTGATTCCAAAAGGATCAAGAAAACCAAGGAGCAACCCCAGCAACTCCATGCTGAAGACTCCTCAGCTCATTCTGAAGAGCTGAAGGAATGTTCCGTGGTACGCTCTGCCACACCAATTCAAGCCATCCCTTCTAAACCTACTTCAGCGTCCTTAAACGCTGAGGTTAGAACTTTGGAATCTACCCAACCTTCGTCAGTCTCTCAAAAGACTGATGAAGTACTTCTCAGCGAATCCAACGCTGAACTTGAAACCCAACCCCAATTCTTATCCTTCGCTCCTCCCTCTACTTCTTTGGACACTCCTCCAGTCAAAACTGGAGATGCCATCATTCAAGAAGCCGTTGAAGCTTCTCAGCGAATGACGAAGAAAGGACCTGCAGAGATCTCCATCCCTCACGGAACTTTTGAGGGAGATATGGAACACTATGGAGGGACTCGAAACTTTGATGAGTTCGTCAACGCTCCTGCAGGTACAGATCCCACCTTAAACACTGTAACTAAACCTGAAACTTCTGAGCTTTCCTTTGTTCACAAGTACTTATATGTTACAGGTCCTTATTTGGGAGACATCAACCAGTCTATGGAGATGAAACTTACGGATCTCACCACCGGTCTATCAAATAACTCTACAGCTGTAACAAACGCTGGAGAGAATCTGACGAAGCTGACTACTGTGGTGGAAAAGAAGGCCTCCTCTGATGACATCAAAGACCTTGATAAAACTCTCGCCGACTTTGCCAAAGTGCTCTCCGACATCTACACTGACTACACCAACCTCAAATCATCAGTTTCCACCATTTCCAGCGAGGTTACAACGCTGAAGAAATCGGTTGGTACACTCGAAGGTGATATGTCAGTGGTCAAGACCGACTTGGGCTCAGTGAAGACCGATCTTAGTTCTATCAAGACAATGATCGAGACGCTGGTGAACAAGGCAAATAATCCAGCACCTGCTCCGGCCCCTGCACCTGTTTTGGACTCATTCACCGCAGAGGATCGCCAAGAGCTGAAGAAAATCACGCCTGCTATTTCTGGCCTAGAAGACAGAATAGCTAAGCTTGAAGGTTGTGTGAAAGTCTCTGGCCCAGAAGACAGAGACAACACCAATGCTGAATCTACCCATTCCTCCCCCGCCCATCATGAGAAAGAGGGGGAGAAGAGCGCTGAACAGGAGAAGAGCGCTGAAGATCAAAATAAGAGCGCTGAAGACCTTTCCCATGATGAATCTATCAGGGGAGAGGGTAATGAAGATCGGATTACTGGACCTCAGGGAGATGAAAACCCTGAGGGAACCGAGAACCTCGCCTCTGTATCTGAGGGGGAGCAACTCGAAGAAGATGCTGAGGAATCCGAAGCAGAAGAAGACGAAGACATCGACATCCCTGAAGCTGAACCATCCTCCTCTCCAAGGAACGATGATGATGATGATGATGAAGATGACGATGATTTCTTTGTTGTCAAACCTGCTCCTCGAACCAAAGCTCTTAAAGGTATTTCAATAAAAGAACCTTCAGGGGAGAAGACAAAGACAAAGCACTCAGCCTCTGGCGCTGAGAAAAGCAAAGACAAAGGCATCGCTGAAGATGATAATCTGGCGATCCTACTTGCAAAGTCGATTTGTCAGGTACACTAAACTTATTTTTCCTTCCCTGATCATCTCTGAAAAATCAGTTATCCATTCCACAAACACCATACACATCCACATTTTTTTCTATCTTTTCTACCCAAGTTCTTCTACCCAGTTCTTATTTGTAAGATCGCTGCGTTTCAGCTAGTCCTCTCCCCTGTTTGAGGATATCGCTGAAAGATCTTCTATTGCGACTTCACCAATAATTCCAGCTACCGCTGAAGACATAATCCCAGTCTTAGATTTAATCTCTGAGACTGATGAATCAGAAGAACAACCTCTCTCGCACAGAAACAGACCCTCCTCAGTTCCTCAAAAGAGGAGAGAAGAAATGATAAAGCGATTCGAGGATCAGCGAATCATCCTAAGGCGCGATCAACTACCTTCAGTTCCTCCTAAGTTCAGAATTTCAAAAGCTGAATACCAGGATCATCTCAGAGCTGAACGCCTCATCGCTGAAAGGAAGGAAGCTGAAGATAAAGACAGAGAATACGCCATCAAGCTCACTCAAGAATCTGTCAAAGACCCCAAGCTGAAGCGTATTCCCATTCAAATCCAACGAAAGCTTTGGGAACAAGCCCAGAAGATCGTGGAAAAGAAAGCTGAAGTTTCTCAGACCACCCTGATCTGGTGTAAAGAGAAAATCCACTTCAGATATCGTCCAGCGAAGATCAACAAGGTATTCATCTCTGGAAGAACCTCCATCGGAGTACCTATTGTTGACATCAAACTGTTCAGAGAAGATGACTCATCTGAAACCTTTCGTGCTGACACTGTAAAAAGGTATGGTCTCTCTGAATGGCTGGAGATGAGGTTAGCTATCCAACCATCAAAATCTAAGTACAAGGATCATTTCGAAAAGCTGATAAACAGACAGATCGATTTGATATCTTCTTGTGTGGATATTCCTCCTGTTCCTGATCTAAAGCCGAAAAGAAAAAAGGGCTCTCCAAGGAAGAAACGTCAAGATTCAAACTCAGGTCCTGTCATACGAAATGAAACTGGAATTGGTTTCTCTCGCGCTGAAGTACTTGGTCCTGATCCTGATCTATCTGCCCTTGACATCTCTTTGCCACCATGTGAACTTTTCGTCCCTGGTAAAGTCATCAGTAATCCTTATGGAATATTCTTTCTTGACTACGACGGACGTAAATGCTTTCAACGGATCGCTGAGCTTCCAATCACTCCAATCGAACAGCTCAAAGATCTCATCTACTGGTGCGACTTCAGAAAAGACATTCAGGCACGACACCTAAAACCCTTGATTTTTGAAGCTGCTCTGAAGCTAAAGAATAAAGGAGAAAAGGTTCCTGACTGGATGATTCCAACTGAAAAGACAACCCTTGATGAACTTCTCATTAAGGAAGAACCCTTTGAAGGCTGACAACAATCACCATTCTTTCTCTATTGTATCAGTCATCCTTCAGTACTTGTAATTTATTTCGCTTGTACTTGTAATCTTTCTTATTCATATTGTAACCTGATTCAAAGATTTAAAGAAAGATTTCAGCGAATGTACTTTACTCCATCAGTACTGAAAAGATCCCAGAAAACAGTAAAAGGGACAAATATTTTATGAGTTCTTTTTATCCTTATGTTTTCATTAAATAGCAATTTTCTCTGTTGCTATGTCATAATCAAATAGGGGGAGATTGTTGATCCAAACCCTCAGTGATTTGATAATGACCCTATCTTAAATACTTAGTGAAAATTGTAAGTAAACAATATGTATCAGAGTTTCACTATCGCTGATAAGTACTAAGATCTTACAGTACTGCTGATAGGAACTCTCGCACTTTTAGATTAAACATTCAGCGAACACTGTTCACCATATCGCTGAGTCTGTTCAGTCCTTATGGTGATCGCTGATAAGTTAGTTGTTTACTTATGATCCCTGAAGACAAGATTCACGTCAACAAAGGTTCTACGCTGAAGTCGAAGATCAAGCTCAAGAACCAGCGACAAGTCTCCTAATGAACTGATGCGGATCAGCGAAGACTCAGATTTGTCCACTCAACGTGAAGTATCAAGTACAAGACTTCAGCTATCGCTGAACTTTATCATCTGCTGAATAGTAAATGATAATCGCTGAATCAACGAAAGCTGATCATGAAGTCCTCCGTACAAAGTACTTTTGTCTTAACCTCCCTTGCACGCCACCGTACGAAATGTCAGAAAAGAACCTCCGAAAATCTGAAATCGTACAACCACTCTGATACTACACTGTTCATTCATGCGGCCACTAAGGTTGTCAACAAAGGTCAATGACATGCAACCAATCCGCTGATGACACGTGTAAAGTGTATACTGAATTGCATTAAATGCATGCAGTATATAAAGAGATGAACTCACTTCATTTGAAGTAACTTGCTAACTCTGGACAAGTTCAAATCTCTCAAGATAGGATTTTATTAGTAATCTCCTTATCTTTCTTAGTGCAAGAAAACCTTAGTGTTCCAACTTGTTTAGATTTAGGTTTATCCTTAATCTTGTTTCCGCAACAAGCTGTAAATTGTTAATGATTTATCAATAAACAATTTAGAAAAGTAAAATAGTGTGTTTGTATTCAACCCCCCCCCCCTTCTACAAACTTGTTTAAGCCTTTCGGGACCAACAATTCGCCTTGCGCCCGTGTGTACCGTCATGCCCGACTGCTACTCGCACCTGAAATCATAAGATATTGGGAAGGGGTAAGCACGAAGCTTAGTGAATTCCATCACATGCGCAGATAGGAATTATATACACATCACCCCTATCCGCACATAAGCAACAACATCACAGTTACATAAAACGAGTAAACATCTACAAGTAATTATGTATCCAACACCTCGGTCCCACCGAGCCCTCGGTCCCACCGAGTTGTAATGTAACACACTCGTCACACCGAGTTCCCACAACGTTTCCTTCCACTTCCTCGGTCCCACCGAGCCCTCGGTCCCACCGAGTTGTAATGTAACACACTCGTCACACCGAGTTCCCACAACGTTTCTTTCCACTTCCTCGGTCCCACCGAGGTGTAATGTAAAACATTTATACTAAGCATTTAAACCAATCAAATATTACACACCACAAACAACTAGTTCACACCACAAAGACAGTAGTACATACAAACTACTATGACATGCATACAACCCCTAACTACGCAGTGAGAGAACTCACCTTAAAGCAACGCGAGTATCCGCAACCGCAATCACAAGCCGTCCAACTTCACTCACCTTCTCCCACCTAATTACGTGTTAACAAATGTCAAAGTGACGCCCCAACCCAAAACCACGACTACTAAATTATAACATACACATTCCAGCTTTTACTCTAAAAACACAGGTCTGTTCGGGACTTGTTTAACCCCTTATAAACTGATAAATCCAGAAATATTAATCCATAAACACAAAGTCCCATGTCTTAGGGTTCCAGGGACATATCGCACGCGCTCTAACGATTTTTCTACAATTTATTATGGATTTTACAAAACCGGTTAACTGCACAGCGAAAAACAGCACCTTTCATTACAAAACAGCGGTTTGACACTAGCTACGGTCTGAACTGGTTTTTCCGCAAAACATAAGAAACTTACTAGACTCATAAAGGGAACTTTTGGCACTGGTTTCATCCCAATCCGACATTCCTAGCAGAAGTTATACTCGATACAAAAACAGGGACAGAAACTGCAGTTTCACATAAAATGACAAATAATGCTTAGTAACCCATTAAGCCATAGCTTAACCCAAACAGACCCGAATGAACCTTTGAGGATGCAAACAAATAGGGTATTCTAAGTGCAAGTAAAAACAACCCCAAAACATACAATCAACAACCACAATGAGACCCCAAAATTTTAGCGTGGAAAACCCCTCAAAATCGAGAGTAAAAACCACGGGACTACTAGAGCCGCTTCAAATCCACTACCACCAATATTAGAGCAATACAAAGTCTTCTCTAGATTATACTAGAGGCATACAAAACCATCATACACTTGGAAATAAGCACATCAAGATGTATGGAACCAAAATAGAGCAAGAATGGAGAAAAATCACCACAAAGTTACTGCTGTGCAGAACCCCACGAAACCATGACCTCCGGACCTCAAAACCACGATCCCACCGTTCAGAATGTTGATGAAGATGTCGTGAAGCTGCTCACCAAAAATCACGACGATCCAACCATTCAATCTCCGGGAAACAGAAGTTTTCTGCAGCTAGGTTTTCAAAATACGAAAATATTGAGCTTCATCCCTTTTTTTCTTGTTACTCACGAACACCACCCCAAAAAATGATACAAGGGTTTGGTTTGGGTTGCATGGGCCGAAACTCTCACTTTTTGGCCCCTTAACAATTTTGGTCCCTCACTACATCCTTCTCGCAAACTAACCACGTCTTGACATATTTAACTATTAGGTCCAATTCGTCTAACCCCGCTAACGAAAACCATGATAAATAAAACTTTTAAAAAAGAATTAAAACAAAGAAATTACATACCGGGATACGGGCTTTACAAACCCGAGCCTGTTGCACATGCCGACAAATAAAAAGGGTTAGGCTAACGCCTAGTGAGTTCAAGAGTGTAATCATGACTATATAAATTCATAAATCGAGAGAGAAGTAGTTTAAGTCATGAGTTCAAAAGAATTCACTTTAGATGCAAATCGCCCATTTTCAACTCACACAAATCCCCGTATTGAAAACTTTAATATAACATGATTTCCAAAATGGACTCTTCCCAAAAACCAACCTGAAAGGTGAGATGGCATTTGATTCTCAAAACGATTGAATTCATAAATGAATAACCATTATTCCAAACATCCCAACATAATCCATAACTCATATAACGTGGAAAGGCAATTCTCGTATATAAGATACGTCACCGAAAACATGGATAAACACAAATACCCAAAACAACACCTTTCGGTGACTGGGGAGGCCCGCATACATTGCACGTGACGGAACACAAAAGTGGGTCACCTACTATGCAATAAAACACCCACGTGGATTACTCTCGTAAACTGAGCTCAATCACTCCAGATCTAGTGCCCGCGAGACTAGGGATCCCCCAACTTCAACCACTCCAGGTCTATACATTGGGTCACTCCAAATCCACAACAGCACATTTGGGATTACACCTTACTGCACATGCGACGACGCCCGACCATATAGGTCCACACCTTACTTATCATGGAACCCGATGCCTATCCCGTGCCAATCACATATGGAATTACACCTTACTGCCCATGAGACGACGCCCGACCATGTAGGCCCACGCCTTACTTATCATGGGACTCGATGCCTATTCTGTGCTACAAAAGAGAAACTAACGTCTCGTAAACTGAGCTCAATCAATCCCGATCTCTTGCCCGCGAGACTTGGAAAACTCAAACGCCTATGGATCCATAGCTAACAAGGTCTAAAACATTACACGACCCCAAATGAATAAACAAGTGCATTCAAAATATGCAATTCCCCAATAACGCAAATCATGATCAAAACTCAACTTTGGGCTATCAAAACTGGACAAATATCCCAAAGACTTAATAAAATCCAATACCGAGCCACAAGCTCAACTGACTCAAAAGATAGTCATAAAAAGTCATAAAATGACATTAAACGTAGCAACACACACCTTTGCCAATAAATACTTTGAATCCATGAAAACCCGAAATAAAACCTTAGGTTGGGAAACGCTCTTTTCCAAAGGACTCACACCATCACATTTTCAAATCATCCCATGATGTACTAAACGCATATTTCCAAGATATACACAAACCTTGTGGTGTATTGGTTAAGGCTTGGGGGGACGTGGCTAGTAACCAATCTTCCCCGGGTTCGAATCCAGGCGTTGGCAACTTGTGGCCACTGAGGTATTATCTCAGGGCTGCATGCTTAGCAGACAATTTGTGCCAAGGGATTAGTCTTGGCAAAGCCTAGGATACCCTTTCAAAAAAAAGTAGACTTCATTTATAACATAAATCCATAACTCATTTTCATGTATGATTTATCTATCACATTTTCCCAAAAACTCCAAATATAAGTGTTTTTCCATATTTACAACCATAAATACTTCAAAGGGTTAAAACCCGCCAAATAATTCAACCATAGATAATTTTCATGTAAAACACATATGTATATGGAAAAATAATATTTTGGCATGTACAAAGTTTTCACAAAGCAACTTGAACTCACCTTGCTAGATTTAGGCCAAATCTAGATTTTCCCCAAACGTATGCTCCTTTGATGCACATGAATCCTCAAGCCAAATCTTCCAAAAACCTAGATCCATAAGTTTCCAACCATCAACAACCCGATCCAACCATATACCAACATTCCCCAAACATTTCTCATCCAAAAATCCCAAATATATCAAAACCCTAATCTTCATAAATGAAGAAGGAGGAGATCACCTCAACCAAACACCACCAAAATCATCCAACAATACCCCAAGATAGAAAGAAGATGAAAACACAACAACCTAGCTTTTGGGTAGAGGAATATTACCTTTATCAGTTGAATCTCCAAGCAAAAGCTCCTAATCACTCATAAAAGCTTCAAGCTTCCATATTCTTCAACAATGGTGGAGAGGGTTTAGATTGGGTGAAGAAGATGAGGAAGAAGAGGTTGGGTTTTAGGGTTTCTTGGAGAGAAATCGACTTAGAGAGAGAGAGAGTTAGGTTAGGGATGAGAAATGAAATGAGGGGAGAGAGAGAGAGAGAGAGAGAGAGAGAGAGAAAAGGTCTTAAAATACCAAAATATCACATTCAGATGCATTGCGGACGTCCGCCTTGCACCCTTGCGGACGTCCGGCTCGCCCTGGCCGAAAACCCCTTGTTTTCTCTGTTGCTTCCGCGGACGACCCGCGGGCTTCCGCGCCTCGCGGACGTTCGGCATGCCTCTCGCTGACGTTCGTGACCCCAATTTTGGTTCTCCAATTTTCGGGGTGTTACAATCCTCCCAACCTTAAAAAGATTTCGTCCTCGAAATCTAGTTCTCACACAACTACTGGCCACCGCGCCCAACACATTCCAAGTTCCCTCGGTTTCAACCCGGTTCGAATTTATTTCCCACAGAATTGCCCACAACGGCTTCTTGGTGTTACTCACAACCAATCCCCGCTTAGGCATAAAACACTTACATCCAGTTGAAGGCCTAATTTACTAGAGTGGTTTCCGACCACCAGACTTAAGTTGCCTCCCAACCTTAAGCGATATATACTTTCCCAACGACAGATTCGAACATCCCAATCACTCCACATTCATATGTTCTTAAATTTTCTTTTCAAACCAGCCCAAAGTTCAATCACTACCGAAATCAACCAAAACCTCTGAACCCCAAATATTCCCGCTACTAAACTAGCATTTACTCCTAACGGATTTCATTAACACCAACACCGACGGTCATCATCGACCCATCAATTACACAATTTCAAAGATATGTTCAATTATCAATTATCCAACCGACAGATTCTCTTATCTCGCAAAGGAAGTCATCCCACTAAATCTACTTATCACAATTGAACATCTAAAGATTACTACAACCATTACCACCATTCCTCTAAAATCGGACTACTATCCATCGATTACACTAACGGTTCTCGACCTCGGAACCAAAAGTCAACACCTAGTCATACCACCAAGTTGGATCACAACAGACTCTACACACGAGTTTCACTCGTCGAGTGTTCTTACAAAACCAAGGTTATCAATATGGTGTCCACAAGGTCCTACACGTCTTTGTATGTGAAAATTGGCCAAGACCCAAAACAAAGTTGCCAACAAGACGGTTACCACCAACATTAACGGAAATACCACGAGTCTAACTTTCCAGTTACAAAACATGCCGAGTCTACAAACAACACTACTTGGCCTATGGTACCAACACGCATCAAAATACCCAGCCTTCCACTGACGAAGTTCTACTCAAACTTACTTTTAACTGGGGTTACTTAACCTTCCCAAGGTTCCTATGAGTTCAAGGTTTCTCATTGGGGAAGAGGAGAAGAAGAGAACACAACTCTTGTGGAGGTTGAGGTAGGAGGATTGCATCAAGAACCTTGAAGACTTCATCTTCTAGGTATGGTTTCTTCTCAAATCTTCATCTTCTTGCTTTGTTTGGTGAGAATTATGTTTGGGAATCTTGTGAGTAAACCATTAAGAAGTCTTAAGCTTATTTTCAATGGAAATGGGATGCTTGATGAGTTCCCTATTGGTTTACTAACTTTTTTTTAGAATCATCCACCATTTCAATGGTAGAAAATGGGTTGTGTCAAGAATATGGAATTTGGATTAAAAAGGGTGCATCATTGGATTGATTTAATTGGGATTTATGTGTTTTAGATTTGGGTATTTGATTCCTAAAGGGTTGATTAGCTAAAACAATCGATTTTGGGAGTTTTCAAGCATTTTGGGAGTTTTGTAGTGGATTTTCGGGTTAGATTCCATTGTGCAGACCTGGGAGTCTCAAACAGAGACTTGCGCGGTTTTCCACGCGGTTTGGAAGTAGCGTGGAAAGTAGCGCAACTTTTTGTTTGATGTGCTTCTTCGGTTTTCTTCGTTTTTCGTTCGGGCCTAGAATCGAGGCATCGTTTGGCGGGTTGTCTTAGGAGTTTAGTGAAGATCTTTTGGGGTATAATTAGAGGGTTTAACACCACTTTTATTACCTCCAATTCAGGTGCTCGGTTGGTTCAAAAGTGAGTCTCGGTTTCGGTGTTGGTTAACCAAAACTTCAGGTGAGTTCCCTTATCCCCTACTTAACTGGAAAATGATTTGTGAATGTTTTAAATAACTGTATTTGGAATCATGATGATAGAATGCCTATGAAATCTTTGAAAGGAAACATGATCTTTATGTATTATGAAAGTATTTTCCCACACGCATTGAATGCATGTTTTTATGAGTTATTGTTTATGTGTGGGGTCGGGTTGCACAATGGGGAGGTGAACCTTGGATTGTTGAGAATCATTGGAGAGTTTATTGGAACGTGTGCCTTGAATCCGTTTCTTGTGCACACGTATATGGCATCTACTGGGGGCCGTGAGGATCTACTGGTGGCCCCGAGTGTGGACATCACTTGAGGTGATGGGAGTTGAGGGGATCTACTGGTGGCCCCGAGTGTGGACATCACATGAGGTGATGGGAGTTGAGACCACTGTGCAATACCCATATGTGGAGTCGAGCATTTAAATTGTATTTACATTTATTAACGTGACAGTTTGTGCGTTTTGAATTGGTGTTTGTGTGGAACTGTTTTAAAAAGGGAATTCACTAGATCTGGTGGTCTAACCCTCGTTTTTCAAAAATTTAAAATCATTTTCAGGTAAGAGTTTTGTTTGGGGTTTCATCTGAAGAAGATGGAAAGAGGTGACTCTATAGATGATGTATAATCTAGTGGAGACTTGTAGTTCACCCTCGGGCTTCCTTTAGCATCTCAGTTGTGAAGGTGTTATCCGCTGCGTACCTAGAGTTGGAATTGATGTAATTTGTATACTTTGGGCCGATTTTGATTGTAATGTTGAGAATTATGTTTTATGGATTTTGGGTTGTTACAACACAACAAATTATATATATATAAAAATAAAATAGTTGTTAAAGTTATGTAATTTTTTTAATCTATTTTCTCCATGGTCTATTAATAAATCCAAAGTTTTAGACTTTGATCCATAATGTTATTATATCGTAACCCACTAATCCAAAGGCTATAAGCAACATCAACAAAATGATTTCGCCAAATTTTGTGTTGACTTGTGGCTTTTGTCTTATGCTCAATTTTACTTTTTCAAGTCTCGGCGATTTAGTTTAATTTCTTTACTTCATGGACAATTTCTGATTTATTTAATATGTATTTGGAAATTGTACGTGTTGAAACTTTTTTTGGACTACAATAACGTTAACATTGATTTTATAATGAAGTTTTAACCTCATAATTATTGGATTGTAGGCATAAAGTGTGTTAGGTATAAACCGCAAACGGAGTGCGATTTTTTGCTGTTTGAGATATATGTGGTGCAGTTTGGGAAAATGCTCAAACTGTATATGCAGTACAGTTTGCTGTTTTATCCCAAACCGCACCGCAAAAACTCCTATTTTCAATCTTATTGTAAAATTTATTACACATTAGTTGATTAATATTTAGTTGTATATTAAATAAGGGGTCAATTTAAAAAGGAAAACTAAATTTTTAAGAAGGTAAGAAGTGAATAAATAAAGGCTCATATATGAATAACTGAAAATGTGTATGGTACTATTCTGTTATTACATTTATGATCCCACATTTATGTCTAATTACCAATTTCCTTTCAAGCTTGGGTAAAAAATTGATGGACCATTTTACCCTCATAGATTTACATAAAAGGGTTAATTTTTTCCCTCCATGCTTGAAATTCAATTCTACATCTCTTGTAGAGAAATTGCAATGAAAATAAAAAGATTGTGATACCTATTCTATATCAATCTAAGATTTCATAATAGAATTGTTGGATGCACCTGCTATTAAAAATCATGACATTATCATCTAACTATAAATCAGATATTCCATTGTATATTAGTAGACGAACATGGATAACGGTGACATCGTGTAACTGATGATCATAAGATGTTTTTCAACGTTATTATGATCTTAAATATAGTTTTCTAGGCAAGATGCATCTAAAATAAATGTATTTTCATCCAAGACGAAGCATCGTGTGTGTAATAGGCTAAGTTAAGCCGCAACATGCCTAAAAATAATCGTGAATGCCCAATCACGATTAAGATCAATTAAAATACAGTTCAGGTTGAGATCTGTTCAAAGGCTTATTTAAAAAAATGCAATACATTTTCAAATAAGGATGGTTCCAACGATGCGTTAGGACTTGGCCCTGTCCAATCAAAGATCAATTAAAATACAGTTCAGGTTGAGATCGGTTCAAAGGCTTATTTAAAAAAAATGCAATACATTTTCAAATAAGGATGGTTCAAACGACACGTTAGGACTTGGCCCTGTCCAATTAAAGATCAATTAAAATACAGTTTAGGTTGAGATCGGTTCAAAGACTTATTTAAAAAAATGCAATACATTTTCAAATAAAGATGGTTCCAACGACGCGTTAGGACTTGGCCCTATCCTTAAAAACTATTTTGACCATTTTCAGTATAATTAAACTGAAAGTATATGGCAATCTATATACGATGCAATAAAAACTATATCGATTAAATATCTATAGCAATGAAAGATGTTGAACATATATTGTCAATTACATGTAACGATTTATTTTTAGTTATATACATATAACTTGTTACAAAAATAATCAAACAAAAACATAGTCAAAATAAGAAAACATGAGAACTATCAAATTACATATGATTTGCATACGATTACAATTTACGGTCAACATAAGTGTATGCGGGGGATTTGACCCGCAATCTTTATCACGAGTAAACTCACGTGTAATCAACTATGATTTTATACACGATTCTAATTATTATACATAACAATAAAAAGCTACATTACACCCAAAAAAAAGCCATATTCCCACTACTAAACAAAACCTCATTTTTGACGGATTTTTCCGGCGGATTTTCCGCCTGAAATTTTCCGGCGGAAATTAAAAAAGTGAAAACCGTTCACTTCCGCCGAAAATCCCATAAAAAAATTTATTTTTTTAAATCTCGACATATTTTCGGCGGAATATAATTTATTATTTTTTTAATTTCGGTCCGTTGGAAATCCACCGGAAATATTTTAATTAGTTAAAAATTAACTAAGAAATAATTTTTTTTATAAAAATCCGCCGAAAATCTGCCGAAAATATTTTTAAAAAAAATAAAAAAACAATTTTTAAAATCCGCCAAAACTCCGCCTAAAATTTAAATCTAATAAATTTTAAAAAATTATTTTTTTAAAAAATCCGCCGAAAATAGTTTTAAAAAAATAAAAAATAAATTTTAAAATCCGCCGAAAATTTAAATCTAATAAATTTAAATGAAATTTTTTTTTTAAATCCGCTAAAAATATTTTTAAAAAAAATAAGAAAATAATTTTTAAAATCCACCGAAACTTTAAATCTAATAAATCTAATAAATTTAAATAAAAATTAATTTTTTTAAAATCCGCCGAAAATATTTTTAAAAATTTTTTTTTTTTAAAATCCGCCGAAAATTTAATGGACCGTATTGGCCTTTAATTGATCATTTGGGTTTCAATGGACCGTTATGGGCTTTAATGGGACGTATTGGGCTTTAATTGACCATTATGGGCTTAAAAAAAGTTGAAGTATACACGGGGTATATATATATCCGCCGAAAATGTGACGTTTTCTTCCTTTGGGAACCATTTAGGATAGCAAAACTAATTCAACCACCACGCTTCCGCTACACCACTTAGATATCTTCACATCATCTACCCCATACTCACAGGTCAAACCTATTCGGTTTTCTACAAGATAGAACCTAGAGCTCTGATACCATTTGTAACACCCCCTTCCCGAGATGGAAAAGGAGGTTACGTTCAAACTTAAAACAAACCGCTAACAAAAGCATACAGAGCATTATTAAACCCAAAAAACAAATTAACACCATAAGATATAACAATTGTCTTGAACAATACATTTTCTTTATTACAAAACTTGTTTTACAAAGTCAACTAAACCTACAATTTCTTACCAACAAACCTCTTAGATCTGAGAATGCTTCGGATCCCTTACTCCTTAGATTCCCTTCGAATACCTGCCGCGAAGATAGAAATGCGGCTGAGCCAAACGCTCAGTGCACATATACAATAGATAACAAACGAATAATCGAACTAAACACCGAATAATAATAAAAATCAGGTTTTAGGCAACGAACATACTCTAAAGACGAAGCTCGAAGTTCTAAATGTTCATCAAAACTAGATTGAACATAAGACGCACAAGATGTAGCTTCAACAACAACACATGGAAATACTCATAACCAAGAAACAAAAATTAAAAGACGTTGGACCGAATAAATCGATTTTAACATGTTTAATCAAACCGGAAACAAATGAATATTTACAAATTCGTTATTTCACTACAACAATTATTGTCAAAGATCAAAATTGTCAAATCATAACAAAAATGTATCAGTATATTCCAAACGAATATAAGAAACTTAAATCAAAATCATACCAAATGATTGTATACCGAGCTCGAAAAACGCATGCACTTGCATATCAACCGACGTGACAAGTGTCAGACATCTGGCCATAAAGGCCCGTACGCTGGGTAGCAAATCCACACGTACTAATTGTGAGATGCGGCGTTGGGCACTACACCGACATCCACCCTACAACATATCACATAAACTAGGGTCGACCCATACGCCTCCTAAATCAAATAATCATGAAGCACGTATTACGAATTAAACGAAAGTTTGAGGGTTCGTAAACTTACTTAAACGAATCGAATGAACGAAAAGGTTTAACTTCAAAAGTGTGTCACCTCACATGTGAACAGATCATACTAATTACAAAAAGATTCAAAAAGACATTTGCTTATACAAAAATGTCAACCAATTCCATTAAAAGCTTTATATTTCCGAACACACTTTATTGACGACTTACGAATCGAAAAGGATTTTAAATGGCATGAGATTTAGTAAACCATTAACATAAATACTTGAATGGAATCTTACAAAAGACTTGAAAACAAAAACATATCGAAAGCCAAAACCATAAGTAGGATAGGAATTTCACACTCAAAAGCTTTTCTAAATCGAGTATTACCTGTTTTAACACTTTACACATTTAGAAATCTCAAATTATATCATACTTCCAGTAGGTTTTTGAAAATTATATTTAAACAGAAGTTTTACATAAAAGTCTTGGAAAAAGAGGTCAAATTCATGATTGTCATATTGTAATTTTAATAAAAACTGTTATTTTTGACAAACCACAAGGACCAAGTTTGTAGTTTACTCCAAGCCCAATTAAAACATAGTTATTGGGCCACCAGGCCCAAATACTGAGGCCTAAACCCAAATCCATACCAAGTAAACCCTAGGGGGTTCGCAAACCCTACACCCTCCATTAGATTGTTTGTTGGGGTGGCCTCCGAAGAACCCAAATTCCCCTACTTGCACCGGCGAAGCCATCAATCAGCAGCAGCAGCAGCAGCAGCAGCCATGGTTAGATTTCACCCAAACACATACGCACACAGGCACCGTTGTATATGTAATTAATGATTCGATATCGGGCTGGTTGGATAATCAATTTTTTTGTTGGATTCCATATGTTCTTACATCCCTGGTTTTTTCATGGTAACTAAGCTTGTTTGGTCTAACAGTCGAAGAGAAAGGTTAGAGAGCCAAAGGAAGAAAACGTCACTCTTGGACCTGCTACCCGTGAGGGAGAGCTAGTATTTGGTGTGGCACATATCTTTGCATCCTTCAATGATACTTTCATCGTAAGTTTTATGTGATATTTCTTTAGGTAGTTTTATATGCATTTTAGTGACTTTTTTTATATCTCTACTGCAGCATGTGACTGATATCTCTGGAAGAGAAACCATGGTTCGGATTACTGGTATGATCTGCTTCTTATTTCAAGAAGCTTATTTGACTTATTACCCCCTTACCCTTAATATAAAAATAATTAAAAAACCAACACTTTCTACTTAGGGCTGTGTACAAAAATTCATCATGTTAATTTTTATTTGCCAATAAACAAATCATTACTTGATTTATCTTGTTAGGAGGTATATAATTATTAAAGAGTTCATTAAATCACTGTTGGTTTTTTTCTTGTACCAAAGAGGGAGTATTTTGACATATTTGAGTTTGGTTTGTAATTACAATTGTGAATATGTTTATCTCTTAACTTTCCTTTACTTTTCTAGGTGGGATGAAGGTGAAGGCTGACAGGGATGAATCATCTCCCTATGCAGCTATGCTTGCTGCACAAGATGTTTCTCAACGATGCAAGGTTTTTATTTTCTTTCTTTCTTTCTTTCTTTCTTTACTTTGGTTTGATTTGCCAAGATAATGATCATCGTTTTTGAATTGTAAATTGAACTATCTTTTATTGAATTGGTTCCACTGAGTAACTGTTATGAACCAGATTGACAGAATGAAACCAACACAATAACAGAAATACGTCGAAATATGTTTACATGGTTTCTTCTGTTTTTTGAGCATCACGGTTTGAGCACGTGGGTTATGCATTAGTGTTTGAATGGCAGGAACTTGGCATCAACGCCCTTCACATAAAGTTGCGGGCAACCGGAGGCAACAAGACCAAGACACCTGGCCCAGGTGCCCAGTCTGCCCTCAGAGCTCTTGCTCGTTCTGGCATGAAAATTGGTCGCATAGGTATGCCTTCTCAAACTCTTTCTTCACATGTTACTTTTATTATTACAAATGATTTTTTTGATGCTTACAAGTGTCGTTATTTATTAATGGTTTGATTTTTGCAGAGGATGTGACACCAATTCCAACAGATAGCACTCGCCGAAAGGGTGGTAGAAGGGGAAGGAGGCTGTGAATGGTGTGGTCTATTCATTTGCCGGGTTTGGTTTACTGTTCTATGTTTTGATGACTTTTGTAGGGTATATTTGTGTTTTCGTTGACATTTCATGTCTCGGATCTTGTCATATGTTTATCGTCCTTTCTGGATGGATGTTTGAATGATATGCATTTTTGGTGCCTTTGTGTTGTTAGCTGTGATTGTTTTGTGTTATTGAAAAATTCCTATTTTTTTGAGTGAGATATACTGATTATGCTTGGTTTGGTGTGGTTCACATGATCGAGACCAAACAAGCAACTTTGGTCTAGTTCCGGTAGTTTGACTGGCTTATTCATATATGAAGCCTACAAGTTTCACCTGGTAATGTGTTTGGTATAGTTTGTAGAGATATTCATCACAGATTATATAGAGTAGATAGGAACAAACATACAACTTATGGGCCGTTCAACTAAACTCTTATCTGGTAAGTTATTACCGATTCTAAGGATGACAAGAAATGAGAATCTACCTGGTAAGAGCGATTACAATGACCGAAAATCTTACCCGATAAGTGAGAATGGTGACTTATGCCCAACAAACACTTATCGGATAAAAATGTTGCGTATGATACCGTTTTAATTGAATAAAATCTTGTCTGTTAAGTTAAGTGAAAGTGTTGACTATTACCAATAAGTGTTTACTGTATAAGTGTTGGGTAAACGACCATTAGTTTGATATATATATGGGTTTATAAGAGTTTAATACAAAGGAAGAGTGTTTGGAATGTATTGAAAATGTAATAGAAAGCTAGATCAAACTTTTTTTAAACAATCGAAACATCTTTTATCGTATGAACTTCAAAGGTTGAGCAACTAATGATTACTCAATTTTACGGATAACATTGAATATGGAATTGTAAAAATAAATTGAACTATTAAAGGATAGATTGAGACCCTTGTTGGGGGAAGTATATTGAGAAGTCATTTATGATGTGATGTATGTATACATCCTAGAGAAGAAATGTTGCATAGAATGTTACGAGTCGTCTAGAGGTAGATCTTCGTAGATTCGAAGAGGTTGGATGATTGATCTTGAGTAAGACTCCTGTTTCTGGAGAGTCTCGGTTCTAGAAATCGTGGGGTAGATCAGTTCGGATGGTAAGAAAGGACAGTGTCGAGATCTTGGAAGTGTCAATTCAAGAGCGAGCAGAGGATTGAAACTCTGACTCTTTAGTCGAGTTGTTCAGTGGCAGTATCATTGAAGAGAGATTCTGTAGAGGACTGAAAGCGTGTTGAGGTAGAATGTGAGATAATTGATCAAGACGAAAATAGTATGAAATGGTTGAGTAAGTGGACCGTTGAATGTATGGATAGCAAGTTGTTGCAAGGCCGAGAGGGTGACCATTGGTCGAAAGTAGAGTGTCGATGATAAGTTGCGTGAGTAAAGCGATCGACCTTGTTTGAGTGAGTAGCCTTCAATTGCAAGTAGAGTTTCATGCATTGAGTTCGTATATGTGTACATGAGATTTTTCGTAAGTAAAGTAAATGTGTAAATGTCAAATTTGATCGGATATGAGTCGGCGTGTGCAAACGTATGTTTAAAGAAAAATACAAATCCATTTACATTGTACAATGAAGTCTTGAGGTTTACGATTTGCAAAATATTCCACTCTTTTCATGATAAGTTAAATTGTTGCAAAAGTCAAGAAAACGTTTGAATGCAAAAACTTTTATAACCAAAACGAGTATAGAAATGTTGAAGATATATAAATGAGTGTGGGAACCGACAGGGTTAATTCGTGTCGGTAAATTCCTTTCAGAATTTTGTCGTATGAAAAGATTTTCAACCAATATATATTCTGTCGTAACAATATATTTTTGGTTGAGTAAGATTAAGTTTTATGGAAAGTTGCATGCAAACGATTCTCGAGATCGTTGTGCAGGGCATGGGAGTTATGAGAATGTTGGGGTCGAGTGTACCCAAGTTGTTTCCAAGATTTGTTCTTTAAAAATAATAAAAGGTGCGAAATGATTTATTTATCGCGTTGTCATGCATGAAGACTATGAACTCACTGGGTCGTAGAGTACTACATTTTAAGCTAAGGAAGAGCTCCTAGAGTGGAGAAGTGTTGGACAAATCAGGGGAGAATGGTTGTAGTTTTGGTATTTGTGTGCAAGAGGAGAGGAGGACAATCGGAAGTGAATTTTTAGTGTCGGTTGTATGAGGGTCTGTACCTTTGTTGGTGACCGGAAATACAGTTGCCGAAGGACGGTTGTGTCTGGAGGAAAGACTAGAAGTTATCATGTGTTAGTATTAGCAACTCGTTATGAGTAATGTGGTGAAGTAGGGGTGAAATACCCTCGACGTCGAATAAGAGTTTTAAGGCGATCTTGTGGTATTAGCGTTGCATAAGTAAGTTTGAAACGAGGACGACGGAATGTGAAGTTGATTATGATATGTTGGAAGGATTAGGTTCAGTAAGGGACCCTTGTTGAAGAATAGATTAAGGAAGTATCAACATGTCAACTATTGACGTTAAAGTCGACAGTTGTGTAGGATGTATGCGGCCGAAGACTTGAATCAGAAGGTTGAAAGTTGAAGGACCACCTTGTAGGGGTGTTAAGATAGTGAAAGACTGCTGTGTTAGTTAAGCATTTTGCTTACGAGGTAGATGGTTCGTAAAAGATGGAGTATTTAGCACATACGAAGTGAGTATATAGATTATGACGACATGTGAGGAAATGTGCCATGTCTATGTAATGGTTTGGAATCGCAAAGAACTAGCAAGAAACAAGTATGTTGAATTAATTAGAAACTCGTGAGTTGTGGTTCAACTAGGGATGGGGAGAGGCAAAGTAGTAAGATAGACTCGGTTAGTTATGTGGGAGAAGATGAAGGAAAGTTTGAGTTGTGTACGAATGACCATGGGAAACCTGTCTGCAGTGTGATGTTATAGGTGGAGAAGGTACGTATAAGTGGTGGCATCAATTGCCTAGATAAATGTCAGTCAGTGTTGTAGTAATGTGATGTTAGAAAGAGGAAGCATCAGATGGAAGCCTTTTCGGGGGTTTCGGACGAGGTGTACAATTCGTTAATCAAGTTGATGGAGCACGTGGTTTGTAAGATGGCGTTGTGACACGACCATTATTAGAATAGAATGTCGGAGCGGTAGCGGATGGTTACCTAAATGAGAAATCAAGTGTCTTGGGTTGTGTGAGTCGCTAAGTAAGTATATTTTGGGATCACTGGAGGATTAAAGAAGATGTTGGATGAGTGAGTCTAAGATATGGTGTGGTAGATGCTAATTTTTTTAAAAGAATGTGAATTGTTTCCTTTTGTACGAAAGGATTAGTCGGGAAGGTGACGATTGGAAATCAGGGAGCGTGTAGTGACTTCGATCACCGGTGTCATTTCGAGATAACTAGTTTGGATGCCTCAGGTTAGAATTTTTGGTTATGTGTAATAACGAGAAAGTGTTATCAGCATGTGGAAAGACCGGAAGAGAGGGGCAAGTAACGTTTGGTGGGCGGTGCTCCACGTTAACGTAGGGAAGTGAAGATCGTATGTCAGAATAAATGAGAAGGTTAGAAGTAGTAAGCATGACAGTAACACCGAGAGGTGGAGTAGCGTGTATAGATTGCCAGCGGTAAGTGTGCGAACTTCTAGAAAGAATATTGAGGAAGGGGATTTGTGTACGTCTTGTGCAGGGAAGAAGTGGATAAAGCAGTTGAAAGATTTGAGTTGAGATGGTGATGTTGTGAGAAACGTTCTAACGAACTGATCGTTCAGTGTAAGCTATTGAGAACAGTAGGGTGTGATCATGGTTACTCCTCTTAGTTGAGTGGAGGTAACCGAAGCTATGTTGTGTGACTGGACGCTTGTGGCAAGCAGTGAGAAGTTGATGAGCCTTCAGTATAAGTTCAATTCGGATAGGTGAGCACTCCAATAAGGAATTGTGGAGGTTCCCTACTATTAGTCACGTTAAGCGTGAAGTGATGAAGTGGTGAGAACGTGCGAATTAGTTGTCGTGATGTAGCCGATGTGATTCGGGAAAGGAGTATGAACTGCATAGATGTATGCCGGTTACTCCTCTTAGTTGTGAGTTCGTCGGGATGTGCGAGGGTGACCTTGTGCCAAGTGGTCAAGTGAGTGATTGTTCTTGGTTTTAGATTCTCGTTGTAGTGGCGAGGAATTTCCGCCAAGTTCCTTCTTTTAAGGAAGTAAAGGGGTAAGAGAGACCGTATGTAGACGTGTTGTAAAACCGTGAGTCCCGACGTGGGGACGGAAGCGAGCAAATGGATGCATGGTTGGCCTTGGATTTTTCTAGTGGTATTGGAGCGAGTATAGTATTCGGAGAGATTGCAAGTAAATAGTACAAGATGGCACGAGATAGCAAAGTGGTGACTTGCCGAGGGCGGTTCCGATGTATGGTGTACGGTTATGTTTTCCCAATCAGAACGGTTTGGGGTGACCGAGTAGAACTGAGCTGGTTGGATTGAGGAACATAAGGCTTTTGAGCCTTGAAGTTTGAGAAAAGGTAAGGTGGACTAAGTCTGTAGGTCCGTCGAAGTTTTGAAAGTTGAATAGATGATGGCGACCTTGCAAGAGATGCAGACGATAAGAAGTTGACTTTTGTCATTAGTGAGCGAGATAGAGCAGCCGTATACAAGTAAGACCGGTCAGAGGAATTAAAGAGTGTTCATCCGACATTTCATGTCTTGGACTTAAAGAAGTGTTTGTTAGAAGTCGATGTGGCTGTTCCTTTGAGGGGACATCAGTACTGAGGAGAGGTTGACTTACGTAGAAGAACCGATAGAAATCATGAGCGGTAAGGTTTGCTTATCGAGGAACACAGAAGTTCGACTAGTAAAAGTTCAGTGGAAGTATCATAAGGGGGGAGAGAGGCAACGTGGGGAGTAGAATCTGATATGGGGACCAAGTACCCTCACCTTTTCGAAAATGGAATTCCGAGGACGGAATTCTTTTGAGGGGGGAGTATTGTAACGACCGAGTCTAAATCTGAAAGGATTTCTATGTTAGGAGTTAAGTTCTAAGAAGGACGAAAGTTGAAGGGCCACTTGGTAATTAAGGGAAATGGTATTTAAAGGGCACAAAACCCTAGAAGAAACATTTTATCACTGGTGTTGGAGGCTGTGACGGCTGGGAAAGAACGCAGAGCTAGGGGGTTTGGCGATTTCATCCAAAATCGGGGGAAAGAGAGGAGGAATTGCTTGTAATCAATTCCAGGTAATTAATCTGAACCCCTTTTCTCCTTAGCTGCTGTCCATTTTGTTTAGGAATGGATTTTTGAGGTCTGTATGTTAAGCAATAGAGTAAATCTCTGCTTTTGTTATTTCGAATCAGAAGGGTTGTTTAAGAATTGATTTAGGGTGATTAAGTTGTAGTGAGAACCTTGGTAATCACTCCTAGTGGTTTGTTCCTTCGCTTAAGCGAATTAAATACAGTTTAAAGGCTGTAATCGAGACCGAGCAGAAAACCCAGTTGCGGAAACGTTGAGCTCAGAACCAGGTTTGGCCCAAACCAGGTTTGGCGCAAACCAGGTTTGGCGCAAACCAGGTTTGGCGCAAACCAGGTTTGGCGCAAACCAGGTTTGGCGCAAACCAGGTTTGGCGCAAACCATACCGAAACCTGGACCTTTTTGGGCTACTGTTGGCAGGCCCATTTCGCATGAAAGTTGGGCCGAGGTTGGTTAAAGTTTGAATTAAGGTTCATGAGACAAAGTAATTGGTTATTGGACTTAGAAATGAGTTAGTTGAGACTAAGATAAGAGAAGGACTTAGGATCAGAAATCTGAGACGCGCCTAATTGATTGATGAATTATGCATTAGGTTTACGGTCGGTACGAGACTCGAAGTCAGGAAAGAATTGGTAATCAGGTGAGTTTTTCTAAACTAAAACGTGTGGCTTTTAATGTGTTTTCAAATGCGAGTACATGATGAGAAATGCCATGATTTATACTTATGCTTGTAATTGCATGAATGTATTTAAAGTTTTGATGGGATGTATGCATACATAGATTGTGATGTAAATTTGGCTAAGTCGGGGGGTGTGGCCCGCCAGATCATGCCGGGAGGTGTGTCCCGTTTATGCCAGGGAAGTGTGACCCTATACGGCAGCATGAGACTGACTCGTTGTCACCCTAGGGTGACTTCAGGGTGCCAATTTACAAGGGGCGGACCTTATTCCATGAATGATTTTGTATGAACAGTTTTATGAAAGATTTATGCTGAAAAAGATAAACTGTTTTAATTGCTTTGATAACTGTTAAGAGGGACTCACTAGACCTTATGGTCTAACCCTCGCATTTTCAAATAAAAACCTTTTCAGGAAAACAGGCGGCGATAGGCTCTGGCAAGTGAGCGAAGAGTTAGCGAGGAAGCTTGATAGTGTAGCGACACTATAGTACTATTTAGTATTTCTCAGTTGTGCAGGTTGTTTCCGCCAACCAAAATTTGGATATTATGTAAGAAATTTGGGTCGCGATTTTGGGATGTTTTTGTTATATGAAATGCATGTTTATTTTATGTTTATAAATTGTTGGGTTGTTACATATAACAACTCGGTGTCGCAGAAAAATCAAACCTTTGAAGACACCAAATCTCTATCGAAATTCGACACAGTAGCAACAGCAGCCATGGTATGTGCTCTAGTTTCTTGAACTACATTTTACTAGATCGTTTATTTTTGAAATATTTATGCTTAGTCTCTTTAGGTTTTTTGAGATGCGGTTTTTATTTGAGAAATGCCTAGGGGAGAGTTAGAAATTAATTGATGTTTATCTTGAATTTGACAGTCTTCTGTTCATATCTTAGTTGGTATGGTTGAATATATATATATATATATATATATATATATATATATATATTTGTTGTTATCGGAGCATTCTAAAATTTGTGTATTATTGATTGATTTGATTTGATGTCCTTTCCAAGCCCTCGAGCAAGCTCTGTTTTTCATTGGAATACTTGCAGGATTTGATGTAATGGCATATGCGAATTTGATTTGTTTCTATTTTCCCCTGACCCATGAATCTAATTGTCATTAATACATTTAAGTGTTTGGTTTGATTGGCGAATTCGAATACGATTATATTCAGAAACTCGTGAAATATCTTGTGTTAATCGTTCAATTTGTAGGTTTTTGCACTGAAATTTGTTGAGCAACGGTTTGTGTTATGTAACAATGATTCGATATCGGGCTGGTTGGATAATCAATTTTTTGTTGGATTCGATATGTTCTTACATCCCTGGTTTTTTCATGGTAACAAGATTGTTTTATCATCACTAAGCTTGTTTGGACTAACAGTCGAAGAAAAAGGTTAGAGAGCCAAAGGAAGAAAACGTCACATTTTCGGCGGATATATATATATATACCCGTGTATACTTCAACTTTTTTTAAGCCCATAATGGTCAATTAAATTCCAATACGATTCATTAAAGCCCATAACGGTCCATTGAAACCCAAATGATCAATTAAAGGCCAATACGGTCCATTAAATTTTCGGCGGATTTTAAAAAAATTAATTTTTATTTAAATTTATTAGATTTAAAGTTTCGGCGGATTTTAAAAATTATTTTCTTATTTTTTTTAAAAATATTTTCAGCGGATTTTAAAAAAATTAATTTTCATTTAAATTTATTAGATTTAAATTTTCGGCGGATTTTCGGCGCATTTTAAAAATAATTTTTTATTTTTTTAAAACTATTTTCGGCGGATTTTTTAAAAAAATAATTTTTTTAAATTTATTAGATTTAAATTTTCGGCGGAGTTTAAAAATTATTTTTTTATTTTTTTTTAAAATATTTTCGGCGGAATTTCGGCGAATTTTTATAAAAATTTATTTCTTAGTTAATTTTTAACTAATTATATTAAAAACTTGCAAATAAGACATCAAAAACATAAAGAAAAATCAAATATCGCATTACGAAAACAGTGCATTAGGTTATGAAGTGCCACAAGCTTAACGTGACGTGAGACACAAGCCTTGGTGCGACGAGTTTTTTAGAACATTGAAACGTATAACTAATAAGGTTACTTTTTTATTGATTTTTTGGCGGAGAATTAAAGAAATAAAAAACGGAAAAAACCCAAAAGTAAATAATTAAGCTTCTTAGAGAACAACAATAAGATGACCCAACTCAAGCCCAACCCACAAACATACCCGATGTTGTGATCTACCCTCGTTTTATAGAACACCTAGGTTTAGGGTTTTATATAACAACTCGGTGCCGCAGAAAAATCAAACCTTTGAAGACACCAAATCTCTATCGAAATTCGACGCAGTAGCAACATCAGCCATGGTATGTGCTCTAGTTTCTTGAACTACATTTTACTAGATCGTTTATTTTTGAAATATTTATGCTTAGTCTCTTTAGGTTTTCTGAGATGCGGTTTTTATTTGAGAAATGCCTAGGGGAGAGTTAGAAATTAATTGATGTTTATCTTGAATTTGACAATCTTATGTTCATATCTTAGTTGGTATGGTTGAATATATATATATTTGTTGTTATCGGAGCATTCTAAAATTTGTGTATTATTGATTGATTTGATTTGATGTCCTTTCCAAGCCCTCGAGCAAGCTCTGTTTTTCATTGGAATACTTGCAGGATTTGATGTAATGGCATATGCGAATTTGATTTGTTTCTATTTTCCCCTGACCTATGAATCTAATTGTCATTGATACATTTAAGTGTTTGGTTTGATTGGCGAATTTGAATACGATTATATTCAGAAACTCGTGAAATTTCTTGTGTTAATCGTTCAATTTGTAGGTTTTTGCACTGAAATTTGTTGAGCAACGATTTGTGTTATGTAACAATGATTCGATATCGGGCTGGGTGGATAATCAATTTTTTTGTTGGATTCGATATGTTCTTACATCCCTGGTTTTTTCATGGTAACTAGATTATTTTATCATCACTAAGCTTGTTTGGTCTAACAGTCGAAGAGAAAGGTTAGAGAGCCAAAGGAAGAAAACGTCACATTTTCGGCGGATATATATATACCCGTGTATACTTCAACTTTTTTTAAGCCCATAATGGTCAATTAAAGTCCAATACGATTCATTAAAGCCCAATACGTCCCTTTATAGCCCATAACGGTCTGTTAAGCCCATAACGGTCCATTGAAACCCAAATGATCAATTAAAGGCCAATACGGTCCATTAAAACACAATACGTTCCATAAATGCCCAATATGGTCCATTAAAAGCCCAAACTATTCCATAAGCTCATAATGGTCCATTAAAGCCCATAACGGTCAATTGAACCGAATATATATACCCATGTATACTTCAACTTTGTTAACCGAATGTATATACTACGCATTTTAATTTGAAAACTTTGTATTCACCGATATGTTCTACAATAAAGTAAATTAAGTTTGATTTATCATTAAATATATCTAAAAATTTAATTTTCTTTAATATTTATATAACTAAAATTAATTTTTAATCCGGCGGATTTTAAAATTTTATTTTTTTAAAAATTATTTTCGACAGATTTTCGGCGGATTTTAAAAAAATTAATTTTTATTTAAATTTATTACATTTAAATTTTCGGCGGATTTCAAAAAAATTAATTTTTATTTAAATCTATTAGATTTAAATTTTCGGCGGATTTTAAAAATTATTTTTTTATTTTTTAAAAAATATTTTTGGCGGATTTTAAAAAAATTAATTTTTATTTAAATTCATTAGATTTAAAGTTTCGGCGGATTTTCGGCGGATTTTTTATAAAAAATTTTATTTCTTAGTTAATTTTTAACTAATTAAAATATTTCCGGCGGATTTCCGACGGACCGAAATTAAAAAAATAATTAATTATATTCCGCCGAAAATATGTCGAGATTTAAAAAAAATAAAAATAAAATTATTTGATTTTTATTTAATGTATTATGTTTTTAATACATGTTTATTTTTATTGTTTATACTTTAGGTTGGATTTTTGCAAGGCATAAAAAATTGTTTAAAGTATTAATAGGGTGTTAATACATTAGATTGCTTTGTTTAAAATTTCTCAGTAACGAAATAGAGGTTAGGAAGTGTTTAGTGGATAATTTATCTTACCACGTAAGCATGACAATGATCAAGAATCCTACATAATAACAAATTTGTTGTGCTATTTTGATAACCGATAATCTTACCCAATAATATTAGTGAGGATGATGACTTTTAGGGCTATATGGTTGGTTTTCTATTAAATCTTATATGAGAAAAGTTGTTTGTGTGGATTAATCTGTCCGTATAACTGAAAAGGAATTTTGTTTGAGAGGTTTTTTCATAGATGGAAGGAGATGTTTATTAATTGAGAGAGATATGTTTGAGAAAAAAAAACTTGATTTTCTACATAAACTGCATAAAGCTCCACTCTAGAAGCTTATTGAATACGTCATTCTCTATATCATTAAGTCACTACTAAACAGAAATATATAGTTGACCAAATAAATTGTGAGTCTCATTAAGCTACTTACAAACAGACCATACAGACCCTTCAATTAGCAACGTAAATTATATACCGTAGCTACTAACATGATGACACTTTTTGACCAGAACCGATCATAACCGCAAAACCTATAATATTGCTTAATACTAATCTTGGAACACAGTTACATAAACAACACAGTTTGAATAAATAAAATTCTAACTTGTGTATCTAGAGATCGCGATCACATCCACCCACGTTGGAAAACTATCCTTCAATTTCTTCATCGATTCCATCAAGTATTGTTCTACAACGCCAACATCAATATGTATAGCTCCCGAACTATTTGTCTGCAGATTAACTCACATATGTTTTACATCCAAGAATTCAAGCAAACGGGGAACTATGTCCTTTTCTAGGACCAATTCTTATAAAACCACTTTTCATGTATTGTTTCATATATGAAACAACGAGTAAAAACACTGCATTTTTATGTGTTGTTTGATATGTGAAACAACACATGAAAACTAGTTTATAAGTTTGTACGAAGTACTGTGTTTGTAAATGATTACGAGTCTATAATATATATATATAGGGTCAGGTTCAGGGAAAAACCGCAAAAATTTGAAAAAAACTGATGAACACCCAGGTAATGTTCATTTGAACGGTATGCACATATGCATACAAGTAATTTTTAACATGCACATGTGTATAAAAACCAAAAAAACAGCTTCAATTATCTATATGCACATGTGCATAGCCTCTAGATGAATGGAGGGTGTTCCTCAGTTTTTCGTTTTTTTGGTATATATATATATATATATATATATATATATATATATATATATAAAAGAGAGAGAGGGGAAGGAAGAGTCTTACCTCCAACCAAAAGGTCCAGTTCTCCTGACCAACACCACTTAGTCTACATATGTATGATGGAGGACCACCGTTCACAATTTCAGGACCTGCATATACCAACAACAAATCAATTACAATCTTTATTTTCCAAACACCTTTTTAACCCATTTCATTAATGCCTTTTCAAAAGGAAAAAATTCAAGGAAAGATAGTTTTTCTGTTTCACCTGGAAGGATTCCGTCTGCAAACGACCAACCAGAAATTGGGCCTGTAATGTTCAGCACTGCAACCCATACCTCCTTCAATGAACTGAGCATCAACAGAAACCAATATCTTAACCTATCTCTCTATATATATATATTACGAAATTCCTCAAGGTTGTTTCCATTGTGTTCACAATATAATATGTTCAACTTATGTACATATTCAACTGTGAATATGTGTGCGTGTATGTTACAGGAGATGGGAGAAGAGACGAGAGGGGATGAGATATATATACACATATATTTATGGAATTTAAATCTTTCCTAAAAAATGCATTATTTATCTCATTTTGACTTACCCCAACGAAAAATCCAAGTAAATTCTGCGGGAACCATCAACTGAGGTAGTCTCTTGCTTAGTAGTTGAGATATGAGGAAAATATCTATAATTCTTCGAAATTTCATCACTTCTTGCAGGGAACTTTAAGCTTCTCGAAAACAAGTTCGACAGGGGATATATTGCTTGACAAGAGAAACAACCTCAATAAGTAATCAGTACCAGAAAGAATGATTCAAAAGAGCTTATTGTTCTCTAAAATGGCTCGAACTTTTTGTAATGTTGTTTTTTAAGTCATTTACCATCCATGCCTGTAATAACCGGGTACCTTGGTGGTTTATTTAATTTTATTATTTTTGTTTTAAGGTAAGTTTGGGATTAATTTTATGGAGTTAGAAGTTAAGGGGTAAGTTTTAATTTTTATATAGAGGTTAGAGGGTATGTTGTGCCATTTGTTGGAAGTTTGGGGTTTGTTTAGTAAAACCAATTACACATCACCGCCCCATTTTCATTTAGGGGGTGAGGTGTCTCATTTTTAGGAGATAATCTCTTATGTATATGTGTGTGAGTGAAGAAAAGAAAAGAAAACTCAAATAGTGTGTGTGTGTGTTCTTGTACGGCAAAGAGAGAGAGAGAGAGAGAGAGAGAGAGATTAGCGAGAAAAGAGAAAGAAGGTGAAGAAGAAGGAGACAGATTCAGCTGTAGAAATTGAAGAAAACAAAGGTAATTACCTTGCTTTAATTCTTTAGTTTATGGTTACAAGTTTTGCTAAATGAGTTATTAAATGGGTCTTGATAATTTTAGAAAGAGATGAGAAATCTGGGTTTAGAATAGTGTTCTAAATGTTGTCTTAAACATATCTGCAAAATTACAGTAACATGTATGGTCTAAAAATATAAATTCCTGGGTTAAGTATGAACACTGTTGGTTGAGACAGTTATGAGTTTCGCAGTAGTAGATTGCGACAGTTATGAGTTTGGGATATTCATGAGTATCGCAACTTTGGGTTGCGACAAGCTCATCGGTGTCGCAACAGTTGGTTGCGACAAGATATGTATCGCAACAGTTAGTTGCGATAAGGAGAGATGTCGCAATAGAAGGTTGCGACAAGTTACTGTGTCGCAGTAGTTGATTGCGACAAGTGATGTGTGTTGCGACAATGGGTTATCGTAGCTAGTTGATTGCGATAAGAGGCGAGAAATTTAGATATTTTAGGATTCTTAAGTCTTTAAGAGTACTGTTCAGTGGATTAATACCCGTACATTATGTATATGGATATTTCAGATTTCTGTGAAGTTGGTGACAAGGATTCTTACGACTTTAAAAGTTAAGAAGTGACGTGACTATTATCAGGTGAGTTTTACTTTAAAACATTTTCGAACTGGATACATATATATGTGTATATATATGAGATGGGTATGTGTGATTAGATATATGATAGATGATGTGATTATGTGTTTATATTTTTAAATATAATATATTGAGATGTTATATTTATATAAGCATTACACTACACGAGTGTACGTTGGCCGGGCTTAGGACCGGTGGAGTTTTGGCTGTACGGAGGGACAACGGAGTTGGCTGTATGTAAGTGCAGCGGAGATAATTTATTAGTTGGCTTGCAACCAACTAATATGGCCATGGGAATGAGGAGTTGTACACAATGCACGAGTCTTGATTGGTATTTAAATTACTTGTGGTATATGGGTGTTTGACATAGGTTTTATATAAATTGGCTTTATAACGATTTTTGAAATGACAGGGATTATTTCACTAGACCGTTTGGTCTAACCCTCATTTTGTTTTAAAAAATATGTATTCCAGGTCAAGGAAAGTATTACGGCAAAGGAAAGGATAAAATGTAGTATGCGGTTGATAGCTGATGAATATTAGGAAATGCTTATGGTTCGCTAGCATTACCGGGTTATTTAGTTTTATTCCATCGTTATTTTAGATGATTCTGGGAAGATTGTTTTATTCCATTATTTTTGGATCGTAGTTCTAGTTGTATTCATGAATATGTGAATGATTTCATGTTATTGAGGTTAATTTGGAAACCGGGTCGTTACAAATGGTATCAGAGCTTTAGCTTAAGAGAACTAGGTTGCTGATAACCTAGACTTAAGCTGAGAGAGAATATTTATATTATGTCAATAATGTTATAAGAAATTGATGCTTGAGAGTTCTTCTTGGTATAGAAAAGTGGTTCAAATGAGTTGAGTGTTTACCTAATACTTCCCCTAGATTGGATGATTTAAGTTGTAAAATGGATTTATATTATTAGTGTTATCAGTAGCGGAAAGAAAGCAATGTTCAATAAATATTTTGATGGCCGTGTGATGAACTTTGTGGTGTAGTTTGTAGTAGATTTATTATGTGATTAATTGGCAAAAAAAAATCGGTTAAGTAAGGTGAGGTTAATAGTGATGAACTCTCTTTATGGAGTTGTTTAAGTTAAAGAGTTATTTTAGACTTTATGCATGACTTTGCATGTTAAGTCTCATGTGTAAGTCAACGAAGTGTTAACGGGTTTGCCGTTACGTTTAAGAATTTGATTTGTGTTAATATTATAGGTTGGACGTTGGAAAGAGTTATGGTCTGATTAACTTCTTTTGGAAATCGACAGATGTGTGGATTTTGAAGTATTTAGTATATTTTTGATGATCTGGTGTACTAAGATTGTGGAATATTTTGATTCTAAATTTTGGTGGAACCAACTGGACAGAATTAGTCTTGCAAAAATAAGACGATTTTGACTTGACTGTTGATTGAGATTGAAATTATAAGAGAGATCATGTGTTTGGTGAATTTAACCTAAATGTGTAGCAAAAGCGTGATGATTCGTTAGTGTTTATGTTTTGGTTTGAAATATTGTAGTTGGGAACTAATAGTAAACTTTAAGCAGTAAAGCGGTTGGCCTAGTGAAAAGTTCTTTGGGAGTTCTGTAAACGCATTGATGTGTAATTACCCTCGTTTGTTGCTTGAATGAATTCCGGGACAGAATTCTTTTAAGGGGGAGATGTTGTAATAACCGGGTACGTTGGTGATTTATTTAATTTTATTATTTTTGTTTTAAGGTAAGTTTGGGATTAATTTTATGGAGTTAGAAGTTAAGGGGTAAGTTTTAGTTTTTATATAGAGGTTAGAGGGTATGTTGTGCCATTTGTTGGAAATTTGGGGTTTATTTAGTAAAACCAATTACACATCACCACCCCATTTTCATTTAGGGGGTGAGGTGTCTCATTTTTAGGAGATAATCTCTTATGTATATGTGTGTGAGTGAAGAAAAGAAAAGAAAACTCAAATAGTGTATGTGTGTGTGTGTGTGTTCTTGTACGGCAAAGAGAGAGAGAGAGAGAGATTAGCGAGAAAAGAGAAAGAAGGTGAAGAAGAAGGAGATAGATTCAGCTGTAGAAATTGAAGGAAACAAAGGTAATTACCTTGCTTTAATTCTTTAGTTTATGGTTACAAGTTTGCTAAATGAGTTATTAAATGGGTCTTGATAATTTTAGAAAGAGATGAGAAATCTGGGTTTACAATAGTGTTCTAAATGTGGTCTTAAACATATCTGCAAAATTACAGTAACATGTATGGTCTAAAAATATAAATTTATGGGTTAAGTATGAACATTGTTGGTTGAGACAGTTATGAGTTTCGCAGTAGTGGGTTGCAACAGTTATGAGTTTGGGATATTCATGAGTATCGCAACTTTGGGTTGCGACAAGCTCATCGGTGTCGCAACAGTTGGTTGCGACAAGATATGTATCGCAACAGGTAGTTGCGATAAGGAGAGATGTCGCAATAGAAGGTTGCGACAAGTTACTGTGTCGCAGTAGTTGATTGCGACAAGTGATGTGTGTTGCGACAATGGGTTATCGTAGCTAGTTGGTTGCGAAAAGAGGCGAGAAATTTAGATATTTTAGGATTCTTAAGTCTTTAAGAGTCCTGTTCAGTGGATTAATACCCGTACATTATGTATATGGATATTTCAGATTTCTGTGAAGTTGGTGACAAGGATTCTTACGACTTTAAAAGTTAAGAAGTGACGTGACTATTATCAGGTGAGTTTTACTTTAAAACATTTTCGAACTGGATACATATATATATGTATATATATGAGATGGGTATGTGTGATTGGATATATGATAGATGATGTGATTATGTGTTTATATTTTTAAATATAATATATTGAGATATTATATTTATATAAGCATTACACTACACGAGTGTACGTTGGCCGGGCTTAGGACCGGTGGAGTTTTGGCTGTACGGAGGGACAGCGGAGTTGGCTGTATGTAAGTGCAACGGAGATAATTTATTAGTTGGCTTGGAACCAACTAATATGGTCATGGGAATGAGGAGTTGTACACAATGCACGAGTCTTGATTGGTATTTAAATTACTTGTGGTATATGGGTGTTTGACAAAGGTTTTATATAAACTGTTTTTGTAACACCCGTAATTTTCGGATAAGTACAACTTCGAATCAGTGTGGAATCGATCTTTTAAGAAAAATATGAAAAATAGGATTTTGGATTAAATCCTAGATTTTATGGTCTTGTTGGATGAGGAATTCGATTACGAGTCCAACGGTTCTTTCCGGAGCGAAAACGGAGCTATAACGAAGAAGTTATGGCCAAAACAGTGTTTAAGAGGAAACCGGGCGACCAGTGCCCAGCGCGTTTGGTGGCGCGTTTTCACCCGCGCGGAGACCCGCGCGGAGACCCGCGCAGAGCACTGGATCAGCTTAAAACACGAAACTCACACCCCGAACTTCATTTCTTCATATCTCTCTCATTTCAACTCCGATTTTGGTGATTCAAGTTGCTATGGTTCCGTTTTTGAGAGCTATTCAAGGATCTAGAAAGAGTTTGGAAGTTCATTGGAAGATTCAAGGGTGTTTGGTGGTGGTAAGTCTCTCAAACCTCTTCCTTTCTCTCCCAAATCGTTTTCCCTCTTTCCCTCACTAACCCTAACTGATTTTGGGGCTTTTCTTGGAGATTAATGTGTTCCTTATCCACTTTATGCTAGCGATTTCATTCATTGATGCAAGAACAAGTTTCATCCACAACACTAGAGACTTTTGGGGTTTTCTAGGTTTTCATCAAAACCTAAGTGGTGAGTTCATCCTCCTAACTTCTATACTTTCATATGAGTTAGAAATGTTCCATTGATGATCTCCTAGTATTTTGTTTATCCAATTTCGGGTTGGATGATTTTGGAGAAGTTAGGTTAATATTGGGGTTTTGGTCAAAATGGAGATTTTGATATAAGATGTTTTGGGGAGTGGTTTAAAGTGGTTGAATATGAATATTCATGGTTGGAATTTATGAATTTAGGTTTTTGGAATTTTTGGCTTAAGGATGCAAACTTCATCAAAGGAGCTTACGTTTGGGAAAAATCTAGATTTAGCCTAAATCTAGCAAGGTGAGTTCAAGTTACTTTGCGAAAACTTTGTACATGCCAAAATGAGTATTTTCCAAATATTTGTGTGTTTTACTTGAAAATATATGGGGTTGAGTTATTTGAATGGTTTAACTCTTTTTGAAGTGTTTATCTTCATAAATGTGTAAAACACCCATATTCGGGGCTTTTGAATTTTTGGATGATTAGAAGCCAAAATTGTCTTTAAAAGATTAATTGCTCAAAATGAGGTTTATTTGATGGTTTAATCATGTTAGTGTAAATGATATTAATAAACCATTTGGGAAAATGCACTTTTAGTGTTATGAGTCATTTTGAGGATATTAAGGGTGTGAGTCCTTTGGAAAAACCCTTTTGTTTAGCCCGTGTTGAGTTTTGGGGTTAATGATGATTTTGGGATATGTGCTTTCTTAAACAATGTTTAAACGCGTTTTATGCGATGATGACCGACATTATGGGTCTAGCAAGCTTGGAGCACTTTGCTCGGTTTTGACTTTGAGATAGTCTTGGCACATTTGTCCGGTTTAAATGGCTCGATGTGGAGTCTTATTTACGGGTTGCTTTTATTGCACCGTGTTGCATATTATTGCACGTTGTTGATGTTTACATGCTCGGGGTGGAGTCTAGGATGTGTTATATGCTTAATTGCATTTTATTTGCATGATTTGACGTTGATAAATGATCATTAGATCTTTGAGCAGATGGCTCGATTTTGGACTCGATTGGGTCTTGATGGCATTCGCCCAGTTTTAATAAGTTCGACGTGGGCTTGCATTGCATGAGTTGCATCATATTTGAGATTTACATGATTTGAATGCATTGGTTATTCTTTTGAGGTCATGTATAAAATTTTAAGTTAAGTAAGTTTGTTTTGGATGGTGGGTTTCCAAGGTAAAGACCTAGTATGGTTGAACTTGGTGGTTTTAAATGGACTAAAGACCTAGTATGGTTGATGTCTAAGAGGGGCTAAAGACCTAGTATGGTGGATGCCGAAGACGAACTAAAGACCTAGTATGGTTGATGTCTGAGACGGACTAAAGACCTAGTATGGTTGATGTCTGAGACGGACTAAAGACCTAGTATGGTTGATGTCTGAGATGGACTAAAGACCTAGTATGGTTGATGTCTAAGATGGGCTAAAGATCTAGTATGATTGATGCCAAGGATTGACTAAAGACCTAGTATGGTTGATGTCATCCGTTTTCCACATCCAAGAAGCTTACTTGCATTTATTTAATCGTGGTTTAATTTAGGTGTTTGCCACACTCGATGAGATCGGGTCTCCCCCGTCACCGAAGGGTGTTGATTTCGGGTATTTTATCTATTTACATTGTTGAGGTTATATTACATGCATATGGATTGTTTTCCATGACTGATGGGCGGATTTATGTTACATTCTTATTGGATGTTTTAACTGCTGGAGTTTTATTTTATGGTATTTGGATTTTAATACATTTTACGTTTGCGTAAGTTTTGCTTCGTATTATGTTTCCAATGAAAGATTATATGTAAGTGGATGGTTTCCATGTCTCACGGGTTGAGTATGTGTTGTCAACCGTATTTGAAGGTTTTGCCTAAAACTAGATTTACGAACGTATTTGAGTGGGTTGGGATTCGTAACTCATTTTTGGAAAACGCTTTACACTTTTGGGGAGGATTCCCATAGATTTTGGGTGTGTTGGAAAATGAGTCATTTATGTCATATTTGGGAACTCTTTGGAAATGATAACCTTTGTCGCAAACTTTCATTAAAGATTTATTGAATCATGACTAAAACTACTAATTTCCGATTTATGATTTTATATAGTCATGATAAAATTCTTGAACTCACTAGGCGTAAGCCTAACCCTTTTTATTTGTCGGCATGTGCAACAGGCTCAGGTTGGGGTAACTCTAGCTACATTGTGAAGTGGCGAGTGCTAGTAGAGTGCACGAGAGGTGACTTGATTAGTGAAGTATTCCGCATTTGTTTGGACTATCAACTTGTGTTGTGTTAAGTGACGCCCGTTTTAAGTTATTAACTGTAGAAATTATGATGTTTTAATTCCGAGGTATTTTGATGAAGGAATTGTAGAAATGATTCATCTATTTTGGTTATTTTATTGAATTTTAAAGTTAGTTGCTCGTTCCAAATTTGAGGGTGTTACAAGTTGGTATCAGAGCATAAGTTTGAGGGATTTAGGTGTTGATTTTGGATACCTAGACTCAAACTAGCGTTTGTTTAAGTAAATGAGAGTGAAATTCACCTTTAGGCACTTTAAGATAGGATGTTTTGAAGTTGATGGAACTGTTAGAAACGAGAATCACGTCGAGAGTAACACGGATAATCATGTACGGTGCGTTCATAGTGACACCTGGCGTGAATCTTCTAGTACATGTGCATACTTGAATTACTTTAATATGATGATCGTTGGGGTAGTAAAGGAGGTACTAAGCTAGTAGTCATTGGAATAGATGAACGATTCTAGTATTAGTCACTTAGAGTGACGATAAGCATGATGTTTGCTTTAAGTAGACCGTTTCGGGTTGAGATTGATGGTTGGACTAGAACCGTAGGCAGATTGAGCCGACTTTGATTTGAGAAAAAACCGTAAAGTTAATTGATGTAATTCCCAACTTGCCTTAAGAGGTTAAAGCATCCGGATGACGATAGTGGACCAGAGGGATTTAGATGGGTATGAGTTGAGATGTTGAATGCCGACTAAGTCATGCACAAAGTTTATTTTGAAAATAAATTTCATCAACAATTTCTTGTGTTTCCAATCCTTATATGGATTGTGTTATGAATTTTGAGAAATGTTTGGCACACACACAAGATTTTGAATCATGGTTTTAACGTGCATGAAACCATGTTATTGCGAGAGTCGCAAATTCCGCCGGGATTTGTTTTGCCTTATTTCATTGTTGTTCAACATCTGTTTTGGATATAATGATAATCATACTTTATGATGTTTAAGATGTTGGGTAATAACTACGTCTTGTGACTTTAACATTGGATCTCCTCCACATATGTTAGAGTTTGGACGGAAAGTTATTTTCCATTATGTCTATGTAAAGTTATTTTGGGAATTTGTTTAATGTGAGTTGTTAAACAATGTTGTTTATATGGTATTACCATGGAAAGGGATTTTTGGGATTTTGGCGTCTCCTTTATGATTTTGCTTATAGCAATTTGGCTTTGGAAGCATGATGTTTAGCGCCGTTTATTGACTTGGAGTCATTGAGTCCATTGAGTTTCATAGAGTTTTGTTGTACGACGTTTTGTGTCGTGTGGGTACAATTTTACTATGTGCATACTCTATTTGCTTATGTGAAAAGTTTACGAGTTATGTTGGGCATTTGGTCCCACTTGAGTTTTGTTGAGAAAAGTTATTTTTATGCCATAAGGCGACTAAGAAAAGATGGGTTTGGAATTCTAGTGTCGCATAACTTTTCTTTCAAGTGTTTGTGTTAGTAAGTATTTTATTGCAAATAGTTCAGTGTATGGAATGATTTATACGTGGCTTAAGTGATGCATGAAAGGACATTTTTGGTGACGATTCACAATAATTTGTTTGGTGCGCTTTTGGTCAGTTAAATGTTTTATTAGCATTTTTATGTAAAGTGTGTTATATCGACTTAGGGGTATGCATAGCTTGGTAACCATTGTTTTCTCAACACTTTGCTAAACGAGACGTGCATGAAAATGTTTTATTAACTCCTTGTTTAAATGAGAGACCATTTGGTCAAAGCATGTTTTAGAGGTGTGAGGATCACAGATGGTTTACAATACGTGATATTTGAAAAACACAAATGTATGAGTCGTTGACATTGGTCAATTTTGATTTGCCGAATATTTTTTGGAAAATTGAAAACCTTTTGGTTTGGAGGAAATTTGTATTTTAAATATTTTGACAAATACATTTTAAGCAATGACGTTTCGACGTTTTATGTTCCAAGTACGGAATTTTGAGGAAAGTGCTTCGTGATAAAGATTTTAGAAAACTTGTTTGTATAAAATTATGATGCGTGGAATTCTTATGTTTTGAACATTGATGCGCACCGTGGGTGCAATTTGGAATTTGAAAATAGGTTCGAACCCTTTTTGGTGTCAATAAATTATTAACACTTATTTCCTCGTATGTTTGGGAAAAACGCATTGTTGTGTGCAAGTTTGCCAAAAACGTTTTATTCGAATGTCATTATAGGACCGGATGAGGAATCTTGGGAAGTCAATTTAAAGGATTTCATCTCTTGAAATTTTGGCGTGAGTTTTTGGTGCATGTGTGTCATTACAAGAACTTTCTAAGAAGTGTTACAAGCTTGCGTGTCTACCCCAATTTGAAATTTTCTCATGATGTTTTAGTCTATATTTTCAATTAATGGAAACGGATCGGTTTTGTCTTTAAATTTGGAGCCTACACAAGTCGTTTTTTTGTTTTGACTGAGGTGTAATTAGGAATCGTTTCCTTGTTTGTATAATAAACTGACGCACACAAATTTTGTTGGGGAACCTTGTTCCATACCATTTTATGGCCAGAAAGAAATTTTGAGTCAATTGCCGTTTGGGCTTCTTTTGAGGTATGTGTAAAAATTTGTTGCACACCGTTTAAAGTGGGCAGTTAATTTACGTGCATGTCATGAGTCAATCCATACTAGAACCGTGGCGGTTCATTTTAAAGAAGTTGTTTATTACACTTTTGCGTTTTGTGGGTAAACTGGACTGCAATGAAATAATTTTCAACATGATTTTCATACGTGGGACGAGCGTGTCCATTTTTGCGTAACTACCGAATTGATAATAGTAGTTTTATGCGTACGATTATTTTGATATGAAAATCTTTGTGTTGAAAATTTCTATGAAAAGTTTTGTCGATTGGCCTTGCGAGAGGCGCTCAAAGCGGATTGTGAATTGTTTGTTTCGGTTGGGGAGGCTTTAAAGGTCGCGGATCAGTGGTTGTGTGGGGTGTGTATGTGCTTACATGCTCTCAGCCGGGCATGCCATCATGCGGATGGGATGGCCCGGTTCAAGTGGGTTGCGGGAGATGTGGAGGAATTTGTAGTGGGGATCGCTAGGCCGCATGTTGGGAGGGGAGTGGTTCCTTTGGGAGGGGTGGTGGTGGATGAGGTTCTCCTTGACCGGGTGTTCTCCCTACCTATCGCGACTGTTAAGAGCATCTTTCATAGTTGTCGTATGGCGTTTTCTCATGCTTTAGCTGCTGCTCTAGGTAAGGTGGCGGCTATGCCAACGTCTATTGAGGCGTGGGTAAAACTTTTGTTGTTATCACGTTGCACGTTGCGTGTTTTCAGGCCTTCTAACCGTCAGGAGCGCAGGGGTGGTAATCGGAAGTCTTTGCAATGCCATAGTATTCAGCGGTCGTTGGCAGCTTGGGGTGGGGATGGGTTTTTTGAACTTATCCTATCGCTGTTTGCCCAACCCTTGAGGGGGGTCTCGGGAAAGGGTGAGCTTGTCTCTAGGTCCGATAGCTCAGCGGTGTGCGCCAATGTTAAACAATGTTTGAGGAAAGTTGCGGACGGGCATTTCACTGCTGTTGTTAAAGTATTATGTTCTTCGGGGGTTGCACCTTTCGGTACGGATACTCTGACAGCGTTGTTGGCTAAGCATCCCATACTGCCCCCCCAGTTATGCCTGTTTCCTTGCTCTCTGAGCCCCCTCTGGATGTGGATGTCGATGGCATTCTTGGGTGTTAAATCTTTCCCAAAAGGGACTTCTTGCGGGCGGGACGGTTTGAGGGCCCAACACATTTTAGATGCTTTTTGCGGAGAGGGGTCGGCGATCGCCGTTGGGTTACTCAAGGCTATCTCTGTGGTGGTTAATTTATGGCTGGGGGGAGGTGCCCTAAGGTTTTGGCGGAGTTTGTTGCATCCGCGCCCCTCACGCCGTTGCTCAAGCCGGACAATGGGATTAGGCCTATTGTCGTGGGCGCGATTTGGAGGAGGCTGGTCTCTAAGGTGGCTATGAGGGGTGTCCGGAAGGAGATGTCCAAATACCTTTGTGACTTTCAGTTTGGGGTGGGAGTCCCCAGCGGGGCAGAGGCCGTGCTCCATAGCGTGAATAGATTCTTAAATGTGTTTCACTCGGATGGGTCGTTGGCTATGCTTACTGTTGATTTCTCTAATGCCTTTAACTTGGTGGATCGGACTACCCTCCTGCATGAGGTTCGGACTCGATGTCCGTCCATTTCCCTATGGGTGGATTTTCTATATGGTCAGTCGGCGAGGTTATATGTGGGTGAGGACCATATTTGGTCCACCACTGGAGTTCAGCAGGGGGACCCTTTAGGGCCTCTCCTTTTTGCCTTAGTTTTGCACCCACTTGTTCACCGGATCAGGGACTGCTGCAAACTTCTTTTCCATGCCTGGTATTTGGATGATGGTACGATTATCGGAGGCACTAAAGAGGTAGCTAAAGCCTTAGATATAATCAGGGCTGAGGGGCCCCGCCTGGGCCTTGAACTCAACATTAAGAAAACAGAAGTTTTTTGGCCGTCATGCAATGGGGTGAAGGTGCAGGATGGTTTGTTTCCTAGCGGGATCGGGAGGCCGACGTTGGGTGTGAAACTCCTTGGAGGCGCTGTTAGCCAGGATGCGGGGTTTATTAGTAGTTTTGCTGTGAAAAGGGCATCTCGTGCTGTGGAACTAATGAGCTGCCTCCCAAGTCTGCGGGACCCTCAATCGGAGCTCCTTTTGCTCCGCTCATGTATGGGTGTCGCAAAGCTGTTGTTCGGTCTAAGAACGTGCCAACCTATGTATATAGGGGAAGCTGTTTCTATTTTTGACAATGGCCTTCGGAGGGCGATAGAGGATATTGTGGTTTGTGGGGGTCCTTTTTTTGGGGATTTTCAATGGAGGCTAGCATCCCTTCCGACTCGGTTGGGTGGGTTGGGTTTATGTTCGGCTGAGGATGTATCTACTTATGCTTTTGTGGCCTCGAGGGCGCAATCTTGGAGTTTGCAGGACCACATTCTTCAGGGATGTGGTATTGATGGGTTTGACTCGGATTATGGGTGTGCGATGGAAAGCTTGCGTATGTCCCTTCCTGATTTCGATCTTAGCGGTTTCTCTAACAAGGACACCGCCCCCCCCCTAAAGCCCAGAATGTTTTGGCGTGTGCCCTTTTTAGTGGAATCGTCCAGAGTTTGGGAGTGAAGTTTGATTTATCCCCTCACCAAAAAGCGGTGTTTGAATGTCTCCGAGCTCCTCATGCTCAGGATTTCTTGGCGGTTATCCCCATTGAAGGGATGGGTCAGCATATGTCGGCTCTGGAGTACCGGGCTATCCTTAAGTACCGGCTAATGATCCCTCTGTTTCCAGCTGATGAGCCTTGCCCAGTCTGCCGTAAGGCCTGTTTGGATTCTTTTGGGGAGCATGCGGTCCATTGCAAGGAGTTACCTGGTTTCAAATATAGGCATGATTTGGTTAGGGATGTTCTGTATGATGTTCTTAAACGAGCTGGAATTTCTTCTAAAAAGGAGGCCCCGGTGAACTTTCTGACGGATCCGCTTGAAGGGAGGTCTACCTTACGGCCAGCTGATATACTTGTGTTTGGGTGGGCTGGGGGGAAACATGCTTGTGTGGATCTTACTGGAGTGTCCCCTCTTGTTGGGCTTAGGGAAAATGGGTTTGTGGCGGGCCAAGCTGCGTTGAGAGCGGAATCGAGCAAAGTTGCTAAACACGAGAAAGCCTGTGTAGAGAATCAACACGTATTTATCCCTTTTGCTTTCGATACTTTTGGTTTCCTAGCTCCGGAAGCAGGGGAGTTTTTGACTAGGGTTCAACGGGTTGTGCAAAGTAATTTTTCGACCCCTAAGACACAAAATTTCATTTTTAGTAGGATTGGTTTTGCCATCCAAAAGGGGGTTGCGGCACAGCTTGTTGCTCGTTTGCCTGCCATCTTATTGTAATTGGAGACTTTATATTTAAAACTAATGAAATAGGGTTAAAAAAAATTATAATAATAATATATCACATTCCATATATTATTCAAAAAAAAATTGGCATATTTATTGAATGATGCACTTGAAACCTTGAACTCATTAGGACCTTGGGAAAGGTTAAGTAACCCGATTAAGAGTAAGTTGTATAGAACCTCAACTGTGAAAAGTCGTGCGTTCGGGCATGTGTGGTGACTATAGGCCGGATGATATCGGCAACAAAGTCGAGGTGCTTGTGGCAATTGGAGGGTTAAACTTGTGGTAACACATGTTGAGGTTGGTATAACCGTTTTGTTGACAACCTTAATTTTGTGGAAACACTCGGTAAACGGAACTCGTGTGTGGAGTCCTGTTAGAGTTCAAAACTTGGTGGTATAACTAGGTGTCAACCTTGTGGGTCTGAGGTCGGAGACCGTTAGCGAATTCGGAGGGTGTAGTCCGATTCTAAATGAAATAATTGTAACGGTTGTAGTAACATTAAGATGCTCAATTGTGACGAGTGGTTTTGGTGGAGTAACCTTCGTGTATGGTTACAGAACCTGTCGGTTTAATGATTGATGTTGGGATGGATTCTTGGAGTCTATTAGAACTCGTTGGATGTAGATGGCAATTAATGGTAGGAATAATCAGAATTGATGATTCTGTTGGGTTCGTTAACGAACAAACCTTGGATTGACTTAGAGTCTGAAATCAAAATCTGGATGTATGGAACATCTAAGGTTGGGAGACAACCGTAGTCGCCTGACTAGGAATTATTCCAGTTGTCGGAGTGTTCTCCTGAACATAAGTACAGTGTACGTGAAGGGGCTTTGTTGATAAGCAATTGTTCGAGGATTTGTCTTTATAGACTGTGTGGAGGGAATTTAGATTCCAGTTAGGAATTGATAAATTATAGTCGGCGTTGAGTTGGTTAGCCTTGGGTTGCAAAGGATGTAGATTTCGAGGACGAAATCATCCTAAGGATGGGAGGATTGTAACACCCGTAATTTTCGGATAAGTACAACTTCAAATCAGTGTGGAATCGATCTTTTAAGAAAAATATGAAAAATAGGATTTTGGATTAAATCCTAGATTTTATGGTCTTGTTGGATGAGGAATTCGATTACGAGTCCAACGGTTCTTTCCGGAGCGAAAACGGAGCTATAACGAAGAAGTTATGGCCAAAACAGTGTTTAAGAGGAAACCGGGCGACCAGTGCCCAGCGCGTTTGGTGGCGCGTTTTCACCCGCGCGGAGCACTGGATCAGCTTAAAACACGAAGCTCACACCCCGAACTTCATTTCTTCATATCTCTCTCATTTCAACTCCGATTTTGGTGATTCAAGTTGCTATGGTTCCGTTTTTTAGAGCTCTTCAAGGATCTAGAAAGAGTTTGGAAGTTCATTGGAAGATTCAAGGGTGTTTGGTGGTGGTAAGTCTCTCAAACCTCTTCCTTTCTCTCCCAAATCGTTTTCCCTCTTTCCCTCACTAACCCTAACTGATTTTGGGGCTTTTCTTGGAGATTAATGTGTTCCTTATCCACTTTATGCTAGCGATTTCATTCATTGATGCAAGAACAAGTTTCATCCACAACACTAGAGACTTTTGGGGTTTTCTAGGTTTTCATCAAAACCTAAGTGGTGAGTTCATCCTCCTAACTTCTATACTTTCATATGAGTTAGAAATGTTCCATTGATGATCTCCTAGTATTTTGTTTATCCAATTTCGGGTTGGATGATTTTGGAGAAGTTAGGTTAATATTGGGGTTTTGGTCAAAATGGAGATTTTGATATAAGATGTTTTGGGGAGTGGTTTAAAGTGGTTGAATATGAATATTCATGGTTGGAATTTATGAATTTAGGTTTTTGGAAGTTTTGGCTTAAGGATGCAAACTTCATCAAAGGAGCTTACGTTTGGGAAAAATCTAGATTTAGCCTAAATCTAGCAAGGTGAGTTCAAGTTACTTTGCGGAAACTTTGTACATGCCAAAATGAGTATTTTCCAAATATTTGTGTGTTTTAGTTGAAAATATATGAGGTTGAGTTATTTGAATGGTTTAACTCTTTTTGAAGTGTTTATCTTCATAAATGTGTAAAACACCCATATTTGGGGCTTTTGAATATTTGGATGATTAGAAGCCAAAATTGTCTTTAAAAGATTAATTGCTCAAAATGAGGTTTATTTGATGGTTTAATCATGTTAGTGTAAATGATATTAATAAACCATTTGGGAAAATGCACTTTTAGTGTTATGAGTCATTTTGAGGATATTAAGGGTGTGAGTCCTTTGGGAAAACCCTTTTGTTTAGCCGTGTTGAGTTTTGGGGTTAATGATGATTTTGGGATATGTGCTTTCTTAAACAATGTTTAAACGCGTTTTATGCGATGATGACCGACATTATGGGTCTAGCAAGCTTGGAGCACTTTGCTCGGTTTTGACTTTGAGATAGTCTTGGGACATTTGTCCGGTTTAAATGGCTCGATGTGGAGTCTTATTTACGGGTTGCTTTTATTGCACCGTGTTGCATATTATTGCACGTTGTTGATGTTTACATGCTCGGGGTGGAGTCTAGGATGTGTTATATGCTTAATTGCATTTCATTTGCATGATTTGACGTTGATAAATGATCATTAGATCTTTAAGCAGAGGGCTCGGTTTTGGACTCGATTGGGTCTTGATGGCATTCACCCGGTTTTAATAAGTTCGACGTGGGCTTGGGGTTTGCATTCCATGAGTTGCATCATATTTGAGATTTACATGATTTGAATGCATTGGTTATTCTTTTGAGGTCATGTATAAATTTTTAAGTTAAGTAAGCTTGTTTTGGATGGTGGGTTTCCAAGGTAAAGACCTAGTATGGTTGAACTTGGTGGTTTTAAATGGACTAAAGACCTAGTATGGTTGATGTCTAAGAGGGGCTAAAGACCTAGTATGGTGGATGCCGAAGACGGACTAAAGACCTAGTATGGTTGATGTCTGAGACGGACTAAAGACCTAGTATGGTTGATGTCTGAGATGGACTAAAGACCTAGTATGGTTGATGTCTAAGATGGGCTAAAGATCTAGTATGATTGATGCCGAGGATTGACTAAAGACCTAGTATGGTTGATGTCATCCGTTTTCCACATCCAAGAAGCTTACTTGCATTTATTTAATCGTGGTTTAATTTATGTGTTTGCCACACTCGATGAGATCGGGTCTCCCCCGTCACCGAAGGGTGTTGATTTCGGGTATTTTATCTATTTACATTGTTGAGGTTAAATTACATGCATCTGGATTGTTTTCCATGACTGATGGGCGGATTTATGTTACATTCTTATTGGATGTTTTAACTGTTGGAGTTTTATTTTATGGTATTTGGATTTTAATACATTTTACGTTTGCGTAAGTTTTGCTTCGTATTATGTTTCCAATGAAAGATTATATGTAAGTGGATGGTTTCCATGTCTCACGGGTTGAGTATGTGTTGTCAACCGTACTTGAAGGTTTTGCCTAAAACTAGATTTACGAACGTATTTGAGTGGGTTGGGATTCGTAACTCATTTTTGGAAAACGCTTTACACTTTTGGGGAGGATTCCCATAGATTTTGGGTGTGTTGGAAAATGAGTAATTTATGTCATATTTGGGAACTCTTTGGAAATGATAACCTTTGTCGCAAACTTTCATTAAAGATTTATTGAATCATGACTAAAACTACTAATTTCCGATTTATGATTTTATATAGTCATGATAAAATTCTTGAACTCACTAGGCGTAAGCCTAAACCTTTTTATTTGTCGGCATGTGCAACAGACTCAGGTTGGGGTAGCTCTAGCTATATTGTGAAGTGGCGAGTGATAGTAGAGTGCACGAGAGGTGACTTGATTAGTGAAGTATTCCGCATTTGTTTGGACTAGCAACTTGTGTTGTGTTAAGTGACGCCCGTTTTAAGTTATTAACTGTAGAAATTATGATGTTTTAATTCCGAGGTATTTTGATGAAGGAATTGTAGAAATGATTTATCTATTTTGGTTATTTTATTGAATTTTAAAGTTAGTTGCTCGTTCCAAATTTGAGGGTGTTACTGTTTTGATACATGGTTTTATATAAATTGGCTTTATAACGATTTTTGAAATGACAGGGATTATCTCACTAGACCGTTTGGTCTAACCCTCATTTTGTTTTCAAAAATATGTATTCCAGGTCAAGGAAAGTATTACGGCAAAGGAAAGGATAAAGTGTAGTATGCGGTTGATAGCTGATGAATATTAGGAAATGCTTATGGTTCGCTAGCATTGCCGGGTTATTTAGTTTTATTCCATCGTTATTTTAGATGATTCTGGGAAGATTGTTTTATTCCATTAATTTTGGATCGTAGTTCTAGTTGTATTCATGAATATGTGAATGATTTCATGTTATTGAGGTTAATTTGGAAACCGGGTCGTTACAATGCCTCTCGGCTAGACTGATTAGCTGTGTCAAATGAAAATTCTGAATCTACATAAAGCTCCTTTGCTACTTCAGGAGAATGCTTGAAAAGAAAAGGTAGGACATTTGAGTCCAGTACAGATAAATCAAAGCTGGCATCGTCAATTTGTCCTGCATCTGTTGATCATAGAGGTTAAAAGTTGTTTAGAAGATGAAATTTGTTTTACTCCAAGTCCACATATATACATGAGAAAGAGAGAATGAATTATGCATGCAAATGAAATCTAATTCACGGCTCACGCATGGAATAAAAGGAAAAGTCAACTCAAGTAAATGCAAAGTCAAATATGAAGGCAGGAAGGAAAAAGAGAAAGCAAGCAGATAGCAGATAGCGGTGCGTCTGTATGTGCGGCTCATCCCGCGCTGGTATGTGCGTCAAGCACTGGAGTATGCGTCCAACTCAAATCAGCGCGGCTTGCAAAGTGACCAGCTACGCGCCGGTAAACGCGCCAAGTTGGTGAACGATTTTGTAGCGGTTTCCCCTTTAAGCCTATTTTCTTTGTGCAGCCGACATTCATGTGGGCTCTCCAGAAAACTAAAAGAAGCAAAATTCTCTCAACAAACATAATTTAGAATAGCAATTTTATTGTATTCTCTTCATCGATTTCTCCGTTTCTCAAGCATTGTAACATCGATCAGTTTATAGTGGACTTCTCGGTGGTCTCCTCCGCCCGTGGTTTTTTTCCCTGTTTTGGATTTTCCACGTAAATCCGGTATCGTTTTTCCATCTCGTTTATTTCCGTTAAGTTACGATTATATTTGTGGTTGTTTATCATTACCATTGAGAGTTGGGTTTATCGTTTTCCGCATTAAACTCGTTTTGGATCTTGGGTTAATTCTCGATCAAGGTTTCTACTCGTTTCAATTACCGTTTTATGGGTTTGAATCGAGTGTGGTGTGATCGGTATTTTACAACAAGTGGTATCAGAGCTTCCGGGTTTTGTTTCGATAAACTACGTTGGTGATATTCTCAATTAGGGTTTGAAGACGATGTCAACTATAAAGATTGATTTGCCGTTGCTTGATCGGAACACTCGGTTTCCTCTTTGGAAAATCAAGATGAGGGATGTGTTGATACAAATGGGTTTACATTGGTGCATCGAGGGCCGCGATGCGATGCCCGCAGCTTGGGGCGATGAGTTGAAGGACTACAATGATTTGAGAGCGATATCTCAAATTCGTCTACACTTGTCAAACGATGTTCTACAAGATGTTTGTGACGAGACAACTACGGCTGGAATGTGGGCGAAATTAGATAGTTTATTGATGACCAGGAGTTTACCCAACAAACTCCACATGAAACAAAGGCTCTATACTTATCGATTAGAGGAGGGTGGCTCCATTACCGCACATCTCTACGTTCAAAGAGATTGTTGAAGACTTGAAGAACTTAGATGTGTCGTACGATGAGGAAGATTTGGGTTTGATTCTCTTGTGTTCATTGCCACCGTCATTTTCTAATTTCATGGATACCATTATCTATAGTCGGGAGTCTTTGTCGTTGGAGGAGGTCTATGCATCTTTGAATGCAAAGAACAAGATGAAGCAGATTGCTAAAGTAACTAAGGCGGCCAAAGGCCTTAGTGTGAGAGGGAGACAAACGAAGAGAGAGTTCAAGAGCCCGGGGAGATCAAGGTCGAAATCCAAGGTCAAGAGAAAATTCTGCAACTTTTGTAAGAAGAAGGGTCACGTTATTGATGAGTGCTACAAGTTACAGAACAAAAACAAAGACAAAGGAAAGGCGTCCTCTAGCCAATCTCACGCGGATGTAGCTGAAGATGATATGGGTGATTTAATGGTTGTGTCGGATGACGTGAATGCTTCACCAACCGAGTGGATTCTTGACTCGGGATGTACCTACTACATGTGCCCAAACCGTGACTGGTTTTCCACTTATGAGCCTTGCTCGGGGTCAGTTCGAGTTGGTAATGGTGCTTTATGCAAGATAATGGGTCAAGGTAATGTCTGAATCAAGATGTACGATGGGGTCATCCGAACTTTGGGTAATGTTAGACATGTACCCGAGCTTAAGAGAAACCTTATTTCACTTAGTAGTCTTGACATCAAAGGCTATAAGTTCATCGGTGAAGGTGGAGTTATCAAAGTGGTGAGAGGCAATCTTGTCTATTTGAAGGGCACTAGGCAATGTGCGGATTTGTATGTTCTGACGGGCACTACCATCATGGGAGATGCTCAAGTGGATTCATCAACTTCTTCGAATGTTGATAAAACGAAGTTGTGGCACATGAGACTCGGGCACATGAGTGAAGCTGATATGATGGAGTTGAGCAAAAGAAAGCTTCTGGGTAGTCAAGCGATCGACTAGGAAAAAATGCTCGAAGTATCCTTTTGAATGATTTTTTTCGTTTTATTTTATTTATTATCAATTTCCATGCAAATTTCCTTGACTAGGAAAAAAAGTGGCATTTATGGTCAAATGGGTACCGGACCACCTGGAGGGGCACGCGTAGGACGTATCGGATTTATTAGATTCGCTGCTGGGTGGTGCTATTACAGAGTCGGGGTTCCCGAATACGGACTTCCACCTTATTATGGGGTCCCCCGAACAACCCATTCCCCCCGGTCGACCCTCCCCGCCCCCGGGCACGTATTTCTCTTCATAAAAGAGAAAGATAATGAGTGTTGCCATGACTTCGGCCATTAGCATAGATTTATTCTTCAAAACTAGAGACATTTTTTACTATTGGATCCTAAATAAAGGTCAAAACTCATCTCTAACTTCAGAATTATAGGCACAAAAGTCAAAGCTTTTCTCTATCTTCATAAGTATGGGGATTACTGCATATACTAGCCCAAAACCATAAGTTGACCTACATACGCTAGTTCTTATGGATGGTTGAATTTAACGAAATAAAACTAGATTGGATAATGGTGATCAATTGTTTCTTCACATAGGTTATTTTATCAACACCATTGAATTCATACAACACATAGACAACGCAACAAATTAGGAACAAAATCGATTCAAATGGGTAATACCATAAGGGGGGAAAGGATGATGGATCTAAAACAGAGAAAAAAACCTAGATCTTATGCAGAAATATTCACGAATTAAATAAAGCAATTAGATCTAACATCTATTAACATAACAAAAAAAAACAGGAGTCCGACTTGGATCTTACTCTACGATTTCCATAATACAAGCAGCAGAATCATGAAAAACACGAAAATACGAAATATCCGGATCGAGTTACTCGATTAATGTTCTGAAAACGTCTGATTTAGATCTTACAATGGCAGGAAGAAATCAGATTAAATCGTAAAATCGAAAAAACATAAAAATCCCAAATCAAAATTACGTCGAAACATACAAGTACAACCATGAACAAAAAACACGAATCTTTTACCTGATGAGACGAGATTTTGAGTGGATTAAATGCCGTTGAATGTGGTTGAAGTGAATGTGTTGGTGCAAGTGTACCACATCTCTATATATTTATATATATTTATTTTGATGATTACAAACACACCGTATTATTGTTTATCTAACAATCCTATCCAAGTGTACAGTTCTTGAAGAACACGAAGATTTTATCTGAAGAGTTCAAGACGGAAGATTTACGTTGTCATTAGTGTTTATAATTTATAATGATAAACACCCTAAAATAATATACCACTTGGATATTTCTAAAAACCCAATAAATAATTTATTTAAATAAAGTTTTTTTTTAGAAGATCTAGCAAGATTTTGCTTTTTCTGACGCAGGTATACCGCGAGGTTCAGCAGGTATACCGCGGCGGCTTGATGTTACCTCTGATTGATTGGTCGTACTTTTTTCTGACGCAGGTATACCGCGGTGTTTAGCAGGTATACCGCGGGTACAGTTGGGCGGTATACCGCGATGTTTAGCCGGTATACCGCGGGTACAAGTTTACGTTTGTTTTGCAGGGTTGACTTTCTCTTCTGACAGTGTACTTTTTACTGCACGGTATACCGCGTGCATTTGGCGGTATACCGCGAATGCATGTATCCGTTGGAAGAGCTGCTATATAAATGCATGCGATGGTGGAGAAGAAAAGATAGACAATACAGATACAACCAACACCATCACTGCTCATCTGATCTCTCTCATTTTTTAATATATATATTTTATAAAACTTTTTTTATAAAATATCCAAGTGTGAGATATTATACAAGAGTGATTACCCATTGTGAGTTATACTCCTCTTGTAAGTATTTGAATAACGGGTGTGTGATCCTGTACATCTCAATAAGCTGAGGCTTAGAGAACCGTTTACTTTGCTCTGTATTTGGTTTGTATTCTACCGTAAAGAATACATTTATTGGATCGTGTCGGGAAGTGTCTCGGCTGCTGGTTTATCACAGTTGGTGGTAAATCAGTAAATCTCCGTGTCAAGTATCTCTTACCTTTGTCTCTTTATTTATTCCGCTGTGCATTTAAATTATATCTGTTTATATAATTGTTGTATACTTATTTATTTATACTCTGCTTTATTTATTCTGTATTTATTTGTAAAAAGAATTTTTGAAAGTAAAAGATTTTAAATACAACCTTACCCCCCCTTAGGTTGTCTAACATTTGGTATCAGAGCAGGTCTTTCAAAAATTTCTGCATAAATTTCTTCTATTCCTTTAAATGGCTCAACAAACTAATATCGTGTTTTCAAAACCTCCTTTGATAGATACTGAAAAGTTTGGCATTTGGGCCGAGCTATTTGAATGTCACGTGCGTGGCAAAAATCAAAAGATTTGGAATATTATAGAAAAAGGGAATTTTAAACCCACCATTGTGAAAGATGATGTTTATATTGATAAACCTATAGATGAATGGACTACTTCTGATGAAACTCATTTTTGTTTAAACTTTGAAGCTAAGAATATATTATATGCTGCTTTAACAACTGATGAAATTGAAAGAGTATATACATATAAAACTGCAAATCAAATATGGGAAAGTTTAAATAATACTCATCGTGGAAACACGGAGGTTAAATCTAGTAAAGTGAATATTTTAGTTCACGATTATGAACTATTCGAAATGAAACAAGATGAGTCAATTGACTCAATGTTTAAAAGATTTAACCTTATTGTGACTACTTTGAAAGGTTTGGATCGCACTTATCCTAACGAGGACTATATAAGGAAAATCCTACGAGCCCTTCCTTCGGAGTGGATGCAAAAGATAACATCTTTAGAAGACTCCCGTGACCTTTCCATAATGAAGATAGATGACTTGATCGGTAATCTTAAAGTGCATGAAATTGCACTTAAAAGAAACAAAGATCGGGAGCAAGTTAAAAAGAAGTCAATCGCTCTCAATGTCTCAACACCAAAAGTTGAGAAGAAAAAGGAGAAAGCTAGCTCCTCGAAAGATCCATCCGAAACTCTCGATGAAGTCGCCATGTTGGTAAGAAACTTTTCCAAATTTCTTAATAATAATAATAAATTTTCTAACAATGGCAGATTTCAAAGAAACGGTAACTACCGTCGTGGTGGTGAAAATCGAAGTCGTAAGTTCCATAAACGAGACGAAAAAGTTAAGAAAAATGGCGACTCGAGTGAAGACGATAAAGCTAAGCCAAAGAGAGGCTTTTGCTACTCATGTGGTGACAAAGACCACTACGCCAATGAATGTCCGAAAAAGAACAAGTTCCAAAAGAAGAAGGAGAAAGCCTTCATTGGAGGCGCGTGGAGCGAGAGTGAAGAAGAAGATGACTATCAAGCCATTTGTCTTATGGCCGAAAGCGACGACGAGGTAAAATCTTCTTACTCTGATTACGATAGTGATTATGAAAGTGATAATGAAAATAATCTTGAAGAATTATATGAATCTTTTCATAAAATGGCCGCTCTTGCAAATCGTTACCAAGATGAGAATGCTATGTTAAAAGAAACTGTAAATGCATATAAAAAGGAAATAAATAATGTTAAACAAAAATCTGAAAATGATATGGACATAATTGCTAAATTAGAAACTAAATTAGGAGAAAAAGATTTTTGTAAATCTTGTGATGTTTTAAATAAAGAAATTGCATGCTTAAATAAAAAATCACATGAAAATATTATTTGTACAAAATGTGATATTCTTGAGAATGAGATTGCATGTTTAAAAGCAAAATGTGATGCGTATGAAAAGGATGATTTATTAGCAAAAGCTTTTCAAAGTAGTAATGAGAAAGTCCTTAACATGCTAAATATGCCTAACCGTATAAAATGTAGAAAAGGCATTGGTTCCAATACTTGTGTTGATAAATGTTCATGTAAACCCATCAAAAGATTTTATGAATCACCTAAAGTAAATACAAGAAATCAATATGTGCAAAAACCTCCGTATGTGCGTAAAATAAATAATGTAAATTATAATACGAGAAAACCGTATGCTCGCATGTACCATGATAAATATTCTAAACCTAATAATAATGCGAATGTAAATGCTTGTTTTTATGTGTATGATAAATATAATCGCAAAATTAAAATGGTAAATAAATGGATTCCAAAAGGAATGTTTAGTAATGATAATCCCGGTGGTATGCGTTTATGGTTTTAAATGTGTTATGTATATACGTTATATATATATATATAGTTTAAATATAATTTGTTGTATATATTATATATATAAGTAATATATATTACTATGTACTGTTTGTTTATATATATATACGTATTACATATATATATATATAGTGTTTCTTTTTGGTTATTTTGTTTCATGTCAATTATATGCGTATTTTTTTTATGCATATTTTTTTTCCCTCAAATTTTTTTAAAATCAACAATTAATATCGTTATTAATTTGAGGGGGAGCGTTTTATTATCTTTACCCATGAGTTTATGCTACCTCAAATATATGCATATTTTGAGGGGGAGCATCTCTCGAGGGGAAGCATACCATCTTTCTTGACCCTTTTTGTTTCGACAAACGGGGGAGAGAAACCGCATATGCTCTTGCTTAGCGGTTGTGTTTGTCATCATCAAAAAGGGGGAGATTGTTGGTGCAAGTGTACCACATCTCTATATATTTATATATATTTATTTTGATGATTACAAACACACCGTATTATTGTTTATCTAACAATCCTATCCAAGTGTACAGTTCTTGAAGAACACGAAGATTTTATCTGAAGAGTTCAAGACGGAAGATTTACGTTGTCATTAGTGTTTATAATTTATAATGATAAACACCCTAAAATAATATACCACTTGGATATTTCTAAAAACCCAATAAATAATTTATTTAAATAAAGTTTTTTTTTAGAAGATCTAGCAAGATTTTGCTTTTTCTGACGCAGGTATACCGCGAGGTTCAGCAGGTATACCGCGGCGGCTTGATGTTACCTCTGATTGATTGGTCGTACTTTTTTCTGACGCAGGTATACCGCGGTGTTTAGCAGGTATACCGCGGGTACAGTTGGGCGGTATACCGCGATGTTTAGCCGGTATACCGCGGGTACAAGTTTACGTTTGTTTTGCAGGGTTGACTTCCTCTTCTGACAGTGTACTTTTTACTGCACGGTATACCGCGTGCATTTGGCGGTATACCGCGAATGCATGTATCCGTTGGAAGAGCTGCTATATAAATGCATGCGATGGTGGAGAAGAAAAGATAGACAATACAGATACAACCAACACCATCACTGCTCATCTGATCTCTCTCATTTTTTAATATATATATTTTATAAAACTTTTTTTATAAAATATCCAAGTGTGAGATATTATACAAGAGTGATTACCCATTGTGAGTTATACTCCTCTTGTAAGTATTTGAATAACGGGTGTGTGATCCTGTACATCTCAATAAGCTGAGGCTTAGAGAACCGTTTACTTTGCTCTGTATTTGGTTTGTATTCTACCGTAAAGAATACATTTATTGGATCGTGTCGGGAAGTGTCTCGGCTGCTGGTTTATCACAGTTGGTGGTAAATCAGTAAATCTCCGTGTCAAGTATCTCTTACCTTTGTCTCTTTATTTATTCCGCTGTGCATTTAAATTATATCTGTTTATATAATTGTTGTATACTTATTTATTTATACTCTGCTTTATTTATTCTGTATTTATTTGTAAAAAGAATTTTTGAAAGTAAAAGATTTTAAATACAACCTTACCCCCCCTTAGGTTGTCTAACAGAATGATTAGATGATATGGGTAATGGGTATGATGGCAATGTAGGCGGATTGAATATAAAGACCCTAAAAACAAGGTGTAGGGATTGTTGTAAATCAGTCCCTTTATCACCCGAATGCACACCCAGCAAAACGCCAATCAAAACAGCAAATGGGTTTTCAATGTGTTTGTATATTAAACTGGAAGAAAACTGAATACACATAAAACAATAAAGCCTACTAACCTATTTATACTTGAAAGTAAACAATTAGAAACAACTAACATGGGTACTAACCACTAACCCACTAAGCTAGAAAATAGGAAAGAATAACTCAAACAACTCCACTTGCTGGAAACTTGGTCAAACATGGACTATCCACCTGTGAATAAACTGACCCATGACTGCTGACCCGTTCCATGACCCGCTGATCCGCGACCCACATATTGATCTGTGACCCACAACCCGATTTGACCCATCAAGATTACCCAACAGAGATAAAATTTTGACAGAATCAGACCCACGTCAGTCGATGTCAGATTGATAAATGAAATGAAATGAAATGAAATGAGATGAGATTTGAACCCTCAAGCGGTAATGAAAGCGACCAGAATTTGTGCTGCATTTTACCCCATTTTTTATCTTGTCAATGGAAAAAAGGAGAAGCTCGTGGTTCAAAAATCTTCAATCATTTCAATGGTTATCTTTTTCCTTCCATGTTGAACAAAAATAAAAAATTATGGTTTTGGATTATTTATTAAACCAGATGAAATAAAGCCAGTATATATTATATTACAATAAAGTTTGGGTATTGTATGAGAGGGTTGAGTTTCGGTAAAAAGTGTCAGATTTGGTGAGAAGTGGTTATCAATCGTTGGATGATAAATTGACGAACATTATGATGAGATTGACCGAGATGCACCAGATCAATTTCCTTTTAAGCGGCAATTCATGGGGGGTGTTTGATTAAAAGTGATCCAACGGTTTAAAAGTATTTCTCACATTTCTTATAAAAAATGACACTTCTCACATAGTCTTGTAGGGTATATGTAGGTGAAGTATTGTGTAAGAGTATGAAAATTTAAATTAACGTGATAAGTTGACCTGAACATCACTTTTAATCTTAAGTCCACCTTATGAATCGTGATTGATTCGATACATCTCATCCTAATGTGATCCAACAGCTGATAACCATTTCTCATGTTTTTCATGTTAACTCAACTTCTCATTGAAACTCCCATTATGATTGAGAGATTGTCAATGTAACAAGGGCGGACCCACTGCCGTCCCTGGGGGAGGGCGAGCCAGGCGCACGCCCAGGGCCCAAAGAAAATAGGGTCCCAAACTTTCTAAGTATATACTATATAGTAGTAGTAGTTAAAAAATGTAATAAAAAGACAAAAATAGCATATAATATGACTCAAAAACAATTTAGTATTATGTTAAGGTCCCATAGATGTATTAATTAATTACATTGGATAATAAAATTTTAAAAAAGTTATTTGGTCTTTCATTTTATAGTATTGCTCATTGTTTTCCTAAGTTTTTTTTATCTAATACTAATGTCTAAAAATTATTTTTGCCTATAAACCTTGATATATACTCCATTACTCATCTTCCACATATCATTTTGATTATTTCATCCGCATAAATTTTATTTTGTGTTAGAATATAATAAATTTCTTGCTATTAACTAAGGACACTCATACCTTTTGAAAACAATTACCATGATGAGGGGAAGATAAAAGAATAACAAGAAAATAAGATATGTCCCAATTTATATCTATATTTAGGATTTTAGGACTATATTTCTTCGGTTATATCTTCTTGACTATACCTAGGTTGAATGTTGCACCAAATTGTGGAATGAACTATTTGATATAAATAGGGAATATCCGTTTGAGTTAGGAGTCAAGGGTGTGAATAGTTATTTCATTTAACTTAGGAGTAGGAATGAAAGTATAACATACCTCAACGACCTTTACCACAATGATGTTGTCTATAGATCAAATTATTTAGTGGATTGGATTTCACTTAACTGTCTACGGTTCCATTACGTGTGCTCGGGGTAGAAGTTTTGTATAAATGTATCGCCATGCTATTAAGTTTTTTGATTTAAGTTTTTTTCTTTCTAAGAGGTGGAATAGAATAACCCGGTTGAAGTGTAATGATCATACGTCTGTAATGCACTGTCTGTCCCATAATGGGTGTTGTTGGAGCGAATGAACGTAAACTGGTAAGCTCATCAAGCATCACTATTATTGATGATTTTGCATCAAAAAATGCTTGAAGAAGTTGTTTTGTATGAAATAGATGCTATTATTGATGATTTCACATCCACAAATGCTTGAAAAAGTTGTTTTGTATGAATTATTAGTATATATTGTATGAAAGTTTGTTTTTAATGATAAAAGAACATTAATTTAAGTTTGTTTATACATATTAAGGGCCCAAAATTTACAAATCGCCCAGGGCCCAAAAAATGTCAGGAACGGGCCTGGGCGGGACCTAGCATGGTGCATACAGTGGCACGTGCCATCGTATTATTTCTCCAGCGAAAGGGTAAAAAATTTTAGGTACGTGAAAGGTGCAACTGTATCATTTTGGAAGGTGCTACCGTATTATTTTAGAAACTTCATGAAGGTGCAACCCTACCTCGTAATCAACCAAAAAAAACTCTTGAAATCAACCAAAAAAATCGAAAACAAAAACTCTTGAAAGCGACCAAAAAATGGGAAAAACCCCTCTTTAAATCAACCAAAAAAAGGGGGAAAATCCTCAAAATCGATAAAGAAACTTAAAAATCTCTAGAAATCAAACAAAAAGTTTTAAAAATCTTTTGAAACGATGGAAATAGGCTAAAAACACATCAGACAATATTGAACGCCGGTAAAAAGATAAAAAACGTAAAAACCGTGCTTTTTGTAATTATTTTTTGTCTATAATATATGGTGTCACCGTATGAAAAAAATTTATGGATCCGCCCCTGAATGTAAAGACTCTATTTTATGTTGTTTTGCATAATACATGGTGTATGCAAAGTTGCAAACAGTCAGTTAGAGGTGGCAATGGATCAGGTTTGGTTGGGTTTGAGTTTAACTCATTTATTAATTGGGGTTAAAAATCTCAACCCAATCCAAATCAATACTTGCATATAAAGTATCTTTATGTTACGATTATTTGAGATAGGAAGAAAATGGGAATATTGAAAGTCAATGGTTTGATATGTTACGATTACATAACTTTTTATTCCATTCTTTTAATACCTCCAACCAAATAACTTCTTAGGGGCTGTTTGGCAGTTGCTGAATGATTTAGTGCAGAATGGTTGAGAGGCCAGAATGGTTGAGAGGCCAGAATGGTTGAGTGTAGAATTAATTTTGGTTGTTTGGTAACTGTTCTGAATGGTAACTTTGAATATAACAAATTACCATTTTACCCTTGTATAAACTCTAAATTCTCTCTTGAACCCTAATTTCTCTGCCCATTCTGTTGAACCCTAATTTATCTGAATATAACAAATTACCATGTTTCAATTTCTCTCTTGAACCCTAATTTCTCTGCCCAATCGCCAATGCATACGTGTTCATACAATTCATCATCAAAATTCAAAAAATCAAAGATCAAACAGTAGATCGATACCAAATCGAACCTGTATTTTTCGTATTAATCGAAATTTCTTTCACGACCATGCTTATTACCAGCCATGATTCTGAACGCACGCAACGAGAATAGAAAACCTAAAGCTCTGAATCCTAGAGATCCTCTTTTTAACAAGTGTTCATGCCTCCAGCGTCTGAGGATTCCAGTGACGCCGTATCCTGATGGCGGAGGTAGAGGCGTTTGATTCTCCGCATCCGCCGATGTTGGTGGCGCTGTAGGTGTTGGCATCTTGGCCGGCGGTGGTGAGGATGAGAATGGTGACATCGAGTGATGACGAATTAATTAGTTTTGATGTTGGAATCAATGGATAGAGTTTTGATGAGATGAATGTGGGGAAGAACCAAAGTTGTGGTTGAGAGGTCAGAGAGACGAGAGAAGAGACTGGAGTCACAGAGAAGAGGGCAAAATGGGAAGAAAAGCGTCTCTGAATGGTTGAGCGTGGGGTGAGATTAGTATCGGGAAATTGACGAAAATAGCCATACCAACAAACCATCTTGAGAAAATAGCCAATTTCTCTCATGTTTTACGAAAATGGCCATGGGTCCGCACTCGAATCCAGTGCGGACCGCACTCGACACCAAAACGACGTCGTTTAAACGATTTAAATCAAGTTTTTTAAAACCCGGATCCGGCACCGCAAGTGCGGATCCGGCACCGCAAGTGCGGACCCAGGGAAAACCCTAATTTTGTAAACACCTTTTATATACGATTTTTCTCAGTATTTTTCCCAACTTCTTTGAAACAAAATTTTTCATTGTGTAGATTTTTCCAGAAATGAGTTCTTTACCTGATAAAATTAAGCTACGTATTTGGCCTGGGGGTTCTTGGCAACTGAACGGGACGGATTGGGAGTATCATTCCGCATTTCCTGTAATGCGAGTTATGGTGTCAACCAATATCACACATTCTAAGTTTGTTAGGTGTGTTCAAAGCAGATGTGGATTCGACCCTAATTTTGGTACGACTAAAATAATGTACCAATTTTCTGGCCAACTTTATCAGTTACGAGACACCAACGATGTACAAGCTTTTATGGTATCTGCTGCGGCTGTAAGAAATCCACCAACACTTTGTGTTTATATCGAGCTTGCTGACACAAACAATGTTGGTGGTTGTTCCAACAGCGCACGGGAGCCTGATGTGTATGTTGTTGAGGAGAGTCAATCTTCTTTTGGAGTGAGTGGTGGTTCGAACATCGTACGAGAGTCGTATGTGTCTGTTGTACAACAGAGTCAAGCTTATGGGTATAATCCTGATTTTGTTACTGAATATAATTATGGTTATAACCCCAAAATTGTTCCGGAGACCAAAGAACCGGTAGAAGAACCACATGAAGAAAAAGAAGAAGACGAGTCCCATGTTTACCATTTGGATATTCCTGGTCTAGATCTAAATGAAGAAGACGATGAAGAAGACGGTGAATAAGATGAAGAAGAAGAAACCAGTCCTATTAAATCATACGGTGGAATAAATGATTTTTTTGGCCAACCTCCTCCCCTTCTAGATCGGGATGACCATTTCATAACACCTAACCAAGAGCCCGTAGCATATAATCGTAGTAACTTAGTGAATGAAGGGGACTTCTTCGCCACGAAAGACGACCTGACCCTCGCCCTCGGAAAAAAGTGTGTTGAAGAGGGTTTCCAGTATTATGTGGAGAGATCTTCAAATACCCGATTCGAAGCGAAGTGCAGGGATGTTAACTGTGATTGGCGTGTGTATGCTGCAGATGTCAAAGATATAACTATGTTCCAGGTACACAGGATGAAAGACGTACACGTTTGTTCAAGGACCCAGAAGCATCCTAACCACCGTAACGCCAATAGGAGAGTATTGGGTGATATAATCATGCCTAAAGTACAGGATGAAAGTCGTAAACTTCGTGGTTCCGACATTGTGAAGGACATCAAGGAGCAATACAACGTAGATATCTCGTATTCGCAAGCGTGGCGTGCGAAAGCTTTTGCGCTAGCCTTAGTGCGGGGTGACCCCCACGATTCTTACAGGCGACTCCCTGGGTTTTTCTATAATCTGGAGCTTCAAAACCCTGGTACCTTTTCCCGAATAGAGAGATATATTACTGGACGTTTTCACCTTTGTTTTTATGCCCTTGGTTGCGCGGTATATATTATTTCCTCTTATACAGTCTACACTTTCACTGTACTATAGTATTCTAACGTTTTCAGCATAACTTTGTGTAGATCCGATCGTTTACGAGCTATATGCGCCCGGTCATTATAATAGACGACGCTCATTTGAAGGGGCCTTACTTGGGCACAATGTTCTTAGCCGTTGCTATGGACGCCAATAATCAAATTTTCATGCTCGCTTTCGGAGTTGGTAGGTCTGAGAGTGGAGAGGGATGGACTTATTTTTTGTCCAACCTGAAACAGTGTATCGGCGAACCGGAAGGGTTGGTGTTCGTTTCGGACAGGGCCGGTTCAATACGCCAAGCTATCAATACAGTGTACCCACATGCCCATCATGCGCTCTGTTGCCGCCATCTCATAATGAACATGAAAACCAGGGATAATAGGATCGACCATTATAAGACTATGTTTTGGAAGGTCTGTAAGGCGTACACGGTGCATGATTTCAATCTTAGAATGGCAGCTCTACGAGCTTCTGTACCTGTGGGAGTCCAAGTTTTGGAATCCGATACTACGCCAGAAAGATGGTCTAGGGCCCATTTTCCTGCAATCCGTTACAACATAATGACTTCAAACAGTGCCGAGTCTGTCAATGCACTGTCCCGTTACGCTCGGAGGTTACCTATCGTGTCCCTAATGGATTACTTTCGATCAATGCAACAAGACTGGTATGCAAAGCGTCGGAACAACGCATGTTATCATCTATACGTACATTAATCTACATACAATCTACTGTTGTTACAACAAAGTGAGATTATTTTCATTATTTCGACTTTTTTTCTGCAGCCAAATGGGTAGATTTTCTAACCCCGTTTGCAATGAAAAAGGTTAAAAGGAGACAAATGAAGTCGGCGAGGTTTACTGTCCATGAAATTGGTCATGGTGTATACGAAGTATGCGATATGCGCAGGGACGCGAAGGTGGCTTACAATAATCGTAATTGCACTTGTATGAAGTGGCAGATGTCCGGTTTACCTTGCAGTTATGCAATCGCCGTTGCAAGATATCTCTGGTGTACAGATGTCACCCACCTGGCGCTTGGTTACTTCACGACGGCTACCTGGCGAGCAACACTCTCAGAGGTCATACATCCGGCTGGGCCTCCTGAAACGTGGGTTGTTCCAGACCCACCACTTATGACCGTTAAACCTCCGTTGTTGCAGAAACGCGTTGGTAGACCGAGTAACCACGACCGTATCCAAGAAACCTCCTCCACCATCATCATCAAACATACTCCGACAACATCAAAGTCCAAGAAACGGTCTCTACCAACTTCGTTGCTGAAGGTGTCAAACAAGGGCTTGAGGCGGCCAATAGTCAATTTACCGTTCCCAAATATTCTATGAACAAATCCCTCAGGCCTGGGTGCAGGGAGGCCCAGCCTCGGGCCAAAAATGAGTCCCGACATAAGACAAAACTCCTCCGGGCCATACCTAAGTGTGTTCCCGTGAAAACGGTAATATAATGAATCCCTCGGTTGACCACCAGGGGGGATATCTCCTTCTTCAATATGGTAAGAACAAGCGCAGGGTCGTTACTAAAGTCCTGAGAATCCAACAACGCACCAAAACAAGTGGCGCGAAGAAGATCAAGCCTATGCTGGGTTAACTTTTCACGGATTTCTCTCAACCGGCATAGCTTTGACTTAATCGTCAAAGACTCCCTAATTTCCTACGTATATAAATATCCAAGTTTAGGGGCCTAAAGTGACAATTTTCAATGTTTAGGGGCCTAAACCGTCAATTTTCAAACTATAGGGACCTAAGCTGTAAATTTCCAGAAAACAGAATTTTGTGAATGCATTGGGACTACTCGCCTACAAAGTTGGGTGAAAATCCAAGTTTAGGGGCCTAAAGTGCCAATTTTCAAAGTTTAGGGGCCTAAACCGTCAATTTTCAAACTATAGGGACCTAAGCTGTAAATTTCCAGAAAACAGAATTTTGTAAATGCATTGGGACTACTCGCTTACAAAGTTGGGTGAAAATCCAAGTTTAGGGGCCTAAAGTGCCAATTTTCAAAGTTTAGGGGCCTAAACCGTCAATTTTCAAACTATAGGGACCTAAGCTGTAAATTTCCAGAAAACAGAAATTTGTAAATGCATTGGGACTACTCGCCTACAAAGTTGGGTGAAAATCCAAGTTTAGGGGCCTAAAGTGCCAATTTTCAAAGTTTAGGGGCCTAAACCGTCAATTTTCAAACTATAGGGACCTAAGCTGTAAATTTCCAGAAAACAGAATTTTGTAAATGCATTGGGACTACTCGCCTACAAAGTTGGGTGAAAATCCAAGTTTAGGGCCTAAAGTGCCAATTTTCAAAGTTTAGGGGCCTAAACCGTCAATTTTCAAACTATAGGGACCTAAGCTGTAAATTTCCAGAAAACAGAATTTTGTAAATGCATTGGGACTACTCGCCTACAAAGTTGGGTGAAAATCCAAGTTTAGGGGCCTAAAGTGCCAATTTTCAAAGTTTAGGGGCCTAAACCGTCAATTTTCAAACTATAGGGACCTAAGCTGTAAATTTCCAGAAAACAGAATTTTGTAAATGCATTGGGACTACTCGCTTACAAAGTTGGGTGAAAATCCAAGTTTAGGGGCCTAAAGTGCCAATTTTCAAAGTTTAGGGGCCTAAACCGTCAATTTTCAAACTATAGGGACCTAAGCTGTAAATTTCCAGAAAACAGAAATTTGTAAATGCATTGGGACTACTCGCCTACAAAGTTGGGTGAAAATCCAAGTTTAGGGGCCTAAAGTGCCAATTTTCAAAGTTTAGGGGCCTAAACCGTCAATTTTCAAACTATAGGGACCTAAGCTGTAAATTTCCAGAAAACAGAATTTTGTAAATGCATTGGGACTACTCGCCTACAAAGTTGGGTGAAAATCCAAGTTTAGGGCCTAAAGTGCCAATTTTCAAAGTTTAGGGGCCTAAACCGTCAATTTTCAAACTATAGGGACCTAAGCTGTAAATTTCCAGAAAACAGAATTTTGTAAATGCATTGGGACTACTCGCCTACAAAGTTGGGTGAAAATCCAAGTTTAGGGGCCTAAAGTGCCAATTTTCAAAGTTTAGGGGCCTAAACCGTCAATTTTCAAACTATAGGGACCTAAGCTGTAAATTTCCAGAAAACAGAATTTTGTAAATGCATTGGGACTACTCGCCTACAAAGTTGGGTGAAAATCCAAGTTTAGGGGCCTAAAGTGCCAATTTTCAAAGTTTAGGGGCCTAAACCGTCAATTTTCAAACTATAGGGACCTAAGCTGTAAATTTCCAGAAAATAAAATTTTGTAAATGCATTGGGACTACTCGCCTACAAAGTTGGGTGAAAATCCAAGTTTAGGGCCTAAAGTGCCAATTTTCAAAGTTTAGGGGCCTAAACCGTCAATTTTCAAACTATAGGGACCTAAGCTGTAAATTTCCAGAAAACAGAATTTTGTAAATGCATTGGGACTACTCGCCTACAAAGTTGGGTGAAAATCCAAGTTTAGGGGCCTAAAGTGCCAATTTTCAAAGTTTAGGGGCCTAAACCGTCAATTTTCAAACTATAGGGACCTAAGCTGTAAATTTCCAGAAAACAGAATTTTGTAAATGCATTGGGACTACTCGCCTACAAAGTTGGGTGAAAATCCAAGTTTAGGGGCCTAAAGTGCCAATTTTCAAAGTTTAGGGGCCTAAACCGTCAATTTTCAAACTATAGGGACCTAAGCTGTAAATTTCCAGAAAATAAAATTTTGTAAATGCATTGGGACTACTCGCCTACAAAGTTGGGTGAAAATCCAAGTTTAGGGGCCTAAAGTGCCAATTTTCAAAGTTTAGGGGCCTAAACCGTCAATTTTCAAACTATAGGGACCAAACATGTAAATTTCCAGAAAACAGAATTTCCCAACTTAAACAACATTACATTCTTCAAATAGAACAAATGTGAACAAGAACATTATGTAAAATTTAAACAAAGTTTACTTACATTAAAAATATCATGTCTTTACAATAATAGTGGAACAAAATAAAATTTAAACAACATTACATACTCTAAAATAGAACAAATGTGAACAAAAACATTATGTAAATTTAAACAACATTACATTTTTCATACAATACATACATTAATAAACTTACACAAAAAACATACATTAGATTAAAAAAACGAAAGATGCGAACATTGTGTTAAAAAAACTTACCTCGTCCGACATTGTGTGTAGAAAATGTGTGTATTCCACTCTCGTGCTTGACTTCAAAATCGTGCTCGACTTCACGTGCCAAGAGGGACCAAATTTTTTAAAAAATTACAAGGGGGGGACCATTTTTTTTTAAAAATCGCAGGTGGGGTTGTTCTTAAAGTGGGAAACGCATTGGAAGTGGCGGCTGAGCATTTAGGGTGTTTACAAAATTAGGGTTTTCCCCGGGTCCGCACTTGCGGTGCCGGATCCGGGTTTTAAAAAACTTGATTTAAATCCTTTAAACGACGTCGTTTTGGTGTCGAGTGCGGTCCGCACTGGATTCGAGTGCGGACCCATGGCCATTTTCGTAAAACGAGAGAGAAATTGGCTATTTTCTCAAGATGGTTTATTGGTATGGCTATTTTCGTCAATTTCCCATTAGTATCACAGAAAGAGGGAATTGTGTATGTTGAATTTTTAATATATTTAATAAAATATTTTTTCCGTTTCTAAATATTTAGTTTAAATGGTTTATATTGGAAACAAAATTAAATATTATTTATAAAATATGAAGTTTTATATTTTTTTCAAATTTGTATATTTCATAGTTAGTTTTCTTTCCTTTCTAATTTAACATATATTATAATACAATTGTTAGAACAAAAATATCTTTTAAAGTTTTAGAATTTTTATTTTAGTATAGTTGTTAAAAATACTCTTAAAATTTAAATGAATTTGTGAAGTGCAACTCTGAGTCTCTGACACATATCTTATATTAAGAGCATCCACATCCATCTTGTACAAGACCTTGCAAGATGATGGCATGACATGTGTATTGCATGGTCTTGCAAGTTTAGCAAGATCTTTCATCTTTAGAAAAGTCTTTCACAATGAAATATATATAAAATAAATACATTTTTGTTTAATTTAATTTATTAGTTTGTTTAAACATTAATTATTAATATATTTATTAAATTTAATTCATTTATTAATTTATTTGAACATTATTTTTATTAAAAATTCTTACCCACAATTTATCTTAAATAAATGATGTTTTGTATGCGATGTTTTTTTATTTAAACTACTAAACTAAAAATACATTAAAATAAAAAAAATTACGAAAATACAAATACTAATAGATAAACGTACACAAACATCAAAAAAATTACATAAGTAAATACAACATAAATATTACATCATCATTCGATATATCTATGTATTTTATTTGTTAATTAAATTATATTCACACAAAATATAGTAAAAGAAAACAAAATTAAATTTTAGTTATCTATATTTTATAATTAATTTATTATTTATATTATAATTATCTATATTATTTATCTTATAATTAAATACTTTAGAAAGGAGTTTGGTCTAGAAGATGTTATTGCAAAGCTGATGTGCCACTTTAGAAAGAAGTTTGGTCTTGTAGGGATGTGGATGGTCTAACATCACACCACATTGACATTTTGCTATTTTAAAATTAAAATTAAAATAAAAAAATACTTTGTGGTTATATTTTATATTATGTTTAACTACGCATATGAATATAAATGTTAGGGAAATTAATTAAAATACCCTAAGTTTGACCAAGTCTTACCAAAATGCCCTAAATCTCTCCCAGTTTGCCAAAATGTCCTTTTTCCGCGATGGAGCCCGCAATCGCGAGGTCAGGGACCATTTCTGACACTTTTTTAAACTTGCAGGGACCATTTTTGAAAAATTCAATCCCGCGATCGCGAAGGAATCCCGCTATGGTTTTATTTTTGTGACTTTTCAATTGCAAGGGACCATTTTTGAAAAATTCCAGGGACCATTTTTGAAACTTTTGGCCCGTGTTCGACCACTGTACACCCGCGTGACCACTGTACACCCCGCGTTTCGACCAATTTGATGAATTTAAAATTAAATGTTACACTTTCAACCCTTATACTTATTTACTAAATTTACTTTATACCTTTTACTTTCATAAATTTAATTTTACATTTAACACATATAATCGTTTATTAACTAAAATACGTTAAAAAATACGTTTTAATTTTAACAAGTTACACCATTATAATCGTCTTTTCGATACGTTCGAAATGAGCCCAATCTTGAATTTTTTTGATTTATATATTTTAATATATATCATATATAGTACATCAAAATATTTTTAATATTTACAATTTATACCTTTATAGTTAATTATTTAATTTATGGTACTCTTATAATTAATGCGATAGGAGTGTAAAACAAAATTGAGAATACGTTAAAAATTGAATTTTCGCAGATAAAAAATATTTTTATGTAGTATATATGATATATATTAAAATATATAAATCCAAAAAAATTCAAGATTGGGCTCATTTCGAACGTATCGAAGAGACGATTATAATGATGTAACTTGTTAAAATTAAAACGTATTTTTTTAACGTATTTTTGTTGATAAACGATTATATGTGTTAAATGTAAAATTTAAATTATGAAAGTAAAAGGTATAAAGTAAAATACGTAAATAAGTATAGGGGTTGAAAGTGTAAATTTCAATTCGAAATTGTGATTTTGATTTGATATTTACACTTTCAACCCCTATACTTATTTACTAACTCTACTTTATACCTTTTACTTTCGTAATTTAATTTTACATTTAACACATATAATCGTTTATTAACTAAAATACGTTTTAATTTTAACAAGTTACATCATTATAATCGTCTCTTCGATACGTTCGAAATGAGCTCAATCTTGAATTTTTTTGGATTTATATATTTTAATATATATCATATACACTACATAAAAATATTTTTTACCTGCGAAAATTCATTTTTTTAACGTATTCTCAATTTTGTTTTACACTCCTATCGCATTAACTATAAGAGTACTATAAATTAAATAATTAACTATAAAGATATAAATTGTAAATATTAAAAATATTTTGATGTACTATATATGATATATATTAAAATATATAAATCAAAAAAATTCAAGATTGGGCTCATTTCGAACGTATCGAAAAGACGATTATAATGGTGTAACTTGTTAAAATTAAAACGTATTTTTTAACGTATTTTAGTTAATAAACGATTATATGTGTTAAATATAAAATTAAATTTATGAAAGTAAAATGTATAAAGTAAATTTAGTAAATAAGTATAGGGGTTGAAACTTGAAAGTGTAACATTTAATTTTAAATTCATCAAATTGGTCGAACCGCGAGGTGTACAGTGGTCACGCGGGTGTACAGTGGTCGAACGCGGGCCAAAAGTTTCAAAAATGGTCCCTGGAATTTTTCAAAAATGGTCCCTTGCAATTGAAAAGTCACAAAAATAAAACCATCGCGGGATTCCTTCGCGATCGCGGGATTGAATTTTTCAAAAAAGGTCCCTGCAAGTTTAAAAAAGTGTCAGAAATGGTCCCTGAGCCCGCGATCGCGGGCTCCATCGCGGAAAAAGGGCATTTTGGCAAACTGTGAGAGATTTAGGGCATTTTGATAACACTTGGTTTGACTTAGGGTATTTTAATTAATTTCCCTAAATGTTATCTATAATTACATTAAATATGTTATTTTTATTAATGTTGATTAAATTATCCAAGGCCGACCCCTAAACAACACGAAACGGTGGTATTCTATCACGCAATACCAAAAAAAAACTAGTGTTAATATATATCAAAAAGTCAATTATTAAATAACAATATTTTTAAAACAATATATTTTAAATATCCTTGATAAAAAAATACTTTGGTTAACGGAATAACGGTTGATGTAACAACCCAAATTTAATTAAAATAAAATTGACAATATTACATCTAAAAACGGTCATAAAGTATACAATACATTAGTTCTGCTCTAAACTCGCGACGAAAAAACATCTTTACAACTGAGATACTACAGGAAGCCCAACGATAAGCAACACGCCTCTAACAAGCTATGCCTCTTCTACATCCCCGCGCCTTTCCATCGTCACAACTCACAAGGTGGAACCCCAAGTACGACTCTTACCTGAAAATGGTTTTAGTTTTTGAAAAGCGATGGTTAGATCATGAGGTCTAGTGAATTCCCTCTTTAAAACGGTTCCACACAAGTAGCAGTATAAAATATTTAACTGTTATAGAATAATCGAAAATCCAGTTTAAATGCTCGACTCCACATAAGGGGATAGCACAGTGGTCGCAACATTCATCACCTTATTAAGCTAGGCACGACATTCGGGGCATCTACAGTAGATCCCCTCGGCACTCGGTACATGCCGTATCCATGAGCACACGAAACGAATTCGAGTCACACGGTCTAACTTGTCCACCGATAATTCTCACCCATCCGGGTCCAACATACCACTGTTCAACCCAACTCCACACATAACAACAACATCACAAGAGCATGCAATCAACACTTACGTAACAACGAACGTATAAACAATTTGCATGCGTTAGTAAACATTTCCATGTCATGTGAAATAAAACCTTTCAAAATGTTTAATCATGTCATCATGCTCGTAACCATAATCAGTTATGAAAACCTTTAGCAAAACATTTCATTCACACAAAGAAGGTAAGGGAACTCACCTTAGCCTTAGCACATCGATACACGCTCTGGGACACACTTTAGCTCAAACCGAACACCATCTAGTTGTATCCCAAATCTATTCCTAATAATCCCCAAAAACAACCCTTAGGTGATACCACAAACATATCCTCAAACAGTACGCGAAACGAAACCCGAAAACGTGAAACAGTGCTCGGCGCCAGTGCCCGCGCCAGCAGCCAACTGGCGCCACAACTGGCGCAGGGCTCTGGACAGTAACTGGCGCCAGTTCTGGCGCTAGCCAATTGGCGCCACTACTGGCGCGGAGCACCTGCACACGAATTTCAGCCGAAAACTCACCCTTTCTCAATCCCAACTCATCCTAAATCGATTTTAAGCCTCCAAAATGAAATAATGGATGTTCTAAACCTTTCCCTACAATTACCAATCATCAAAACATCAAATAATCCAACCAAAATCATCCAAAACCCAACCATTGATTCATGATTTAAAACCCAAAAGCTCAAAAACCCATTCCATAGCAAGAATGGAGATTGCTTATCAAAGATAAAGATATTTCTCAATGATCTGATCCAAAACATAAGGGAATCACTCCCAAAATCATTTGTTTCTTTTTCCATTGATTAGGAATCACAATCCCATGGTTTAACAAAACCTTAAAACACCAACCAAGCTAGCCACATAATGAGAAAGAAGGGAGATTAACCATATCTTGAAGAAGATGAAGTCTTCACTCCCAATGATACTATCCTTCTTCCTCACCTCCCACCATGGATGAGCTCTTCATCCCTTCTCCAAAAATCTCAGCTGACACCAAGATGGAATGAGGGTTTCCATCTTATTTAATTTTCTCATTTCACCCTTGAGCACTAAAGTTATGTGCTTCACACTTTGGCCCCAAAAATCTTATTTATTCTAAAATAGCAACAAGAAAAAATGTGGGGTGTTACATCACCTCCCCCTTATTAGAATTCCGTCCTCGGAATTCCATTGACGTCCACATGCTGAAAGTTGGAGTTAACTTCTGATTTCCAATTCGTACATTGCCCAATGATTGTTTCCAACGATACGACAAAATCCGACTCCTCAATTTTTAACATTGTTTGCGAAGATACAACATACTGCTTTCCAACCAACACTCTCTACAATAAGGATTGAAACACACCATGAACGTTCCATAACTTCACCGAGTGCACTTAACTCATCCATTATCTCTCCAATTCTTTCTATAACTGCCATTAATACATTACAATGTGGGCCAACTAAATTTTTCTTGAAACACACTACTCCAATCTCTGGGAATGTTTTTCCCCGACTTGAGATTGTAAATACTCATACATGTCAATCCAACCGTTCTAGTCTCATTCACTTATCCATCCATTTCTGATCAGAACCAACAACGTACAATATTCTTTGACATCGCTCCTCGGCCAACTACCACATTCTCAGGTCGGTAGCATGCCAAACCATACACACATGCAATCTCTTCGATCAATCATACTACTCACACCAAAATACCCTCTTTAAAAGAAAGCGACTCTACTGGAGTCAACGCCGCAACAACCCGAATCTCTAAACGGAGACTAACTACTCCCTTCGTCGACATTACACAAGATCGCCCTCATATCATTACCGTATTCTCACCACCGAATAACATTTATTTCAAAAAGAAAAGAAAGATTCGCAACCCCGCCAACATACCGTTCGTCTGGCACAAATAGCATTTCCTGAAATTACACTGAATCATACATGCAACACAGTTACCAATCAAAGATCACACCATATCCCGCTTTCATACAGAATTATATGAAGAAGACTTGCATATCTTAATAGTCGCATAATCCGCTCACTCAAGTGGATCCAACTTTACGGACGAACATTTATGATTCTTACAACATCCACCTAATGATTCCACTAATTAGGAACTACCGCCAAAAATTCACTTGCCCTCTCACAAGGAGGAGTGACCAAGCTCACTCAAACTATTCAAATTAATCGAATACAGAACGACACGCCCAGGTGAAACATTTTCTCCGACCACACTGAATCTAATCCCAAGGTCTCTCAACCAGGGCACCATATTCGATCACCTATTTCCATTCTAACTGACAACATTAAAGATGCTTTAAAAGAATGGTTCGCTAACACGAGCCAGTTTTTAGACCGGTCGCACGAACTTAGCTTTCCCAACTCTTTAACCATGACATACCCAACGATCCCTTTTCTTATGCCCTTCAAATAAAAATTCTTTAATTATAGTCCGCCTTTCCAGTGTCTCATGACATCTTCTTACCGCAAGCCTGTCTATACTTGATCTGTCATATTGACATCATTTTCTCTCGTGCTTTCATGGAATGCCCATCACACACCGCCACAGCCCAAAATGACGGTTCCTCCAAAAACATCAGTCAAGACCTTTAGCCAAGTTCTCGTAAAGTACCTAGCACCGAGAACTACCACGAGTTCCTAACTCTCCAACACAGTCGACCCACTCATTGTATTTCTTTACATCCACGAGATACTCCAACGCTCCTGACTAAACTTCATAGCGAAGCACCACGGCTTAACGGGTACAACATCCTCTTCGACAATCAAGTGAAGTATGAAAACTCACCCAGAATCCAATGGGATCGAGAAGAACAAGGGTTCTCCTTTCATCCCGTCACCAACCGCAACTCAATCTCCAAATCTCAAAATAGCATTAACGCACACTGCCTGGAAATCCATACACTTCAATCGAGCATACTCACCACCTTTGAATACTTCAATATCATGGCAAACCATCATTACATCTATGACTTACACGTTCCTTCGGTACAAAGTGCTACCACTTCCTCACACCACTATCGCACCACGCGACCACATTGCAGACAATCTATCATGATGCCTTTACACACACAAAATATATTACTTCTTTCATGCTACCCATAACACCATTTCATTTGAAGTAAAATCGCTTCCCGACTTTGTCTTTCCCGGGTCTAGACGAACCACATGTCAAGATCATCTAATCAAAGAACACCCGTTTCGATTACCCTAACATTTCGTTCTTATATGGATCATCAAACCCCATAGGAAATCACTTATGCAACCACGATCTTTCACTTTTGTAACACTCACACAAGATGGTCCAGCGTCATGTCGGATACACACCTTTCTCCGAACAACTTCTTACATCTTTGCAAGAAAAACTCAACAAGATAACCACACTAGTTACTTCTCCAATACCAGCCTCCTGACAACCATCCAACGGAACGACCATTGATTTCAACATTGACAATCGACATGCTAATGTCCAGCCGCCTCACGATAGACAAGGATTCCCGAAGGAATCTACTTCTCCTAACTCCTCGAACAAGTTCTCGTTTCTCGTCAACTCCTCGCGGTCTATCTCCGCTGTGCTAAACACCTTACGCATAAGCGAATCATCAAAACCTCAATGGACATCACATCCACATTGGTGATCTTCTGTTCTCCCAATGCCCTCACTAGGTGTTCCTATACCATATCATTTACACATTCTCGGACGACCTCATTCGTTCACACACAACGGTTCATTTCTCACGTTTCAATATCCTGACCAAACCTCCAACTTGAGACATGTTAAACAGTCGTAAACCTCCATATTAATGGGCTACATGATGATGATTCCCTTCCTTCCCGACAATCCAGGATTCCTAACGGAACCCGCTTTGTCCAACGCATCATAACCAACTTATACCCCGCCGTCCTCACTTGGGGAAACAAAAGACCTTTCTTAGCGCAAAATCTAATTACCAAATCATCTCAGTACTCCGGCTCAAAGCCGATAACATTACATCAAGTAACGTAACGCTACTTATTACCATCCCACCGACAGAAACACTTTGACCATTTCAAATTTCACCGCAATTAAAACTATTCTCACATAACCAAGCAATAGCTCAAACTACAATCATACCGACATTCCGAATTCACTGCCCGAGACTCTCGGTATTCACCCACCTCCTCTAACAGAAACACTAAGGTCATAACTCGACCACATCTTATTCAACTGACAATTCAACTCCCAAAGCCTTTCCTTAACCTCAATCGTAATACCATCCCCGACCTAGTGAGTTCATAGCCTTCATGCACAATGACACAACGATTGAAATCATTTTGCACACTTTTAAAATGCAATAGATACAAAATCATAAAACAAGCTTGAGTATGCATGATACAACACCACTCAAGATAAATAGTAAAACACAACGACTGCAAGGATCGCTCACAGGCAACCTTACGATAATTCGTAACCTTGCCCATCCAAATCGATGCCTACACGACGGTTGTTCCCAATGGAACCCTTTCAAATACGACTAGAAAATCTCGAACGAAATCACTTACCCCAAAGTGGGTCAGTCAACTCCAACACTCGTTTACATGATAATAACGAGTCAATACTCATTTTGTTTATAAAACAAAACCTCGTAATAAAATGTTTTCAATATTTTCGTGACGAAGATTTTCTCCACAAGAAAAAGCGTGAAATAATTCGTAAATCACCAAGTTCAAAACTTTATCGTATAATGAAAACAAGTTTGCCTCTTACTTTTTAGAAATACACACTTGCGAGCGTCAACTTATTTCCCAAAACAAGAAAATTTGTTATGCACATACATGCTTTTAGCATGAAAGAACTTGTGTAATACATTTAATGACATAATGCATGAAATCGACATGTAATTGAAGGCTGTTAGGACACAAAATGTCCTAATTATAAGATAGTTTTGTAAAGGGGTAATTAATTGTAATATGGGCTTGGGTCATGTTATAAGGGCTTGGGCTTAACTATGTAACAAGGGGGTATATATAGATAAGTGTGTGTAATTAGGGTTAGTAGAGTAGCCATTGCAATGTAGCCTCCATGGTGTAGTGTGTGTAAACTAGAGAGAGATCCATTCTCTCTCTAGGTGTTCTTCTTCATCAATAATACACCATTTATCCTTATCTATCTTCTTGTTACCAATCTCAACAATATATGAATCGTTGCCTTGTTTAAATGGGACTAACAAAGGCTACTCGCTCTAACTAGGTCAACCGTTGCACTCCCTTCAACTCTTCATTTACACCATACTATGACCAACAACCGCTTTCTTACTTTTACTACGACTTGTAGTACAAGTGCTTCACAACCCACCTGATCGACCACTCAACATGGTTTACTAATGACCAATTATCTCACTTTCTACTCTTATGCATATCTCAAAACAACACTGATAACATTCATTTATTATTCTTGCCACTAAACCGCTTGACTAAGGAGCCCAAGACTAGGATCCCTCACTCGATCTTGAATTGAAGGTTTCAAGATGCCAACATAATTCTCACTTCCTATCCCAACAGATCGACACATCCATTCTAAGAGTGGGGACTCACTAGCAACTAGGAGTTTTCCCCCAACCAACCATTCATTTTGAATCTCATAAAGTTTACCTCTAGTCAGCTCATTAACATTCCAAACAACACTTCTTCTAGAAGGTATAAACATCACATCACAAGTGATATCTTAAGCCACATCAACTCTTGCTATCAAATACAAGGTTAGAACCTTCTACATACTGCCACACTCACCACTCATCCTGACAATAGAGGTTGATTACACTCATGCACCTGTAAATTCATAATAGCATTGGCCAGATGCGATTTGAATTTACCTTACATGAGGGTTCTCACTACCATTGTCAAGATATCCTATGATTAAGGTCTTTCCTAATGGCTTCATGTATCTCAGTTGTGTCCCCCCTCCACTCCAAAGTTTAAGTTTAGGCCCATTCGGTCACCTAAATCCCTTAAACTATGGCTCTGATACCATTTGTAACAACCCAAATTTAATTAAAATAAAATTGACAACATTACAACCAAAAACAGTCCCAAAGTATACAATACATCAGTTATACTCTAAACTCGCAGCGGAAAAACACCTTCACAACTGAGATACTACATGAAGCCCAACGATAAGCAACACACCTCTAACAAGCTATGCCTCTTCTACATCCCCACGCCTTTTCATCGTCACAAGGTGGAACCCCAAGTACGACTCTTACCTGAAAATGGTTTTAGTTTTTGAAAATTGAGGGTTAGACCCTGAGGTCTAGTGAATTCTCTCTTTAAAACGGTTCCACACAAGTAGCAGTATAAAACATTTAACTGTTATAGAATAATCGGAAATCCAGTTTAAATGCTCGATAGCACAGTGGTCGCAATATTCATCACCTTATTAAGCCAAGCACGACATTCGGGGCATCTACAGTCGATTCCCTCGGCACTCGGTACATACCGTATCCATGAGCACACGGAACGAATTCGAGGCACACGGTCTAACTTGTCCACCGATAGTTCTCACCCATCCGGGTCCAACATACCACTGTGCAACCCAACTCCACACATAACAACAACATCACAAGAGCATGCAATCAACACTTACGTAACAACGAATGTATAAACAATTTGCATGCATTAGTAAACATTTCCATGTCATGAGAAATAAAACCTTTCAAAATGTTTAATAATGTCATCATGCTCGTAACCATAATCAGTTATGAAAACCTTTAGCAAAACGTTTCATTCACACAAAGAAGGTAAGGGAACTCACCTTAGCCTTAGCACATCGATACACGCTCCGGGACACACTTTAGCTCAAACTGAACACCTGAATTGGCGCCATAAGAATGGTATTAAATCATCTAGTTATATCCCAAATCTATTCCTAATAAGCCTAAAAAACAACCCTTAGGTGATACCACAAACATATCCTCAAACAGTACGCGAAACGAAACCTGAAAACGCGAAACAGTGCTCTGCGCCAGTGCTCGCGCCAGCCAACTGGCGCCACAACTGGCGCGGGGCTTTGGACAGTAACTGGCGCCAGTTCTGGCACTAGCCAACTGGCGCCACTACTGGCGCGGAGCACCTGCATACGAATTTCAGCCGAAAACTCACCCTTTCTCAATCCCAACTCATCCTAAATCAATTTTAAGCCTCCAAAATGAAATAATGGATGTTCTAAACCTTTCCCCACAATTACCAATCATCAAAACATCAAATAATCCAACCAAAACCATCCAAAACCCAACCATTGATTCATGATTTAAAACCCAAAAGCTCAAAAACCCATTCCATAGCAAGAATGGAGATTGCCTATCAAAGATGAAGAGATTTCTCAATGATCTGATCCAAAACATAAGGGAATCACTCCCAAAATCATTTGTTTCTTTTTCCATTGATTAGGAATCACAATTCCATGGTTTAACAAAACCTTAAAACACCAACCAAACTAGCCACATAATGAGAAAGAAGGGAGATTAACCATACCTTGAAGAAGATGAAGTCTTCACTCCCAATGATACTATCCTTCTTCCTCACCTCCCACCATGGATGAGCTCTTCATCCCTTCTCCAAAAATCTCAGCCGACACCAAGATGGAATGAGGGTTTCCATCTTATTTAATTTTCTCATTTCACCCTTGAGCACTAAAGTTCCGTGCTTCACACTTTGGCCCCCAAAATCTTATTTATTCTAAAATAGCAACAAGAAAAAATGTGGGGTGTTACAGTTGAAGCAATAGGCCGATCTATATAGTTGGGAGGGGCAAAGAGGCCCATAGGTTTTCAATAATAGTCTATGAATTAAGGATGTAAACAAACGAGCATTATGATAAAAAGTTAGGGACCACCACCGTAGATAGTGTATTTTATGAACCAAATCCAAAAGTTGGGTAAACCACAGGGACCACCGGTGTAATTCACTCTTTTTAATTTAAGGTATTTGTTTGAGAATGTCTTTGTTGTATATATATTCGGTTCACAATGTAATATTTTTTACGTGTAATTTTTGTTTGATAAACACGTAAGAAAAAACATATTCCGAATAATCTGAACCAAATACACGTGAAACAAATATACATTATTTAATATAGTAAGTCATAGTCTTAAATGGGAAAAATCCTACTAAATAACACATGATGTACTCTTTCAAAATTATTACAATTTTATAAGTTCTCAAAAGACAAAAAAATACATTCATCTTCGTCAATGTGACACCCCAAAATGCGATAAAAAATCAAAACTAAAAGAAAGAAAAAGGGAAAACAAAATAAGTTTTATTTTATTTGATAAAAAATGTGAAGAAAAAAGTGAGAACGGGTCAATCATGCCACTTAACAAAAGTGAGCAGTGGATAAATGAGTTTGTAATCAATCAGACTAAAAGTGAAGTAAAAAATCAAGGTGAATTTGGCCAAACCTTTGAAGCCAAGGAGCTAAACGTAAGTGATAGTTCTCATAAATCAACTTCCTCATACCAGAGGGACATGTTTTGTATATAAACTAGTTTGAAGTTTTTCGGATTCGAAAACAACAGGACGATATATACCATTCTAATGGCTCGGATTTTCAACTAATAAGACAAAAATAACATATAAACGAAGGTAACCGGTTAAAAAACATTTTGGGTTCAAGAAGATCGAGATTTGGAAAAATTTGGAAGGATATCGACGATTAGAGGTAAAATACTCAACCAAATTTCAAGTGCAGGTCCTCCGTCGAACCTTGGAGCATCTCCAAAAAACTATGTTAAAATGGAGAAAAGGGCGATTTTAACAAAAAATGTTATAACAACTATGCTATCTTGTATGTTAAAATAAGAAAAAAAACGATGAGAGAGGTTGTAAGAATTTACAAGTTTAAAAAATCTTTAAACCTTCGTAGAAGAGAAGGAAATTATATATAACTGTTTTCCACCAATAAGTTAATTTAAATTAAATTTGTAGGAGAGAGAAAGAAACAATATTTTTATTATATGTATTGAATATTATGTTAATATAGCTAACGTTAGGATTACTAAAATTTGTCCATAACTCTTTTAGATCCTTGGTGTTAGGTTAAATTCTCTTAAACGGCACCACCTTTGATTCAGTTCACTTCGTCAAATTCACTCTTCACAAGTCAAAACCTATAATTTCCACCTCACTCAACCTTCCTGCTTCGTTATGTTCAGTTTAAGCTCCGGCGATGTCGCCGGATTTAAACTACTATTTTCCATGGCGATTATGTATGGAGTTTTCTCAATGGTAGCCTATTACGTTATGCATATGAAGCTTATTACCCCTTTACCAATCGATGCTCCTCTGGATCGATTTTCTGAAGCCAGAACCATTGAACACATCCGGTTTTTAGCTCATGAAATTGACGGGCGTCAGGTAAATATTTTTACGACTTCATATCAACACTCACATCACATGTGTGTGTGTGTGTGTGTGATAGTGATTGTAAGTTTGTGGTATCGTTGTCTTCTAAGTTTTAAATTCGTATCAAGTCAACCAAGCGATCTAATTGGTACCAACTTAATTCAGCTGCAAACTCGTTTCGTATACTGTATCTTACCGACTTTATATATTTAATTGTTTATTAGTTATTAATTAATAGTTAATTAACTACAACAACCATAACAGTCATTTCATTATTGGTATTGCTTTCGTTACATGTTTGAAACATTGTTTGATTTTTGAATATCATGCACATGAAACAAGTCTTTGTTTGAAACTTTGTATTAGTTTTTGAAGTATTGAACATAACTTTGGACTTCATTTGAGGATTGATCTAATTAAATTGGCCGTACAGCTGATACAATCATGTCACAACCGAAAAAACTTGTACCAAGTAAAGCTGGTTGGTACGCGATATAAGATTTTCCGTAATGATTATAAGTTGGTTGGTATACGATATAGAGGAAAACACGGTATCATACCATGTTCCCCTAGTAATTTTAATGAAAGGAGTTTTGGAATTTATATTAAATACATACATATATATATATACGTCCGTGTTAGCTTTCCACTCTAAAGTGAAACCAGTTGGATCCTAGCATTCTCCAAAGTGGAATGCTTACTGAAACTGGATATAACTGATGGGCTTATCAGTCTACCACCTTCGGCGCTTGGATGAAGTCACATGAGTTAATTTGCCATCATGCCTTTATTTTTGGAAAGTATCGTGTTTTCAAGCCCTTTAATCAGGCTGATAATGATTTTTGCACTAAGATATTTAAGCATATTAGAATACAAACTTTAATCATATTAATTAGAATCTTGATAAATCTTTTCATGTGATTGATGATAGGTAGGGCGTCAAGGTTTACATGATGCGGCTAAATATATTAGGACGCAATTGGAAATGTTGAAGGATCGCGCTGGATCTAATGTAAGGTTGGTATACAGATGCATGTTTTTGTTTATTCATTTTAGAAGAAAAATATACAACTAATATAACTTTTTGTTTTTAATGTTTTGATTGTTTCAGGATTGAAATTGAGGAAAATATAGTTAATGGCTCTTTCAATATGATGTTTTTAGGCCACAACTTGTCTCTTGGATATAGGAATCACACTAATATAGTAATGAGGTACTTCAAAATACTGACAACTGACCATATCCAATCTCTTGTTTACCTTTGTTGATATTAGAACAAAGGATTTTACTTGGTATAGTAGTTGCCTCTCATTACTGCTAACGATTTCCCCCTCTTTTGTCTATAACCTCAACTAATTGCAGGGTTTCCTCATTAGAATCAAAAGATGCAGACCCTTCTGTTCCTGTTCAATTGTGCGGAAGAACTTTTTATGCTTGTAAGTAATCTTATGCTATAATATTAACCCTAAAGAAGGAAAATGTAGTCAAATTTATATCAAACGCCATCTTACTCAACCAAGTTAAAGAATTATTGTTGGCCAAAAACATCTTATATAATCAAGTAACTTAATGAAAAATTCTAGTTGCTGATTTGGCCTGTGAAGTTAGATATTTGTACAATGTGAAGATTTTCCCAACTTGTGCTATTATGATATATTAAGGGAATCTATGGATGCTGCTTTTGTGACAGTTAATCTAGCTGCTTACTTCTCAGGGTTCACATGGCTTTATAACAACTCATAAATGGCGCAATACAATTGGAGCTTTTATAAATTTGGAAGCATCTGGGACAGGAGGGCTTGGTATGTGGTTAAGGATTTTTAGATTCCTATCATGACAAGATAAATGGGCATTGTTATGACAAAATTAAAACTGCATGATGAGCTAAGTCAAGTGAAAATATAAATATTATACCTAGCATTATCCGGGCTTTCTTAATATTATCCCTATGTTGTGTCGTGATAATGTTCTTTGAGCCTTTTATTTTCCAAAGAATATAATTATTTATTCTGTTGAAATTACAGATCGTGTCTGTTAATCTGGCCCTGGGTCTTGGCCTTCACAAGTCTATAGCATTTGATCGAGTTTCAAGTAAAGCTAATGCAGCTGTTGGGTTAATCTCAATCATACCTCAGAAGATTATAAGTTTAGTGCTAGAAGTGTAAATAGGCATAAGTATGAAAAGGTACATCGGTGGTAACCACCACCAAACTGCCACCATAACCGCCGGCTATAACTAATAACCGAAAGGTTGCAATGTTTCAAATAGCACCGGTTCACTAGTATAAATAGGGATCATATGTAATCGATTTCAAGTACTTTTCTCATTTTATATGAAACTTTAGTTTGATTAAGATCTTGTTATAATCATGTGATTGCCATCAATTGGTATCAGAGCTTTGGTTATCATCATACCAAAGTTCTCATCATCTACCAGAAAATCAAACCTGAGAAAGTCACCAGAAAATCGCCGGAGATTAACGATCAACCACCATCACTTTTGTTCATTTGGGGCTAATCAGAATCTACTAGGGGATACCTAGGGCGGCCAAACACCAGAAGGAATTTTACCACCATCTGGCACCCACCGAAACAAGGTTTACATACCTGTCTCGGAAATCAGAGAAGAAGATCTCAAACCGCAACCATACGGGTTAGCAGAAACAGAAAGCAAGCACACGGCTTCGCGAATCAGTCACCGGAAGAAGAAGTTATCGACACCGGAGACAACCGCCACTCTCAGAGGAAAACGGCGAACAATCGAAAGGAAGAAAAAAAAGGGATCGCTACCCAGTTTTCTTTCAAGAAAAGGGAAAGTCTTTTCCACTTTTCATTTCAACCTACAAAAGGTATAAAATTATGACGGGGAAGGACGACAAGGAACCTGGAGATAGTTCCAAGATCATGGAAATTGGGTCAAATACCCATTTCCAATGTCCAATGTTGAAAGGATCAAACTACAACATTTGGGCAATACGAATGCAAGTAATACTGGAAGCAAATGGTCTTTGGGAAATGATTGTACCACAACCAGAAACACAAGTCGATACAAAAAGGGACAAAACCTCTATCGCATACCTTTACCAATCACTACCAGAAGATCAATTGCTACATATTTCAAAATACAAGACTGCAAAGGCAGTTTGGGATGCATTGAAGATTAGACACGTCGGAGTAAATCGTGTCCAACAAGCAAAGCAACAAACACTCAAATCAGAATTTGAGATGTTACAGATGAAAGACAATGAATCAATAGATTCATTCATTACGAAGATAACGAGTATTATCAACAAAGCAACAAGTGTTGGATTAACTTTTGAAGACCCTATTCTCGTACGAAAATTACTGAATGCCGTACCAGACAGATTCCTTCAAATTGTTGCATCCATCGAACAATACTCAGATCTGGATAATATGTCACTAGACGAAGCAATCGAAAGATTGAAGACATTTGAAGAGAGACTGAAATACAAGAAAGAAAGACCGGTGGACAGTCAAGAGAGATTAATGTTCACACAGCATGAAGGTCGAGGCCAATCTTTTAAAGATCAAGGACGTGGTAGATTTAACCAGGCGCAAGGCCGAGGAAATAATAATTTCAGATCAGAAAAGAGGAATTGGGAGACCTCTCAAAACAATTTCAAGAAAGAAAACAACACAAAGAGATTTGCACGCAAGTTTAGGAAGATAAAATGCTTCAACTGCAAAGGGTTTGGACATTATTCTAACAAGTGTCCACAGAAGAATCAAGAAACCGAACAGTCAAACCTCATTGAAGAGGATTTAGAGCCAACACTACTTATGGCAACGATTGAAGAGCATCACGAAGTCTTCTTAAACGAAAAGAATTCTGAACCAATCAAGACAACTACAAATGATGAAAGTCTATGGTATCTAGACAACGGTGCAAGCAATCACATGACTAGAGTCAAAAACCACTTTAAGGAAATTGACGAAAAAATTACTGGAAACGTACGATTCGGAGATGGATCATACGTAGAGATCAAAGGGAAAGGATCTATACTATTGGAATGCAAAAACAAAGAACAACGTGTCATATCACAGGTCTACTACATTCCAAATTTAAGGAGTAATATTTTGAGCTTAGGCCAATTAACAGAAAATGGGTGCAAAGTAGTGATGAAAGAAGACACGTTACTACTATACGATTCAAACAACAGTGTTCTACTCAGAGTTACGCGATCAAGGAACCGGCTTTATAAAGCAAACTTGAGGATAGGCGAACCTACATGTCTCCTAGCCAACTTACAAAATGAAACATGGCTATGGCATGCAAGACTAGGCCATTTAAACTTTAAATCGTTAAGGTCAATGGCAACGAAGAATTTGGTCCGAGGAATACCTGCTATTAAACACACTACAGATGTCTGTGACATATGTTTAATAAGAAAGCACGCTAGAGCTCCATTTCCACAACAAGCAAAGACAAGGTCAGAAGCACCACTGGATTTAGTATTTGGAGATCTATGCGGTCCAATATCACCACCTACACCATCGGGCAAAAGGTACATATTTCTATTAGTAGACGACTACTCAAGATATATGTGGGAATATTTTTTGAATTCAAAAGATCAAGCATTTGGGATCTTCAAAGAATTCAAAATAAGGGTGGAAAACGAACTTGGAACCAAATTAAAGATGTTTAGAACAGACAGAGGAGGGGAATTCACATCAAATGAATTCTTACAATATTGCAAAGAAAATGGCATCACAAGACAGTTAACTGCACCATACTCACCTCAACAAAACGGAGTCGTTGAGCGGAAGAATAGAACAATTCTTTCAACTACAAGATGTATGATGAAAGCAACAGGAATGCCACAAAATTTTTGGGCAGAAGCAGTTAGACATGCCATACTATTATTAAATTGCACACCAACGAAGTCACTAGAAGACATTACTCCATACGAAGCACTGAAGGGAAGAAAACCAAACCTACATCATCTTAGGATTTTTGGATGCATCGCATATGCAAAGGTACCTTCACAACACTTGACAAAGTTAGATGATAGAAGTATACAAATGGTATACTTAGGCACTGAGCCAGGATCAAAAGCATATTGCTTGTTTGATCCAACGACGAAGAAAATTTGCGTCAGTCGAGACGTAAAATTTAAAGAAGACGAGACATGGAATTGGAAAGAATATAAAAAGGATTTCGATCTAGAAGAACCAGAATGGAGCGATTTCATTATAAGGAATAATGAAACACCTAGTACTCAACATATCTTAGATGAAGATGAAGAGATCGAAAATGATGTTACACCTGGTAACAATGACGAAGATGATGAAATACCTTCACCAACCAATTCACCACCTAATACGCCAATACCCCATACAAATACATACGAATATAGTCCTCAACAGTCCACTAGCTACTCACCAAATTCACAAATCGAGACACCTTCAGCAACTGACTCAAGAACTGATCATAAACCTATAAGAGGTTATAGAACCTTGAATGATCTATACGACAACACTGTCGAACTATTACTAGTTGAAGATGAACCAAGAAACTACAAAGAAGCAGCTAAGGATGACAAATGGGTTGAAGCTATGAAAGCAGAGATTGACTCCATCAACAAGAACAATACATGGAAACTAACCACTTTACCAAAGGATCATAAAGCAATTGGTTTAAAGTGGGTGTTCAAGACAAAACGAGATGCAAATGGAGAAATATTGAAGCACAAGGCACGATTAGTAGCCAAAGGATATATTCAAGAACATGGAATAGATTTTGATGAAGTCTTCGCACCAGTAGCACGAATCGAGACGATACGATTAATACTAGCTCTGGCAGCATACAACAAATGGGAAGTACATCACCTGGATGTAAAATCAGCATTTCTACATGGCGATTTAAGGGAAGAAGTTTATGTCTCACAACCTGAAGGATTTATAAAAGCAGGAGATAAAGGGAGAGTTTACAGACTCATGAAAGCACTATACGGACTAAGACAAGCTCCACGTGCATGGTACACCAAGTTAGATAACACCTTGAAGATGCTTGGCTTTAAGAAGTGCGCATTGGAACAAGCTGTCTACACAAGAACAAATAAGACATCAACACTATTGATTGGAGTATACGTTGATGATTTGATAGTCACTGGAACACCGAAGAAAGAGATTGAATCTTTTAAGAATCAAATGCAAGAGAAGTTCGAGATGAGTGATCTTGGATTACTTGCTTATTATCTTGGCATAGAGGTTACACAAAATTGGGGTGAAATCTCGATAAAGCAGACTGGCTACGCTAACAAGATACTCAAAGACACAGGGATGTTAGACTGCAATGATGCAAAGATACGTATGGAACCAGGACTCAAGCTAACAAAGTTAAGCGAAGAAAAATATGTAGACACTACGGAATATTGAAGCATAATTGGATGCTTGCGATATCTACTACACACAAGACCCGACTTAAGCTTTTCAGTTGGATTACTAAGGCGTTTCATGCAAGAACCACAAAGAACAACACATGAAAGCAATCAAGCAAGTATTGCGTTATATTAAAGGAACAAAGGACTATGGTATAACTTATGGGCATGAAGGAGGAAACAAGATACAAGGCTACAGCGACAGCAGTTATGGTGTTAACACACAAGAAGGAAGAGGCACAACTGGAATAGTTTTCTACTATGGAAACTCGCCTATTAGCTGGAGCACTCAAAAACAAGGAACAATAGCTTTATCATCATGCGAATCAGAGTTTATTGCAGCAACAGCTGCAGCAACACAAGCACTTTGGTTAAAAAGGCTTCTCAGCAAAATTACTAATACAAAGGAAGAGAAGATTATGATCTATGTTGACAACAAGTCAGCAATAGCACTTATGAAGAATCCAGTGTTTCACGGAAGAAGTAAACACATTGATACAAAGTATCACTTCATACGAGAATGCGTCGAGAAGGAAGATTTAATGGTCGAGCACATCAGCGGAGAACAACAAAGAGCCGACATACTTACGAAACCACTACCAAGGATAAAATTTGTCACAATGAGACAAATACTTGGAGTTAGAAACCTTCTTAAGCATGATCAAGATTAGGGGGGGTGAATGTTGGGTTAATCTCAATCATACCTCAGAAGATTATAAGTTTAGTGCTAGAAGTGTAAATAGGCATAAGTATGAAAAGGTACATCGGTGGTAACCACCACCAAACTGCCACCATAACCACCGGCTATAACTAATAACCGAAAGGTTGCAATGTTTCAAATAGCACCGGTTCACTAGTATAAATAGGGATCATATGTAATCGATTTCAAGTACTTTTCTCATTTTATATGAAACTTTAGTTTGATTAAGATCTTGTTATAATCCTGTGATTGCCATCAGCAGCTTCTGTAAGAGCAGGCTTATCTTTCAGCTGGATTAAGTGGAGGCTTCTGGACTTTGTCATTAGCTGCTTTTATGCTTCCTGCATGGATTTCCTACAATTTATCTGTCAAGTATTATGGTCGTGAATCACTAAAGTAAATTCTCATCTCTTTCTTTGTTTTTATTTGAATAAGTCATCTCTTTGCAATCTTAATAAAACTCCAAGAATTGTTGCTTTTCATGTTGGTGTTATATCTTTTTTTTCTTTCTTTTTACATTGATGTCTAACCTGAAGTTGTTTCTCAGGTCAGCTGCATGTTTTTTGCTACCTTTGTTACCTTGCCTCTTGCATTCTGTCTATTTTTCTGGGCATTCAGCTCAGTTTTTAATCGATAAATTGGGTATGGCGGGATCTCTTCCACTTCCTCATGGTTAGTACCAAACATCCACCTAACTTAGTTTCATTATCTTAAAACTGAATTTCATGAACTATGCTTCTATTTTTTTGAATTAACATTTTAAGCAATTATCCAAATATTACTGAGGTATTTTGTCATGTTTAATTTGACATTGATTACAGGGTACTTCGTTCCTGATGTTTTAGTGGCAGCGACTATTGGAGCGTTTACCAGTGTGTGTGTGGGACCCATTTTACCAGTTACTGGTCGTTGGTTAGCTAGATCATCTATTATGCAGTTCTTGCGGCATACCAGTGTGATTGCCTTGGCCCTCACATCACAATTTTTTCCATACAGCACAGATGCGCCAAAAAGGGTTGTTATACAGCATACGGTCGTTACTTCAGGTATTGTATGCAAACCGATTCAAATGCCTTCCCTGTGCATTTCATCCCACGGTTGGGTTCGGGTGAGAAGTTGAGGTTAACATGAGAGTGGTTATCAACCGTTTGATGAGAAATGGATGCACATTAGGATGAGATGCAACGAGATAAGATGCGCCAGATCAGTTTTCTTCTAAGGCGCAATTAATGGGAGGGCATTTGATTACAAGTGATCCAGATCCACTTTTCAAGAACTTCTCACACGATTCTTCGCCTCATCTCGCTTGTTATTTAGATTTTTTATCCATTAAGTTCTAAATCTATTAAGTTGTCTTTAAGCATTAATCTCTCTGTATAAATTAAGATACACTGTTGTTGATTTTTGTCCTGAATAAGTAGTCTGAACAACAAAAATCTTATGTCTACATAAGTGTTGAATGAAAATAAACTGTTTGATAAATATTTAAAATGACAAAAAATTTAAAGTAACATGAACTCAACGGGTTTATAAGACAATACTTAATAACTTAAAAATATATATTTAAAACAATAAAGTGTTATTGTTTGATTACGTGTTTCTTAATTTATGCATGTTGGTAAACTATTTATTTTTGAATGAGACGTGATTAAAAATTGTATGACAAGGGTAATTTTGGATTTTTTTTAACTTAATGCGTTAAGATAGGATGAGCTAACTTAACATGTTACGTCATCTCTTAGTATTAAGTTAAAATCAAAAACCTATAACTTGATCACTTAAGCTAGCCACCCATTAAGCTTATATTAAGTTGAAAACAAACGTATGATTATGCCTTGAAGCCATTATTAATTCTTATCCATATCGTTTATCTTTTGATATCCTCTTTTAGATGTTCCATGAAAAATGCAACTTTTTTTTTTCATTTCATTCTTGTGATAAATATTAGAATTTATAAAATTTGGTTACCATTTGTCGTATCTTCTAAACAACTTTTAACCCCTGTGATTGACAGATGGAGTAAAAATAGATGATACCAGTTATGGTTTGTCTGTAGTGGACTCCAATGCATTACCTTTCCTTTTCAAGCATGCTCCTGAAGTAGCCAAGGAGCTTTACGTAGATTCAGATTTTTCATTTGACACAGCTAATCAGTCTAGCCGAGAGGAATGGATGGTAAATGACTTAAAACTGCAAGCCAACTTTTTTGAACCATTTTAGAAACCATTAAGCTGATTGAAGCATTCATTCATTCATTCTGGTATTGATTGCTTATTGAGGTTGTTCCTTTTGTCAGGCAATATATCCCCTTTCGTCTTTGTTTTCTAGAAGCTTAAAGTTCCCTGCAACAAGTGATGAAATCTCGAAGAATTATAGTTATTTTCCTCAGTTGACGGTTCCCGCAGAATTTACTTGGAATTTTGTTGGGGTAAGTCAAAATGAGATAAATAATACATTTTTTAGGAAAGATTCAAATTCCATAAATATATATATGTATCTCCTGTAACATACACACACATATTCACAGTTGAATATGTACATAAGTTGAACATATTGTGAACACAATGGAAACAACCTTAAGGAATTTCGTAATATATATATATATATATAGAAGTTAAGATATTGGTTTCTGTTGATGCTCAGTTCATTGAAGGAGGTATGGGTTGCAGTGCTGAACATTACAGGCCCAATTTCTGGTTGGTCGTTTGCAGACGGAATCCTTCCAGGTGAAACAGAAAAACTATCTTTCCTTGAATCCCTTCTTTAGGTTATTTTGAAAAGCCATTAAATGGAATGGGTTAAAAAGGTGTTTGCAAAGTAAAGATTGTAATTGATGTGTTGTTGGTATATGCAATGCAGGTCCTGAAATTGTGAAAGGTGGTCCGCCATCATACATATGTAGACTTAGTGGTGTTGCTCAGGAGAACTGGACCTTTTGGTTGGAGGTATGAAAGACTACTCTTCCTTCTTCTAGCAGTAGCCTTATATATATATATATATATATATATATATATAGAGAGAGAGAGAGAGAGAGAGAGAGAGAGGGTCAGGTTCAAGGGAAAACCGCAAAAACGAAAAAAACCGAGGATCACCCTGGTAACCCGTTCATCTGGACAGAATTGTACATGTGCATACAAGTACTTTGTGACATGCACATGTGCATACAAGTACTTTGTGACTTGCACATGTATGTGTGCATCATGCACACATGCATAAAAATCAAAAAACAACTTCGATTACTTGTATGCACATGTGCATACCATCCAGATCGGTTACGAGGGTATTCTTCAATTTTTCATTTTTTGAGGTTTCTCCTTAATCTCCCTCTCTCTCTATATATATTATGTATGTATGAAAGACTACTCTTCCTTCGATCCGTTCTTTTTTCTAGCTATATATTAATTTCACATGAATTGTTTGTTAATTTGCAGACAAATAGTTGGGGAGCTATACATATTGAAGTTGGGGTTGTAGAACAATACTTGATGGAATCCACTAAGAAATTGAAGGATAGTTTTCCAAAGTGGGTGGATGTCACTGCATATTCAAGTTTTTTGTCAACATATAACTTCTAGGTACATTTATTCACACTATTTGTTATGTAACTGTTTCAAAGATTAGTTTTTAATTTAAGGCGGACCTAGGAATTTTTTCGAGTGGTGGCACCATTTCATATAAGAAACGAAGTTATGAATATTTTTCAAAAATCATCATTGGTTTGTTGCGTATATATATCTTTTGCTTTTCACATGTGAGGTTCATGTGTTTGAAACTTTGAATCTTTTATCACAATTTCTTTTTGAAGCACAACGAACTTGAAATTAACAGCTAAAAATTAAGAAAAAGATTGAAAGGGGATTCGAACCCGCATTTGGAATGGGAGAAAAGCCGTTTAAACCAACTATGTCAAGACAAACTTGTGTTATTATTGTAGTTTCAAAATATATACGGTGGCACCCAACATTATGATACAATGACACCTTTCATGACCTTAAATATTTTATCTTATGACGGAGGAACGAAGTTATGACCTGTTATTGTATCTTAATGTTGGGTCCGTCCCTGGTTTAATTGTCATTCACATTGAAGCGATATAGGTTTTGCCTTTCTTTATGGTTGTTTGAGAAGTTACATAAGTCACCACTAGCTTCAATTCATTGTTTGTTGATGGATAAGCAATCAAAGTACGTCAAAACTCAAAAGTATCATACTCATGGTTATTCATATATTGTATATATTCATATAAGAATATACACATGTAATGATTATCGATGTACATACAACTCACGAACATTCTCTTTTAAGCCATATTCATATGCGAACATTATTGTTTTCAAACCCAATTTTTGTAAGTTTTTAGTAATTATTCAATTCTAATAGAAAGAAAAGTTACAACCTTTTTTATTCCTCCTTTTACTAATTATTCAATTATAATGAAAAGTTTTACATGCAAATTAAATCAAATCATTTGTCTAATTTGGAACGGGCCATTTACGAAACGCTTATCGGGTAAATGTCTATCAATATCCGTTGTAGATCTAGGATTTTTTTAATGGGGTCACCTTTAAGGTAGTTTAAATGTCCGTAAAGTTGTCCGGCGTATTTTTAGCCTAAATCCAACGTTTCGAGTGTTTTTTGAAGTTTTTTTGGTTGATTTTAAAGGATTTTTAAGTTTTTTCTCTATTTCAAGGGTCTTTTTTTGGTTATTTAGTCAATTTTAAGAGTTATTTTTGGTTTTTGGTTGATTTCGGAACATTTTTTTTCGTTGATGGGGTCCCGGACACAAATTTAATGGGGGACACGAAGCTATAAATAAAAAAAACCTATGTTTTTACCCTTAAAAAAAATTCTTTTTAGTGGGGTCCCATCCCCCGCTTAAGCACAAAGTGGATCCGCCAATGTCAATATCATTTACCTTACCTAGTGTAACACCTCATGTCCATTAATCTGAATATTTTGGAAATTTTGGGGCTAAAGTGTGAAGGATGCAACCTTCAGGACCTAATGGCAAATCGGAAAGTTTATTTAATGGGTAAAAACCCTAAACCTTCATTTGATGTTTCTCGCAAACGTATTGGTGGTGGCTAGAGGAGGATTTGAAGAGTCTTAAAGTTTCTTGAAGAGAGAGCTTGGATTTGGAAGCTGAATGTGGTGTTTATTCTTCATCTTCTTCATGTAATCATCTTCTTCATTAATCTTCTCATTGTCTCTTAGTGGGTTTTGGTGTTTGGGAGTGGGAGAGTTATTCATTGAAGTGTTTGGATTGGAAATCCATTGGTTTAATGTTTTATGGGAGTTCTAATTTGAATATTTGAAGTTTTGAGGCAAAACCACCATTAATGGTGTGTCTTCTTGATTTATACATTTGTTTTTGGGTTTTGAGTTTGAAATCAAGAATCAATAAGTGGAATTGATTGGATTAAATGATGTTTTGATGTTTGGGAATTGTGGGGAAAGGTTAGACCATCGATTACCTCAAGTTGGAGGCTCAAAAATCGACTTAGGTTGAGTTGGGAGTAAGAAAGAGCCATTTTCGGCTGAAAAATCGAGTGCAGGTCCGCACCAGTGGTGGCGCGAGTTAGGTAGCGCGGGAAGTAGCGCCAAAGACTGTCCAGTGCCCCGCACGCTTTGTGGCGCGAGTTCACTAGCGCGGGCAGTGGCGCCAGACTCTGTCTTGCGTTTTCGGCTTTTGTTTCGCGTACTGTTTGAGGATATCTTTGTGGTATCATCTAAGGGTTGTTTTGGGGTTTATTAAGGATGTTATGGGATGTAATTAGATGGGTTAACACCACTATTATGACGTCCAATTCAGGTGTTTGGTTTGAGCTAAAGTGTGTCTCGGAGCGTGTGTCGATCTGTTAAGCTCAGGTAAGTTCTCTTAACCCTTTTGTGCAAATGAAATGTTTTACTAAAGTTTTCATAACTGAATATGGTTTGAACATGATGGCATGATTAAACATTTTGAAAAGCTTTATTATTACATGATGTGGAGACGTTTATCAATGCATGCAAGTTGTTTATACGTTCTTTCCTACGTAAGCGTTGAATGCATGTTCTTGTGAGTTGTTGATATGTTTTTATGGATTACTGTCATGTGTGGAGTCGGGTTGCACAGTGGTGTGTTGGACCTTGGATGGTTGAGAATCCTTGGTGAATTGTTTAGACAGTGTGCCTCGAATCCGTTTCGTGTGCACACGGTGACGGCATCTACTGGGGGCCGTGGGGATCTACTGTGGGGGCCCCGAGTGTGGACATCACATGAGGTGATGGGAGTTGAGACCACTGTGCAATACCCTTATGTGGATTCGAACATTTAAACTGAAATTCCGTTTATTATTGTAACAGTTGAACGTTTTAAATTGGTGTTTATGTGGAACTGTTTTAAAGAGGGAATTCACTAGACCTCATGGTCTAACCCTCGCTTTTCAAAAACTAAAACCATTTTCAGGTTAGAGTCTTGTTTGAGGTTTCATCTGGTGATGATGGAAAGATGTGGCGCTGTAGAAGAGGCATAGCTTATTAGAGGCTTGCAGCTTACCGTCGGGTTTCCTGTATGTTGGGTCACTTAAGATTTGAAGATGACCTCAGTCTCTCAATTTTACACAGTTCATACTTAGAATAATTTCCAGGTTCTTTACAAGCAGTTTAATTGTATAAAAATGTTCGGTGAAGTCGAAGATCAACCGAAGAAACAAAGTAGAAGTATATCTTCAAGGCGGATTGAAGATAGATTTCTCAACCAAAGATTAAGCTGCTACTTGGGACGTCCTAAGGTTTCAGGCCAGTACAAGGTCCTAAGGTTTCAGGCCAGTACACTTGAAGAGCAAGGAAAATCTTGAAGACTTGATCGGTAGGATCTCTTGAAGATGTTGAAGACATGATATGCAGGATCTCCTGAAGATGTTAAAGACTTGATCTCCAGGATCTCCTAGACTTGATCTCCAGGATCTCCTAGACTTGATCTCCAGGATCTCCTAGACTTGATATGAAGAATCTCTTGAAGATATTGAAGATATGATCGGCAGGATATGTTGAAGTCATGATCGGCAGGATATCCTTGAAGACATCCTAGGCCAACAGTTTACAACAGGTATATTCTGCTCTCTCTGCAAAATATTTGAGATATCTTGCAATGACAGAGACATAATCCAAGGATCAGAAAAAGAGGTCTTTGGATTTGTTATCTCTTTCAAGAAAGTTCAGATTCAACAAGAGGTTAACGCTTCAAGACAAAACATACAAAGACAAAAGTACATCCCAGTACTTTTCAGAAGAGCTGCTTCCATCCTGCCATCCAAGCCCTGCTTGACAAGTGTCCCTGCATTTAATGCATGAGGCACTATATAAGGAGATCATCTTCAACCTTGCAAACAACCAGTTTTACAGATTCTCAAGCTTTCAAGTGCTGGCCTTTCTCTCTCAAGAAGTTCATTTGTTTTCTTAGTGTGTTACAATTGTTCTTCATTCTCTGTGTGACTGTGTGTTAGATTGTTTGAGTAGATTTTATCTGTTCTGTTCCGCAACAATCAATAGTTTCTGTGTGTAATTCTTATTTGAAGTTTTTCAATAAAAGAATTAAATTAAGTGAAAATTTGTGTGTATTGTATTCAACCCCCCCTTCTACAATACTAGTTTACCATTGCTAATCAATAGCTGGGACCAACAAGTGGTATCAGAGCAGGTCAGTTTAATCTAATAAACTTGATCTGCAATGGCTTCATCTTCTTCCTTAAACAATATTTCTTCTCAAAACTCAAATGCTGGATTATACGACAATGGCTCCATAGCCAAACCACCAAAGTTTAACCCTAATAACTTCTCTCTGTGGAAAAGTCGTATGATGCTCTTCTTAGAAGGAGTTGACAGCAGATATCCCACCATACTCCATGAAGGACCTCTTGTCCCTAAAGTTTGGGATAGTTTTAATGCTAAAAATAAACTTGAGGATGGTGATGAGTCTTCTTCTGATGAGGAAGAACGAACACCTGCTACTGGGAGATACATTGTAAAGGATCCCAGTAAGTACAATGATAAAGATAAGCGTCTTGTAGCTCTTGACACTAAAGTCAGAGCCATCATTGCCCTCTCTTTGCCTGATGAGGTTTATCATTCTCTTGTAAACTTTTCTACTGCTAAGAAAATGTGGTCCACTCTGTGTGTTCTCTATGAAGGTACGTCTGAAGTGAAAAAGAGCAGAAAAAGTGCTCTTGTTAGAAAATATGAACTCTTCTCTTATGAGAAAGGAGAATCTCTTTCAGTCTACTATAATCGCTTTAACAGTCTTCTCAATGATCTTAAACTGTTGGGTCGCATGTATGATAATGAGGAAGTCCTATGCAAGTTTATGGATTGTCTTCCTGATTTTTGGGAAAACATCTGTACTTGTATAAAGACAACCAAGGATCTTGATCACATGCCTCTCACTACTCTTTATGGAACTCTCTTCAACTATGAGCAGACTAAGCTGCAAAGGAAGTCTATCATCACAGATATAAGGGGCTCTTCTATAGCTCTCATAAGTGACTCTTCCAAAAGAACTATGTGTACTCCAAGAATCACCTATCCATCTGACTCTGAACATAATAGTCAAGGAGATCCCAATGAGCATTCAGAAGCATATCTTAGTGATGCTGATGATGAATGTGAGGAAACTTCAGTTGACAAATTATCAGATGGAATGGCCAGGATGGATGGGTATTCTAAATCCAAATCTCACTTTTCTTCTGAAAAATCTAAGTTTAGTCGAAAACCCTCCTCTTCTCTCTCCAAACACTCCTCCTCAGACAAATCTAATGAGGAATGCTTTAACTGTGGTAAAAGGGGCCATTTTTCTTCTGAGTGTAGAAGTAAACGTTTTGAAAAACCTAGAACTTCTTCCTCAGGCCGATTTTCTTCAAAACCGGGAAGATCCAAATATGATTCTGACCGGGCTGAAAGATACAAAGAAAAATACAAGAGAGAAAAAGAAAGAAACGAAAGACTAGTCAGAAAGGGAAAGGGTCTGCCTGCTAAAACTCATGATCTGGCAGATGAACCCACATCTGAAAGCGAGAAGGACATCTCAAATTTGTGTTTCATGGCCCAGATAAATGACATGGATGATTCTGAAGGTCACCCCCTCTCAACTGCTCTAGTACCAGCTAAGTGCTTCTCATCTTCTTCACAGAATTGACAGGTAATCTACTAAAGATGTCTTTACTTCTAATCCTCACCCTTCTTGTTCCATTCAAACACTCTACCTCCATTTTCTTAAAAACACCCTTCCCATTATTACCTGCTAGTTCAATCTCCCTCACCTTCTCTCAACCCTTATCACTACCCTTCTTAACTATACACTCTAACCCTCTCACCTTTCTACCTGACCTCTCACCCTCATTTCCTAAGTATGCCTTTCCTAAGTGTATCATTTCCTAAGTCTATCTTTTCTTCATATATCTTACATCTCCACAAGTCCATACTGAACATCAAAGCTCCTCTGATGATGACTCCTTTTCAAGTCTACCACCTTCTGGAGATCCTATCATTAACAGACTGCCATCATCCCCTCCTACATCTTTCAGGTATCTTCCTCATCCTAACTTCTTTCCTACCTATTCCTCTCCTTGCCTAACACCTTGCCTATCTCTTTGCCTACCAATTCTTGCCTACCAATTCTTGCCTACCGACTTTGCCTACAGACTTTTCTCTCCTATTCTTCTCTTTTCCCATACCTTTTACCAACTTCCCTAACTTCCCATCATACCTCTCACCCTACCTCCCTCCTCCATCCCACTAAATATTCACACTCACCAAATATTCCATTCTCTCCCTTCTATGTGAATCTTTTGTCTTTTATAAAACCCAAAGAAATTTGAAGAAGGCTTGGCCGATCCATGTTGGGTCACTGTAATGAAAGAAGAACTCTCTCAATTTGAAAGAGGTCTATGTGAAACAACCTCCTGGTCTTGAAGATCACTCTTGAAGATGACTTGAAGACCCACATCTGAAGATTACTCTTGAAGATTGAAGATGTTTGCTTCCCACAAATCTTCTGAAGATCTTTCTCAACAATCTTCCGAAAGAGAGAAAAGAAAAATAAAAAAAGAAAATTCAAAAAAAAAAGTCAAAAAAAAATCAAAAATCAAAAAAAAAATAATACTGTTTATTATTTTTTCAGTTAGACTTTTCAAATGGTGATAATTTATTTGTTACAAGAAAAGTGCATACTCTTCTTTTCTATTCCTCCCTTCCAATACAACCCAACTCTTTTTACTTCACACAACACACACAACTTTTACCTCTCTCAATCCAAGTCACTCTCAATCCTAACCATCCTTTTCTTTACCTATCCATTTTTACTTTTAATCCACACCATCATTTTTCCATCTATACAAAACAACCTACCCTCAAACCTTACCCTATACAAACACAACATACTTCTATCCTACCTTCAACTTTTTTTCTTACCTTCACTTTACCACATCCTTACTCCTATACATTTTCCTAAGACTCATATCCTACATCTCACCTCACAAACTATCCTAACCAACCAACTAAGATAAACCTCACACTCTCCTTCCCTCTCCATCTCACCACCGACGCCACCTCACTGCCGACGCCACCGATTCCCAACCGCCGCCCTGCTGCTGCCACCGCCCACCGACGCCCTCTCCCTTCCACCGATCCCGCCGACGCAACCCCCTCCGTTCCACCGACCCCCCCAATACACCTCCCCCACCGACACTCTCCCTCACCTCCGCTGCCACCGCCGACCCCCTGCCGCCGACACCTTCCTGCCGCCACCGACCCTACCGACCCCCACCCCTACCCACCGACAACCACCCCACCGACCCATCCACCCCACCGACGCCTAAGACTTCACCCTACCCCACGATGTGCATGTTTCCCCTCTCCCACTCGACTTACATACCAAACTACCACTTTCCACCTTGTCATTTTTTGGGTTAACATTTTTTTACCTTTTCTCTCATACCTCAACCCCCCCCCCCTCCCCACCCCACCGAAAACATCTCTTCCCATACCTCTCATTTTTTAAGACTCACTCCCTTCTCTCTCTCCTACTTTTTCTATTCCCTATATATCTCATCCTAAACCCTAACCTATCATCTCCCATCACACTCCACCTCTTACATCTTTTTACCCACCAAATATTTCCCTCACTCTTCTCCTTTTTACCATCTCTTACCCAAATATAAATACCCCATCTTATCCTCTCATTTCTTCACATCTCTATTCTTCCCATTTTTCTCTCATCCTGACTTTATATATAGCTCAAACAAAAAACAAAAAAAAACATCAGCTGCCGATTTTCCTACATCATGGCCGATTTTTCCTCTTAGTGTTTTTCCTTCGTCGCCCGCTGAGGGGGAGAACATCTGAGGGGGAGAAACATCAACCCTCAGTATTCATATCCAGCGTCCAACTCAAAAAAAAATGAGGAAATCAGCGGACCGGTTAAGGGGGTCAGTTCGGGCGGATCTAACTAAGGGGGAGGAACACAAAGACCGGCTGATCTACTGAGGGGGAGCAAAACAAAGACAAATGATGATGATGTTGAACAGGAAGAGTTGAAGATGCCAACAAAAGAAAGAAGATGTAAGAGATGGCCATAAGCATCCTGAGGCTAATTCACTCAAACTCAACCCTCCCTCAAAGAATCCTCAAGGCTTCTGATCAAAATGAAGAATCCTCAAGCAGACACAAGTTTCAACTTGTCCCTCCAAAGATGCAAGTAATTTTTGTTCTGTTCATATTGTCTATACTTCTTTTCTTTTTCTTTCATTAGTTTGTACAGTTATACTTTACCATTTCTTCTTACATGTAAATGTCAGATACAAAAAAAAAATCCAAAAAGAACAAAAAGAATGGACTATGTGAAAAGAACACAAAAGAGTAAACAAGGGTCAAAAATGAATTATTCAGTGTTTACTTCTCAGATTCTAAGTATGGATGTCATCCTCAAATAGGGGGAGATTGTTGGGTCACTTAAGATTTGAAGATGACCTCAGTCTCTCAATTTTACACAGTTCATACTTAGAATAATTTCCAGGTTCTTTACAAGCAGTTTAATTGTATAAAAATGTTCGGTGAAGTCGAAGATCAACCGAAGAAACAAAGTAGAAGTATATCTTCAAGACGGATTGAAGATAGATTTCTCAACCAAAGATTAAGCTGCTACTTGGGACGTCCTAAGGTTTTAGGCCAGTACAAGGTCCTAAGGTTTTAGGCCAGTACAAGGTCCTAAGGTTTCAGGCCAGTACACTTGAAGAGCAAGGAAAATCTTGAAGACTTGATCGGTAGGATCTCTTGAAGATGTTGAAGACATGATATGCAGGATCTCCTGAAGATGTTAAAGACTTGATCTCCGGGATCTCCTAGACTTGATCTCCAGGATCTCCAAGACTTGATCTCCAGGATCTCCTAGACTTGATCTGAAGAATCTCTTGAAGATATTGAAGATATGATCGGCAGGATATGTTGAAGTCATGATCGGCAGGATATCCTTGAAGACATCCTAGGCCAACAGTTTACAACAGGTATATTCTGCTCTCTCTGCAAAATATTTGAGATATCTTGCAATGACAGAGACATAATCCAAGGATCAGAAAAAGAGGTCTTTGGATTTGTTATCTCTTTCAAGAAAGTTTAGATTCAACAAGAGGTCAACGCTTCAAGACAAAACATACAAAGACAAAAGTACATCCCAGTACTTTTCAGAAGAGCTGCTTCCATCCTTCCATCCAAGCCCTGCTTGACAAGTGTCCATGCATTTAATGCATGAGGCACTATATAATGAGATCATCTTCAACCTTGCAAACAACCAGTTTTACAGACTCTCAAGCTTTCAAGTGCTGGCCTTTCTCTCTCAAGAAGTTCATTTGTTTTCTTAGTGTGTTACAATTGTTCTTCATTCTCTGTGTGACTGTGTGTTAGATTGTTTGAGTAGATTTTATCTGTTCTGTTCCGCAACAATCAATAGTTTCTGTGTGTAATTCTTATTTGAAGTTTTTCAATAAAAGAATTAAATTAAGTGAAAATTTTTGTGTATTGTATTCAACCCCCCCTTCTACAATACTAGTTTACCATTGCTAATCAATAGCTGGAACCAACACTGTAGCATCTCAGTTGTGAAGATGTCTATCCGCTGCGTACTTAGAGTAGAGAGCGATGTATTTTTATGTAATTTGGGACCATTCTTTGTTGAAATGTTACGAATTCTATTTTATTGAATTTGGGTTGTTACACACAGCATGATAAAGACCAAGAATCTCACCCGGTAGAAGAGCATAACAATGATCGAAAGTCTTACCCAATAAGTGAGGGAAAAACTCTTACCAATAAGCGCTTACTAGGTTTAAGACGCTTACCAACAATCCATTTTGATGGCTAAAAATGTTACATGATAAAATAAGTGTGGAAAGTTTCTTATGTTTACCTGATTAGTAATTGGTAAACAACAAGTAAAGAAATTGAAGACTTTTATCAATTAATGAGAGCATAGTGATAGAATAAAATAAAATTATGAACAAACAACCTGAACACATAATTTTAGTTTTCTTTTATAAGAGCATCTCCAACAGCTACGCAGAAATAGAAAAAGAAGGATTTTAACAATTTATTGTTCCAACAGCTATTCTATCTTGCTTGGTAAAATAGAGAAAAGATGAGAGGATACAAATCTCCAAATTTGAAGAAATTTCTTGTATGCTAAACTCATAGAAAAGAGGAAAAAGAAATAATATTTTAATCTTCCACCAATAAAATGCATTGAAATAAATGGATAGGAGAAAGAAACAATATTTTATTAAATGTATTGAATATTTTATTAATATAGTTAATGTTAGATTGCTAAAATAGAATAGCTGTTGGAGATGAATATAATTTCTTTTACAGATTTTGACCATTCATGCTCTATTAGGGCATCTCGAATGGGTAACACTATTTTTTACACTAAACACTAAAAGTAGTGTAAAAAGTAGTGTAAAATTTAGTGTTAATAGTAAATCTTCTCCAATGGGTAACACTATTTTTTACACCAAATCATTTTTATATTAATTTATTATAATTCCAATAATATCCTTATATTTATTAACTTTACAATTTATACCCATATTTTTTATATATTTTTTATTTTTTTATTAATTATGGACTAAATTATTTTAATGCATAAAACAAAACTTTTTATTATTGAATTGGAGATAGCTCTAAGGCTATGTTTGGCAAACTAGCTGATAAGCTAGCTTATGACTTATAAGCTAGCTGGTAGCTGATAAGCTAGCTGATGAAAAAGTCACGTTTGGCAAAACTAGCTTATAAGCGTGTAAAATGACTAAAAAAGACATATTAAAAAATAGTAAATAAATAATAATTATATTAATAGGGGTATTTTTGGAAGAAAAATATCAAAAGCAAAATAAGCTCATGAAACGCTACTCTCACTAGCGTTTTAAAAAGCTAGCTTATAAGTCCAAACATGTACCTAGGTTATAAGCTAGTTTTTTTTTTGTTTTGGCGAACAATCCCTAAGTTTTTAATAAGCATTCATTCTAAAAATATATGCATGTAAATGAAAAACGAAAATAAATGTTTTATCAATTTTTTCATTTAAGTTTGTCAGACCAGTCTGAATGACTACATCCAGAACCTGCATCTGAATCAGTTAGAGGTGAGGACCTGTTTGGTAAGAGACTCTGAATCGTTCATCTTCTAACAGCTTGCTATTGTTGCTCTTGCTCTGGTCTCTGTTATTAGTCGCATGTATGTGAAATCCTTATTTATTTCTAGCGGCATCTTCTCCGTCGATGACGGAAACATACCGAACAAACACACACTAAACCCTAACGAATTCCGATGTCGTCTGTATCAATTTCGATCATTCGCCACCAACACAAGCCTTTCACTCCGAACACCGTCCACCGGTGCGCCTCCAGCTTCCGTTCACTCTGGATCGCCGCCTCCAGAAACCACAACCGTGAAAACGTCTCCAGGAAAGCTCAGCAGCCGAGCAAGCATCTACTCAAAGCACGCGATGCCGTCAAGCATTTCTCGTCTCTATCACCATCTCTCACCTCCACGGATAAGTTCACTCTATCTCCGGACCAAGCCATAGGAAAAGTCGCCTCTGCTCAAGCCAATTTCATGCGCGTGGTGGTTGAGTCGGCGAAATCGTCGTCTTCGGTGGAAAAGGAAGGAAATGGAGTTGAACTGTTGTGTGTGGTGAGGAATTTGTTGAAGAAGATTAAGAGGAGGGTTTTGGTAGGGGATAAGGTGTTGGTAGGTTCGATCGATTGGATTGATCGAAGAGGAATGATAGAAAATGTGTTCGAGAGAAAACAGAGGTAGTTGATCCGCCGGTTGCGAATGTGGATCACTTACTAGTTTTGTTCTCTTTGGATCAGCCGAAATTGGAGGAATTTTCTCTAACTAGGTTTCTGGTGGAGGCCGAGTCGACTCAGATACCGGTCACACTTGCCTTAAACAAGGTGGAACTCGTAGATAAAGAGGTACGTATTAAGATAATGATACAATACTCTGCTGTTTTATTACTTACTTCTTAATACATCATCCTTTTCATGAATTGTTCTGTACGTGTCTTAATATTTAGAATTCTATAATACTCTGATTATCCCAATTCACATAAGACGAGGTCAAATTTCGTATTCATTCAGTTCTAAACCGAACTTAGTTAGGTCCTTGTTAGAAGAACTAAATAGTTCCAGTCTTCCAGAACTGTGGATTTTGTTGATTAAGGTTTGGTGCCTGAGAGCTGAAATGGCGTTTGTTGACTGATTCAAGTTTTTCAACTGTATTGTGGTGTGTATAAGTGAGATATCATGAAGATCTTAGTGTGAAAATGGATTGATGGGTTGCGTACTTTGCTAGAGAACCGTCTTATGGTTTTACCTGGTTTGTGTATTTGCTCTCCTCTTTCTCGGGATTGTGCATAGGATTATCGCTTGTATGCAGGTGCAGGTTTCATGGAAATAACCTCTTTTATGCAGACACAGGTTTCATGGAAATCCAAGCTTCGCAGTTGGGGTTACGAACCGATCTTTTGCAGTGTAGAGACCAAAACCGGACTTGATTCTCTGCAGTTCAACTTGAGAGATCAGACCTCTGTGATTGTGGGTCCAAGTGGTGTTGGGAAGTCCAGTTTAATCAATGCTTTGAGAAGCAACCACTTTGGCTTTGGTGCTGCAGAAATCGATGATTGGCCTAACTCTGTAAAATCCCCTCTCTGCTTGTAATTCATTAAACACTCTAATTTTTCATTTTGTATTTAGTCTGTTTGCACTTTGTTCCTTCACCTGTAAGCAGATTTCAGGAAGCAAGTGGCTTGAAGATCAACGAGTTGGAGAAGTGTCGGCGAGAAGTGGTAGAGGGAAAGCACACAATTCGCCATGTTTCTTTGCTTCCACTATCTGGTGGAGGATATATTGCAGATACCCCTGGTTTTAACCAACCCAGTCTATTGAAAGTAACAACACAGTCCCTTGCGTTGTGCTTCCCAGAGGTAAAATATGCATGCCTGATTGCTTGGTTCATCTGAGTTATCAGATTCAACTTGTTGGCATCTAAAAGTTCTTTCAGCTAGTATGTTTTTATCATTCCTATGATTGTGTTGAAAAATGTAGATCTTGTGTTGTTTTCCTTTTCAGGTTCGCAAAATTCTTTCGGCTAGTGAACCATCTAGATGTGCATTCAGTAATTGTTTGCATCTAGGGGAACCAGGGTGTCTTGTGAAAGATGACTGGGAAAGACATCCCTACTACTTCCAATTGCTTGATGAGATCAAAATCAGAGAGGAATTTCAATTGCGAACTCTAGGAACCAAACGAGAGGGTGATGTAAGGTAAATACATCTTTATCTTTAAGTTATAAGTTCAAATTTTAGTCCTTTCGTATTACTTGGTGCTGTGATTAAGAGAAAGATCCTTAAGTCGTATGTGAAGTCCTTACCTTAGCTTGATCTACGTTCTCCCTATTGAAACCCATCATAAATAGTTGCAATAATGTCAAGCTTCAACCCTTGAGGGCCAGCTCAACTAGCAAATAAAGGCTAGGCCATGGGGTTCTCCTCATAAGCCGCCAATTCAAGTCTCCTTATAACCACACTGAGAATTTTATGGTTGGGCCCCATGGGATTAGTTGTGGTGCCCCATGCTGATATGATGGTTACCAAAAAGAAAAAGAAAAATTGGATCAATATTCAAAATCTAGTAATGCGATCCATTGTTCTCCGGTTATAGGTTCTTGATTTGCGTATGTATATATGCATAAAATGGGTTGGGTTGGGTTCTGGCGAGAAGGGATCTCCACCCTTGGATGCACATTAGGATGAGATGCATGGGTGGGTTTTTAGATTAAAAGTGATCAAGGTTCAGATTTGTTCTTACCTTCTCACCTTAACTCTTCTTCTCATACGAACCTTTGTGTGCTTAAAATATCTCATGTTGGCATTTTATCTTATTTTATCGAATTTGCATTTGAGTTGGGAAATGGATGCAACAGATACAAGATGGGAGATATGGGCATAAAGCAAGCGGAACCACGATTGGAGCGGAAGAAACATAGGAGACAATCACGTAAGAAGACGAACCAAGATGACTTGGAGGAGGAACTTGAAGACGATGACGAAAGCTTTTTAGAGGATTATAAGAGCAATGGAGAACGAAAACCGGTAAATATAACAACATTGTAAATACTAGTACCTCATTTCACGGTTCTATTTTCTTGTAGTGTCTGAGTTGATGAAGTTGATCTTGGTACTTTTAGAAGGATTGTTAATGCTTTTAGAAAGAACGGATTTTGCCAGATGCTAAAAATCGTTGGTGCTTACTTTGACAGTATGAGGGTCGTTTACCAAACGCTTAAACGCTTACCATTAAAAGTCAACAAAATCACTTACTTACCAGGTAAGATTTTGGGTATAGTATGCAACAATTTTCTAGGTAAGCACTAACCGTGGTAAGAGCTTTGTCCTCACTTATTGAGTAAGACTGTTTTTGCCTTAGCTCTTACCATGGTAAGATTCTTGGTTTTGTCATATTCATTCGGTAAGGTAATGTGACTTGGTAAGCGCTTACTCGAGTAAGCGTTTGGTAAACGGTCCTTAAGGGGATGTCGCTTACTGGTAATAGTTAACACTTTCACTTAACTTACCGATAAAGTTTTACTCCATTAAAACGGCGTCATACACAACATTTTTATTCGGTAAGCGCTAGGGATGAGATCGGGATCGGACCGGTACCGAACCGGTTGGTACCGAATTTTTTTGAGACTAAAAAGTAGGACCGAAAACCGAACCGTATGTACCGGTTCGGTTTCGGTCTCGGGATGGAAAAATCGGTACTAGGACCACTTTGGACCGAAAATTTAATAATGTATCAAATGAGTATAAAACCATCGCAAACAAAAATATTATTATTATATTTCAAATGTGTATCAAAACCAATCCCAAACAATCAAAAGTTTAACAATTTTCGGTATTCTTTTAGGCCTTTTATTTTCCCTCTTTGTCCGTTTAGGAGATGATATTTCTTGATTAGAGAATAACAAGGTTAGTTTATTTAAAAGATGATATGTATACTTAATAAATTTAAAAAAAAAACATTGTCTATTAATATTCCGGTTCGGTTTTGGGATTTTTCGGGAAAATCCCGGTACCGAATCCCGATTTTGTCGAATACTTGGAACCGAAAACCAGAGCGATTACAAGGTACCGGTCCGGTCCCGGTTCGATTCGGGGAAATGGTACTTGAGGCTCATCCCTAGTAAACGCTTACCGGATAAGAGTCGTCACTCTTACTTACTGGTTAAGACTTTCGGTCTTTACCGGATAAGATTCTCAATCCATGTCATGATTAACTGAGCTATTAAACACTAAGCATCTTGGTAAACAACCCAAGGGACATTCCATTTATGTTGAATTTGAGTATCAGAATAACGGATAGTCATGATTCAACCCTGAATTTTTCTTTTACTGATTTCTAATATGGGTTTTATTGGCCAAATTGAAAATAGAAATATTTGACGATTCAAGTGACTTTGTTTTAAAATTTTGGATGACTTCAAATTTTGATGTGGTGGTGAGTAATTGAATTCTATTTTTTTATTAATTAATTTACAAGAACAAGCTATAAATAAAAATAAAAATATTAGATTGCCTTTTTATTAATTTATTATTACAAAACATATGTTTTGTACTATAAATCGATGAGTCAATGACAATAACCAAGTTAAATTAGATTATATATTAAAAACTAGCAAATAAGACATTAAAAACGTAAAGAAAAATTAAATATGGCGTTATAAAAGACCGCACATTAGGCCATGGCGTGCCACAGACATAACGTGGCGTGAGACACAAGCCTTAAGCCATGGCGTGCCATGACGGCTGTCGTGGCGAGCCTTTTAGAACATTGGAAAATACCAATATGATTTTGACATATATAAGAGGGGTTCATTTTAACATTAACATATATCCTTGAGTGCGTTTGGTAAGCAAGACAATAATCTATTGTCCCACGCTTGGTGTGACACTGGAATAAGACAAGACTAAGAGGCCGTCTACCAAACGCTTACCGGGTAAGCACTTACCTTGTTAGGTAACATCCCCGGCCATTAAAATGGATCGTCGGTTGGCGTCTTTTACTCTGCAAATGTTTACCGGGTAAGAGTCTTCTACCTCACTTACCTCTTACCAGGTAAGATTCTTGGTTCTTACTATGCCTCTTAACGGGTAATATTCTCCGTCCTTGCCATGCTCATCAAGTAAGGTAAGTGACACTCGTTAAGTGCTTACCCCATAAACATTTGGTAAACAGCAAATTAAACTAATCGTGTCAAATTAAAACCTTAAAACCAAACGCACCCTAATTGACCTCATGGGTTAGGTTCTGGTGAGAAGTTGAAGTTAACGTGAGAAGTGGTTATCAACCGTTGGAAGATTAAATGGATGCACATTAAGATGAGATAAGATGCACCAGATCAATTCTCTTCTAAGCAGCAATTCATGGGAGGGCATTTAATTAAAGGTAATCAACGGTCCGGATCCACTTCTCACACTTCTCACGTTAACCTCAACTTCTCACACAATCCTTCGCCTGATCTCATTCTACCACTTGTTTCCTGAAAACTATGCAACATCAAAACCTTTTGACATACAATGAACCAAACAATAATTGGCCAATAGTAGAGAACACAAATTCTATTCCTCACCAGACATCTCTAAATCCCCTCAAATGTATTATATCATATATATGATTCATCCAGCCAGTCACCTAAACATTAAAAGACAATGAAAGGTCTCCAAAACCAAAAACACAATCTCAGATACTAAGCTATTTCTTAGTGGGTTTCTTCTTTGAAACAGAAGTTGTAGTAAGCTGTGGTTTGGGATGCTTTTCAGCCTCACTGGGATCCAACCATTTGAGAGGATGACGGTTGAAAAATGGCCAATTAGGAATAGTGATCAAAGTGGTCAAGATAACTCCCCCACCATATATGTATAGCATCAGTTCAAATGAACCAATAACGTACCCGGTGACGAATGCCCCAATCGCAAATACTACCAGCATTATCTGCATCAATTGCTCTGCTACCTTTTGTCCTTCCCAATCCATCTATTAATTAATACAACCAAAAAACTGCCATCAGTAATTTCATCAACATTAAGATTGCAGTAGTACTAACGGAGAATAGTGGATTCAGATAGGCGCAAATTATATATAGTCTTCGTTATCATAAATGAATTTATGTTGTTCTTCAAAAGGGTAAGTAAAATATATCAAAATGGAACAAAGTCATCAAATGTTACAAGATCTGCAGCATGTAGGTTATCGGTGAAAATGGGTACAAGATGAAAACAGAATTTTTTGGAACATTGCTAAATCGAATGAGAAAAAATAACATTTGTTACACTAAATAGGAACTAAACCAAACTTTGTTGCATTTTGATCCATTTTGGCCTTCTTCAAAACAATAATTTGACCATTTCAGCCTCTTTGCTCTATCACTATGACCTTTTCTTTTGCAATGAAGAACATAATGTTTTGAATTCCAAGTTGTTCTACTTCAGCTATACAAGGTGTGATCATGCATTATTAAATTAGACAATGGAAACCAGCAAACCAGGTGAAGAATTCATCATGATCACCTTACTAGTAATATTCTAGCAGTAGGTAGCTACAGATGCACTCATGTAAGAGTAGCTTGTAGCAATGGTGAATTCTTTAGATAGACCATATTCATAACAATGATATCGTAAAGCTAACTGGACTCTTCAGTGACGAAAATCTCCAGCAGTATCAGGTTGTGCGTGATTATAGGAAAGGACTCATGGCAGTCATCAAATCCAAGAGAAATTGGGGGAACAAAGGTCAGTCAAAAGAACCAGATAATCAAATATCTAAAATGCCCTCCAATAGCATTTTAGATATTTGATTAATGGTCAAACACCAACAGAAACTACAATGTGTGATAGGACTCGGTGTTTGACCATTAATCAAATATATCTAAAATGCCCTCCCAACAATATCAAAATCAGGAAATCTTGTAGACTAGAAACTTATAGTGTTACTTAGTCATGATGATGACCATGAGCAAACAAGTAATTCTAGCTTCAGAATTGCAACAGGCATGAGATGGTTCTAGACAAGTCTTAATCACAAAATAGATATTCTTGTGGATTGAAACCAACAGCGTCAAACGTAAATATGACAATTGACTAACAAGTAATTCTAGCTTGAAATTCTCAAAACAAACAACTAACGAGTAATTCTAGCTTGGAATTCTCAAAGCAAACAAACAGAGGATGATATTATGACAGGACCTTCAAAAATGGAAATTATTGTTTCACTAGATTGCGGGAGAAAGAAGAATATAGCAAACTGAAACACTAATAACCCTAAAAAAATTCTAGGCTCTTATTTGACACGGAACAACCAATTTAACACCACAAACACGTCGTTTTCTCCAAAATGTATATCGTTTGATTTCAATCTCCAAGCGTAAACTTCATTTTTATCGAGTCAGTATATGGATTTGAGATCACAGACAATCAACTACAAAGGACAAGATAAGCAACGCAAAAGGTCACGAAATTAAGAATCGACTATCCTTTCCCTGAAAAAACACCCTAATTCGGCTCCAATCAAAGAGTAACCATAAAAACACAAAATTAAACCGGAACAAAGGATCACCCGAAATTTCAACAAACTGAGATCCACAAGTTACCGCATACAAAGTAGAGCCAATCTTATCCGAACAACGTTGAATTCAAATACAATAAGATCGTGTAGAGAGAGAGAGAGAGAGAGAGACTCACAGTGAAAGCCGACTGCGAGAGAAGCGTTTTAAGAGTTGAATCGCATGGAAGATGGTGCGATATATGTGGATTGACGAACTGTGTTTATATAATTACAATATACGCCCCTATACTTCACAAAAATTCTTAGCAACCCCCCACAACTTTCAAATTATATTAAAAGATTCTCAATTCTTGTCGTCCTTAGAATCGGTAATAACTTACCAGATAAGAGTTTAGTTGAACGGCCCATAAGTTGTATGTTTGTTCCTATCTAGTATAATTAATTGAGAAAAAAACGGTTATTTGTAAGCTAATATTATGTAATGAATAACAAGAGTGTGGTACTGTACAGAAATCCAGCACCTATTGATTGATTTACATTTTTCACCGACTATCCAACCCTCAGCAATCTTGGTTATTGGCGGGGGTTCGGTCCATTAGCTGGTATTTGTTTAGTCATTCATAATGGTGAGTGGCGTCCTTTAGCTATGCATTACACACCTTATGTGGATGTAGCTTTAGCGTAGAACAAATTATCAAAGATGTTACATCGATCACCCTAGATAGACAACATAGAGGGTCTAGTCTATTGTTAATAAAAAATAATATAAATTTCATTACATTTTTCCATAACAAAACGAAACCAGCCTCTTTTTTGCATGCCCTTTTCTTTTTAAATGACTATGTAGATCCAATAATTCAAGGGATTTCATAATCCCTTTAGCTCTTAATGAATCGTACTTAACACAAAAATCACATCATTACATTTACCAACTAAATATAATAAAATTGTTGAACCAAAATCACATAAAGTTAGGGACCATTTACTAAACACTTTACTTTGGTAATCGCTTAGTGGTTCAATTACCTTACTAAAGGGTCATTTACCCAACAGTAGAAAAGAATTGTCTTGTTGGGTAAGCAACAGTTACGAGGTAAGCACTTAACGGTTTATACCATCAATCTTTCATGTAATTACTTACCCGGTAAGCGTTTGGTAGATGGCTCCTTAGTTGTACAAATGTCACAAAACTAATATACTGAGTTAAGGGCATATTCTGTAAATAACATAATAAATGTGCATTATAATTCCAAGTTATTTTCATCATGAATACTATATAAAATATAAAATAGGTGGTTCACGTATTCTCAAAATACTCTATATAATCTGTGATGCATATCTCTACAAACTATACAAAACACATCACCAGGTGAAACTTGCTTGCAGGCTTCATATATGAATAAGCCAGTCAAACTAGACCAAAGTTGCTTGTTTGGTCTCGATCATGTGAACCACACCAAACCAAGCATAATCGGTACATCTCACCCAAAAAATAGGGTCCAGACTGGAATTTTTCAATAACACAAAACAATCACAGCTAACAACACAAAGGCACCAAAAATGCATATCATTCAAACATCCATCCAGAAAGGACGATAAACATATGACAAGATCCGAGACATGAAATGTCAACGAAAACACAAATATACCCTACAAAAGTCATCAAAACATAGAACAGTAAACCAAACCCGGCAAATGAATAGACCACACCATTCACAGCCTCCTTCCCCTTCTACCACCCTTTCGGCGAGTGCTATCTGTTGGAATTGGTGTCACATCCTCTGCAAAAATCAAACCATTAATAAATAACGACACTTGTAAGCATCAAAAAAATCATTTGTAATAATAAAAGTAACATGTGAAGAAAGAGTTTGAGAAGGCATACCTATGCGACCAATTTTCATGCCAGAACGAGCAAGAGCTCTGAGGGCAGACTGGGCACCTGGGCCAGGTGTCTTGGTCTTGTTGCCTCCGGTTGCCCGCAACTTTATGTGAAGGGCGTTGATGCCAAGTTCCTGCCATTCAAACACTAATGCATAACCCACGTGCTCAAACCGTGATGCTCAAAAAACAGAAGAAACCATGTAAACATATTTCGACGTATTTCTGTTATTGTGTTGGTTTCATTCTGTCAATCTGGTTCATAACAGTTACTCAGTGGAACCAATTCAATAAAAGATAGTTCAATTTACAATTCAAAAACAATGATCATTATCTTTGCAAATCAAACCAAAGTAAAGAAAGAAAGAAAGAAAGAAAATAAAAACCTTGCATCGTTGAGAAACATCTTGTGCAGCAAGCATAGCTGCATAGGGAGATGATTCATCCCTGTCAGCCTTCACCTTCATCCCACCTAGAAAAGTAAAGGAAAGTTAAGAGATAAACATATTCACAATTGTAATTACAAACCAAACTCAAATATGTCAAAATACTCCCTCTTTGGTACAAGAAAAAAAACAACAGTGATTTAATGAACTCTTTAATAATTATATACCTCCTAACAAGATAAATCAAGTAATGATTTGTTTATTGGCAAATAAAAATTAACATGATGAATTTTTGTACACAGCCCTAAGTAGAAAGTGTTGGTTTTTTAATTATTTTTATATTAAGGGTAAGGGGGTAATAAGTCAAATAAGCTTCTTGAAATAAGAAGCAGATCATACCAGTAATCCGAACCATGGTTTCTCTTCCAGAGATATCAGTCACATGCTGCAGTAGAGATATAAAAAAGTCACTAAAATGCATATAAAACTACCTATTTCAGTGCAAAGAAATATCACATAAAACTTACGATGAAAGTATCATTGAAGGATGCAAAGATATGTGCCACACCAAATACTAGCTCTCCCTCACGGGTAGCAGGTCCAAGAGTGACGTTTTCTTCCTTTGGCTCTCTAACCTTTCTCTTCGACTGTTAGACCAAACAAGCTTAGTGATGATAAAATAATCTAGTTACCATGAAAAAACATGGGATGTAAGAACATATGGAATCCAACAAAAAAATTGATTATCCAACCAGCCCGATATCGAATCATTAATTACATATGCAACGGTGCCTGTGTGCGTATGTGTTTGGGTGAAATCTAACCATGGCTGCTGCTGCTGCTGCTGCTTGATGGCTTCGCCGGTGCAAGTAGGGGAATTTGTGTTCTTCGGAGGCCACCCCAACAAACAATCTAATGGAGGGTGTAGGGTTTGCGAACCCCCTAGGGTTTACTTGGTATGGATTTGGGTTTAGGCCTCAGTATTTGGGCCTGGTGGCCCAATAACTATGTTTTAATTGGGCTTGGAGTAAACTACAAACTTGGTCCTTGTGGTTTGTCAAAAATAACAGTTTTTATTAAAATTACAATATGACAATCATGATTTTGACCTCTTTTTCCAAGACTTTTACGGAATCACAAGACTTTTATGTAAAACTTCTGTTTAAATATAATTTTCAAAAACCTACTGGAAGTATGATATAATTTGGGATTTCTAAATGTGTAAAGTGTTAAAACAGGTAATACTCGATTTAGAAAAGATTTTGAGTGTGAAATTCCTATCCTACTTATGGTTTTGGCTTTCGATATGTTTTTGTTTTCAAGTCTTTTGTAAGATTCCATTCAAGTATTTATGTTAATGGTTTACTAAATCTCATGCCATTTAAAATCCTTTTCGATTCGTAAGTCGTCAATAAAGTGTGTTCGGAAATATAAAGCTTTTAATGGAATTGGTTGACATTTTTGTATAAGCAAATGTCTTTTTGATTCTTTTGTAATTAGTATGATATGTTCACATGTGACGTGACACACTTTTGAAGTTAAACCTTTTCGTTCATTCGATTCGTTTAAGTAAGTTTACGAACCCTCAAACTTTCGTTTAATTCGTAATACGTGCTTCATGATTATTTGATTTGTCCGTATCGTTCTTTCGCTCGTAATTCTTCAAGGTCACATTTTTATAAAAATTGTCCTACACACGTATTCGTGATGTCAATACTAATAAGATGTTTTACTTGATTCTCAACTTTTGGAGATTTAATTCGATTGTTCCAAATGTATTAGTCGATGGCGTCGTTATTTAAATGTGACTTATTTACGTTTTACCATCGGTCATTTTATAAAAATTGGTTTGATTTGATTTCGATCTCTCAATCCTTTGAGACCATTTTTTTTTGAATAAGTGTGAATAACCTTTTATTTGACTCCGACGCCTTTTGTGAAAAATTATTATTTGTTATACGTCACATGTGTGGTGACAACTATTTCAGTTAAGTCGAGCTACTAACCACTTATGGGGGTACCATAGGCATGTCATTGTGGCACCGATGACGTGACACTAACCGTGGCGGTGTGATTAGACCACGGCGTCTCATCTTTTGTGCTCTTGTGAGGAGCGATATATGATGTGATTATTTGATTTAGGAGGCGTATGGGTCGACCCTAGTTTATGTGATATGTTGTAGGGTGGATGTCGGTGTAGTGCCCAACGCCGCATCTCACAATTAGTACGTATGGATTTGCTACCCAGCATACGAGCCTTTATGGCCAGATGTCTGACACTTGTCACGTCGGTTGATATGCAAGTGTATGCGTTTTTCAAGCTCGGTATACAATCATTTGGTATGATTTTGATTTAAGTTTCTTATATTCGTTTGGAATATACTGATACATTTTTGTTATGATTTGACAATTTTTATCTTTGACAATAATTGTTGTAGTGAAATAACGAATTTGTAAATATTCATTTGTTTCCGGTTTGATTAAACATGTTAAAATCGATTTATTCGGTCCAACCTCTTTTAATTTTTGTTTCTTGGTTATGAGTATTTCCATGTGTTGTTGTTGAAGCTACATCTTGTGCGTCTTATGTTCAATCTAGTTTTGATGAACATTTAGAACTTCGAGCTTCGTCTTTAGAGTATGTTCGTTGCCTAAAACCTGATTTTTATTATTATTCGGTGTTTAGTTCGATTATTCGTTTGTTATCTATTGTATCTGTGCACTGAGCGTTTGGCTCAGCCGCATTTCTTTCTTCGCGGCAGGTATTCGAAGGGAATCTAAGGAGTAAGAGATCCGAAGTATTCTCAGATCTAAGAGGTTTGTTGGTAAGAAATTTTAGGTTTAGTTGACTTTGTAAAACAAGTTTTGTAATAAAGTGTAACAACCCAGACAATTTTAAACATGCATTTCAATAAAATAAAGAACATCCCAAAATCGTCTCCCAAAATTCCTTACATAACATTCAAATCTGGTTGGCGGAACAACCTACACAACTGAAAAATAAACTAAACTATAGTGTCACTACACTATCGGCTTCCTTGTTATACGCTCCGCTCACTTTCCTGAGCCTTTCGTTACCTGTTTACCTGAAAGGGTTTTAAATTTGAAAATGCGAGGGTTAGACCATGAGGTCTAGTGAGTCCCTCCTGACAGTTCCCAAAAACATTTAAAAACAGTTTATAACTTTCAGATAATAAGCTTCCACATAACTTTTCATAAAACCAACACGGATAAATCCACACTCGTAAACGGCACCTTAAAGCCACCCGAAGGTGTCAACGAGTCAGTCTCACGTTGCCTTACTGGATACTCCCTTCCATGGCATAAATGGGTCTACTATCCCGGCATGAGCACTGGCGGGTCTACTCTCCCATCTTAGCCAGTCTACGTCTAAAACAATGTATGCATACATCTCATATAAATCTTTAAACAACTTTCATGTATTCAAAACATATTAATAAAGCATGGCATTTCTCATCATGTACTCACTTTTGAAAACATATTGTACAATCATGTATTTAGTTAGAAAACTCACCTGGCTTGCTCGCTCCAAAGCTCCTCACTTATACTTCCGATCTCTAGGTGGAACACCTATTATATTAATAACGTACGTCATAATTCGTTCATTTATTACTCGAGTTAAATCCCGAACTCAACCCAAACTTATCTAAGTTGGTAGATTACACTTCTAGTCCAAAAATCATAATTAATGGTCTTTGCTTACCCATCCAAGTGAAATACTATACCGGATCCATTAATTTACCCAACTCTAGATTCTCAACATCATAGCAATAACGCTGGATCCTAAATATTAATACTGGATCATGTTACTAATAATGTGGCCCAAATTAAATGAATAATTAGACTACCAATTACGTACTAGGCCCTTATTATATAATTGTAGACTTTAATAATAAGCTAAGCCCAAATTAATATCTAAGCCCAAAAGGACTTAAGGAACCTTTCGGCCCAACACTCACTTCGGTCCACCAAACCAATCCAGGCCCAAGCTAGAGTTACGGGTTAACTTCCGAAACACACCGACTTCCGATAAACACGGTTCCGAAAGACCGGCGATTACGAACAAATTGTCGAACCCGAACGATTCTAAAACCAATTCTTTTCTAACATTCCCAAATAGTGAAACTTATCATAACACCTTTACTTAACATTGTTGCATAAAATCCTTTAACAAGTAAAATCCTTACAATCGATGTGATTTCATTAAATTAGCAGTCCGATTAAAGATAGAAATTCCAGGAGTGTTCTTAAAATCCCCACAACTTAACTAGAAAAACTCAATCATATATAAGAAGAAACTATAATTTTATCTACCTAACTTATCTTCACAGAAAGTGTACAAAGGCAATATTAACTTACCTGATTAAATTCACGAAACGGGAATCTGTTGCCCAAACGTTCTTCTTCTTCCTTGTTTCTCTCTATCTCTCGCTATTTGAAAGGACAGGGCGATAATTAGGGTTTAGACGCCAACTCCGCCACCACCGTCGGCGACCACCACCGGCAGCCGACCGCCGGCGCTCCTCAGCCGCACCCTCCGGTCTCCTCCTTTGTCGCCGGCGACCTGCAACTTCCCTCTAGGTTGCCTTCGCCGAACCCCAACCACCATCTCCTTCTCCCCGTCGCCTCTCTCTCTCTCTCGTTGCCTCGTTCCTCGTCGTCTTTCTCTCTCTCGCTGGTTCTTCTCGGCGCACACACACAGGACACACACAAACACACAAGACCATTATTTCTTTCTCTTTGCTTTCTTCTCACGAAAAACACACAGGGCCTTCCATGGCATTTTCTTTCTTTCTGCTCTTCTCTCTCACGATGTGCAGCAAACACCCACCAAACCCTAAAACAAAAAATATGTTTTTCCTATTCTCTCAACAAGAGCGGCGCACCAAGGGAATTAATTTCCCATTTTTCAATTTTAACCCCATACAAATCACAATATACAAGTACACCCCTTAACTTCCATTTAAATTAAAATATTCAGTTTGAGGTTATTACAATCTCCCCTCCTTAACAGAATTTCGTCCCGGAATTCACTCTAATACTAACTGGAGAAATTGATTATCAAAGCTTAAATCTCAACTCTCGGAATAAATCTTTCTAATAACAAAACAATAACAACATACTTGCACGCCTTGGTTGCGCAACTCTGATTAAACTTGCAATCTCTGTTTAACAGGAAAACCCAATCATCTTATATTTCATCTTCCAATCAAATCTATTAATTCAGGGGCCTTACGAACCTCGGGTTCCAATATTCTTTCGATTAATTACAAAGACCATACGATCGGATATCTTTATATAAAGTCCTCCCCGCTCTCTTACTTAGATTCGCCCTAAAATTTCTTTAACGATCAGCGTGTCATTCTCGATAACACTTCCTCAAGAATTCTTGTAATCCATCTTATAAATCATAATATGCAATCAGAGGTTGTAAGCATCTCGATGCTTACCACCCCCTAATTATCCTTAACTGATTCACGACCACAATAACAGTTTCCGCTCTCAACTGCATTTCCGAATAGTGCGATATATTACCACCGATCCTTACCGCATAAAACAATAAAATTCATTCTCTTTATCACAAGCAACCTTAACTTGACCAACTCATTTCAAATATAATTTATCAACTTATTTCAAATGATAAAGTCCAATTGAGATGTAGTTTATCTCTTTGTATCAACCATAAATTATCATATTTAATAACTTATTATCAATATCTCGCTATTTTGGTAATCACAAAATTCATCAATCAAAACTGATTTCTTAACCAACAACTCCCACTGAGTAACCCAACAAATTCAAAATTTCCAAAATAATTTGAGAATTATTTATTCCTTCATACTATCATCAACTTCTCACTTTAACATATCGATTCTCCCTTATCAATTCTTTGTAAGAATCTCGGTAGGATTGCAACACATCCTGTAATAACAAATAAATGTCATTACTTAACAGATCCATAAAATTTTATTCAACCAACCAAAGGCTTATACATCTATCATGAGTCATGACGTTTCAAATCAACTAATGATCATACTACCACTCCGACCCATAATCATCATCATGTCATTCTTTAAACATAACCAAAATTCCAACCGTTTCCTTCTAGGATCATTCCCTCACACATAAGAAACAATTCACCCTCTTTAGAGATTTAGCATTTACTATAACACAATTTGACTAACACACTCTTCATCCTCTTTTAACTTCCAATGATCTCAACATATACCTACTTAGCGAATCTTACAACCAAAAACACTTGGTTTCTCCTTCGGGTAATCTCCCACCACTACTCCGTCCTTCTATCCCGAACATAATCACACCATGAAGTCAACTTACACCCTATGTGTTCCAACAATCTGGTTAATAGATCGTACATCTCATCCGAACCCCCAAAAGCTTCTATCTGATGCTTTCTTCCTCTCTAACATCACCTCACTACGATACTAGCTGGTACATTTAACTTGGCAATTAATGTCATTACATAACTGTACATTCCTCACCCATAACATCACACTGCAGACCAAATCTCTCATGGCCATTATTACACAATTTAAACTTTCCTTCATATTCTCCCGTATACAATATTTGAGTTTATCTCGTTACTTTGTCCTTCCCCAACTCTAACTCAACAACTCACAAGTTCCCGACTAACTCAAACATATTCAATCCTTGCTAGTTCAAGGTGATTCCGAACCATACTTAGACAGAGCACATTCTTTCACATATCGATATAATCTCTACACTCACTTCGCTCGTGCTACATACCTTATCCTTTTTACGAACCCTCCATACCTCGTAAATAGAATGCTTATTCAACAACAACGGTCTCTTACTAACTTAGCACCCCCACAAGGTTTTCTATCAACTTTCACTCTTCTGGTTCAAGTCTTCGGCCTTAACCATCTTACACGATTGCCGACTTCAACATCAATAGTCGACCTATAACTACCTCCTTAACCTATTCTTTAACATGGGTTCCCTTACGGAACCTAATCCTATCAACATATCATAATCAACTTCAAAATCCGTCTCCCTTATAACAAAACTTACTCATATAACATCAATATTACAAACTCACCCTAAAACTCATATTCCCACGCCAAAGGCATTTCATTCTTCCTCACCACACTACTCATAACGAGTTGCTAAAACCATCACCTTGAAGGCTTCAAGTCCTTCCTTTGGACACAACCGTCCCTTGACAACCGTACTTCCAGTTACCGAACCAGGGTGCAAACCCTCATACAACCGATACTATAATCCACCACTGACTCTACTACCGTTCTCCTTTCCTCTTGAACACAAATACTAAAGCTACAACATTCTTTCCTGATTGCCCAACAGCTTTCCACTCTTGAAGTTCTGCTCTAGCTTAACATGTAATATTCTATGACCTAGTGAGTTCGTAGCCTTCATGCATGACAATACCTTAAATAAATCATTTCGCACACTTTATCAATTTAATAAACCACATTCGCAACTAGCTTGGGTACACACGACCCCATCATCCTCCTAACTGCAATGCCCTGCACAACGATTTCGAGAATCGTGTACATGCATCTATCCGTAAAACTTAATTTTACTCAATCGGAACGACGTTGTTACAACAGTAACACATTGAAAGAAAATCTCCTGTACCACAAAATTTTGAAAGAATTTACTGACACGGGATAAACCAGTCGGTTCTCACACTCATTTTGTATGATATCAATAGGTCAATACTCATTTGATTGTAAAAGTTTTGCTGGCAAATGTTTTTCTTAACCTTTTTGTTACAATTTAACTTATCATTAAAAGTGTGAAATACTTTGCAAATCGTTAAGCTCAAAATTTTAAATGTGCAAAGTGAATGAAATCACCTTTTCTTTAAACATACGCGTGCACATTCTGACTCATTTTCGATCAAAACTTTTATTTACACATTTTACTTAGTTCGTGGAAATTTCATGTTACATAAAAGAACTCCATGCATGAGACTCTACATGCAATTGAAGGCTACTCACTCTAACAAGGTCAACCGCTTTACTCACGCAACTTACCCTTGACACTTTACCTACGACCAAAGGTCGCCCTCTCGGTCATGCAACAACTTTGACTGAACACGCTTTCCACATCTCACGTACTCACCCTTTCATACTATTTCGTTTTAAATCAACTATCTCATTTTCCAATTCTACATGGTTTCATTTCACTATAAGCATCTTATTTCATTTACCCTGCCCTTGGAAAGCTCGATTAAGAATCAAGAGCTCCATTGATACTTTCAAGATTTCGACACAGTCCTTCCTCACCACCCCGACTGATCTATTCCATGATTCCTAGAACTGGGACTCTCCCGACATCGGAGCCCCGCTCAACTCAAACATTCATCCTCTCTGAATCCACGAAGAGCTACCTCTAGACAACTCGTAACATTCTATACAACATTCCTTCTCTACGGTGCATACATCCGTTACATCCTAAGTGACTTCTCCTGAAACTTCCCCATCAAGGGGTCTTAGTCTACCCCCTCAGGGATCTTGCTGACACTCTACAGTACTGGAATACGACATAAACACTAGCTTCAGACTACCACTTCGGAATAATAAGGCATGTTAAGCACATACATGTACCTGTAAGTTCGCAATTACACTGGCCATGTGTAATCTCAAACTTACCTTACATGACAGTCCTCATCACCCTATTAGTCCCATCTCTACAACAGTGCCCTTCTAACGCATATCTGATGTCGACAATAGTGTCCTCCTAACGCATTTCCTGATTCTCAGTTGTGGTCTCTACTTCCAAAGTTTAAGTTTAGGCACGTTCGGTCACCTAAATCCCTTTAACTATGGCTCTGATACCAACTGTAACAACCCAGACAATTTTAAACATGCATTTCAATAAAATAAAGAACATCCCAAAATCGTCTCCCAAAATTCCTTACATAACATTCAAATCTGGTTGGCGGAACAACCTACACAACTGAGAAATAAACTAAACTATAGTGTCACTACACTATCGGCTTCCTTGTTATACGTTTCGCTCACTTGCCTGAGCCTTTCGTTACCTGTTTACCTGAAAAGGTTTTAAATTTGAAAATGCGAGGGTTAGACCATGAGGTCTAGTGAGTCCCTCCTGACAGTTCCCAAAAAGCATTTAAAAACAGTTTATAACTTTCAGATAATAAACTTCCACATAACTTTTCGAAAAACCAACACGGATAAATCCACACTCGTAAACGGCACCCTGAAGCCACCCGAAGGTGTCAACGAGTCAGTCTCACGCTGTTTTACTGGATACTCCCTTCCATGGCATAAACGGGTCTACTCTCCCGGCATGAGCACTGGCGGGTCTACTCTCCCGTCTTAGCCAGTCTAAGTCTAAAACAATGTATGCATACATCTCATATAAATCTTTAAACAACTTTCATGTATTCAAAACATATTAATAAAGCATGGCATTTCTCATCATGTACTCACTTTTGAAAACACATTGTACAATCATGTATTTAGTTAGAAAACTCACCTGGCTTGCTCGCTCCAAAGCTCCTCACTTATACTTCCGATCTCTAGGTGGAACACCTATTATATTAATAACGTACGTCATAATTCGTTCATTTATTACTCGAGTTAAATCCCGAACTCAACCGAAACTTATCTAAGTTGGTAGATTACACTTCTAGTCCAAAAATCATAATTAATGGTCTTTACTTACCCATCCAAGTGAAATACTATACCGGATCCATTAATTTACCCAACTCTAGATTCTCAACATCATAGCAATAACGCTGGATCCTAAATATTAATACTGGATCATGTTACTAATAATGTGGCCCAAATTAAATGAATAATTAGACTACCAATTACGTACTAGGCCCTTATTATATAATTGTAGACTTTAATAATAAACTAAGCCCAAATTAATATCTAAGCCCAAAAGGACTTAAGGAACCTTTCGGCCCAACACTCACTTCGGTCCACCAAACCAATCCAGGCCCAAGCTAGAGTTATGGGTCAACTTCCGAAACACACCGACTTCCGGTAAACACGGTTCCGAAAGACCGGCGATTACGAACAAATTGTCGAACCCGAACGATTCTAAAACCAATTCTTTTATAACATTCCCAAATAGTGAAACTTATCATAACACCTTTACTTAACATTGTTGCATAAAATCCTTTAACAAGTAAAATCCTTACAATCGATGTGATTTCATTAAATTAGCAGTCCAATTAAAGATAGAAATTCCAGGAGTGTTCTTAAAATCCCCACAGCTTAACTAGAAAAACTCAATCATATATAAGAAGAAACTATAATTTTATCTACCTAACTTATCTTCACAGAAAGTGTACAAAGGCAATATTAACTTACCAGATTAAATTCACGAAACGGGAATCTGTTGCCCAAACGTTCTTCTTCTTCTTCCTTGTTTCTCTCTATCTCTCGCTATTTGAAAGGACAGGGCGATAATTAGGGTTTAGACGCCAACTCCGCCACCACCGCCGGTGACCACCACCGACAGCCGACCGCCGGCGCTCCTCAGCCGCACCCTCCGGTCTCCTCCTTTGTCGTCGGCGACCTGCAACTTCCCTCAATTAAAGGCCAATACGATTCATTAAAGGCCAATACGTCCCATTAAAGCCCATAACGGCCTGTTAAGCCCATAACAATCCATTGAAACCCAAATGATCAATTAAAGGCCAAAACGGTCCATTAAATTTTCGGCGGATTTTAAAAATTATTTTTTATTTTTTTAAAAATATTTTCGGCGGATTTTAAAAAAATTAATTTTTATTTAAATTTATTAGATTTAAAGTTTCGGCGGATTTTAAAAATTATTTTCTTATTTTTTTAAAAAAATATTTTCAGCGGATTTTAAAATATATTAATTTTCATTTAAATTTATTAGATTTAAGTTTTCGGCGGAGTTTCGGCGGATTTTAAAAATTATTTTTTTATTTTTTTTTAAATATTTTCGACGGATTTTCGGCGGATTTTTATAAAATATTTTATTTCTTAGTTAATTTTTAACTAATTAAAATATTTCCGGCGGATTTCCGACGGACCGAAATTAAAAAAATAATTAATTATATTCCGTCGAAAATCCGCGGAAATATGTCGAGATTTAAAAAAAATATGGGATTTTCGGCGGATTTTCGGAGGAAGTCAACGGTTTTGACTTTTTTAATTCCCGCCGGAAAATTTCAGGCGGAAAATCCGCCGAAAATCAGGTTTTGTTTAGTAGTGTTAACAAATTTATTTTTTTGAACAAAGTTCTAAATGGCATGAGGCATGACGTGGCGGTGAGGCCAAGCCTCAAGCCTTTTTCAATGCGTGACTTGCGGTGTCAAATTTTTAATTCATATATAATATTATATATAAAGACATATGTTTTATAGTGTTACTCAATGAGCCAATAGTAGTAAGCAAGTGAAATTAGGTTATATATTAAAAACTTGCAAATAAGACATTAAAAACATAAAGAAAAATCAAATATCGCATTACGAAAACAGTGCATTAGGTCATGAAGTGCCACAAGCTTAACGTGACGTGAGACACAAGCCTTGGTGCGACGAGTTTTTTAGAACATTGAAACGTATAACTAATAAGGTTACTTTTTTATTGATTTTTTTGGCGGAGAATTAAAGAAATAAAAAACGGAAAAAACCCAAAAGTAAATAATTAAGCTTCTGAGAGAATAACAATAAGATGACCCAACTCAAGCCCAACCCACAAACAGACCCGATGTTGTGATCTACCCTCGTTTTATAGAACACATAGGTTTAGGGTTTTATATAACAACTCGGTGCCGCAGAAAAATCAAACCTTTGAAGACACCAAATCTCTATCGAAATTCGACGCAGTAGCAACAACAGCCATGGTATGTGCTCTAGTTTAGTTAAAGTTTCAGATTTTTACAATTTTAGTCCCTCTAGTTTAAGTTTTAGATTTTTACATTTTAGGTCCCTGTAATTTCAAGTTTTAGACTTTTATAGATTTAGTCCTTCTAGTTATATCTTATAGGTTTTTACATTTTTAGTCCCTAGACTTGTTAGTTTTAGAATTTAACATTTTTAGTCCTTTGAGTATTATTTTTCGGTTTTTATAATTTTTAGTTCTTGTTTTTGTAGTCTTAGTATTTTTCACTTTAAGTCCTTATTTTTCATTTTGGTGTTGAATTTTTGTTATTTTACCTGTTTTTGTTCGTAACTGACATATCTTTTATTGTATTTTGCAGGTTTGCCTATTAAAGTCAAATATTTCCGCACAAATTTTTCAGAATTAATTTTTGGAAGACAAATTTATAATTTGTTTTTCAAATTTTGTTTTTGAAAACTCTTCTGACTTTAATTGTGTTTTTCTGACTTTTAAGAGTGTGCACATAATTCTAACTTCTAAGCGAAGTTTCTTTTGACGATCACTCTATTAGGTAGTATTATTTTTGGTACTTTTCATCTAATTTTGTTTGTGTTTCATTTTTCAGGTTCACATCAAGATGCCTACTTATACAGAAGATGGGGGAACAAATTACTCAAAAAGAGAAATGGGACAACGATTGAAGCAAACTCTTATAACAGAAATACCTCCAACTCCACAAATTTCTGTTAAATCTAATAATGAGAGTTTGAACTTTGAAGCAAACTCTTATAACAGAAATACCTCCAACTCCACAAATTTCTGTTAAATCTAATAATGAAAGTTTGAAGCAAACTCTTAAAAGAGAAATATATCCAATATCTCAAACTTTTGTTAAATCTAATAGTGAAGGTTTGAAGCAAACTCTTAAATCTAATACTTCAAATCCTTCAGTTCCTATTTTAAATAAAGAGGAAGAAAATGTTGATCTGGAGAGACAAATTTTAGACATTTCTTCTTCAAATGCTAAACTTACTAAAAGAATTACTGATCTTGAAGTTTATATTGCAGGTCTTGAAACAAAGAAAGACAACTCGAGTCTGCACGATCAAATCAAGAAACTTCAAGAGAAAGTAACAATTTTTCAAAAAGAAAATGCTGATCTGAAGAGCATTGAAGACAAGAGAGAAAAGGGGAACTCATATCTTATAGATCAATTAAAAAGAGTTCAAGAGAATGGAAAATGCGTGGACAATGAAAACGCTGAACTGAAAAGAAAACTTTTTCTTCTTGAAACTAATTTTTCAAAAGAAAAAGAACAATTTGAAAATGTTTTCAAACAAAAGTTGTCCGATTTTTCAAAGAAGTCTCAACAAGAAAAGAATGAGACTGAGCTGAATTGTATAAAACTTTCAAAACAAGTTTCTGACTTTGAGAAAGTTTTATTTTTAGAAAAAGACAAGCTCGAAAAAGAAAGAGCTGAATTTGATATTGAACGAAAATCTTTTGAGATTAAAAGTTCTGAACTTTCCGTGAAAATCTCTGATTTAGAAAATCTTTTGGAAAAGGAAAGAAAAGATTTTGCGGAAAAGAAAAATCTCTTTGAAAAGGAAAATAAAATTCTTAAAAAGAAAAATATGGAAACTGTCAAAGAGATAACTGATAAAAGAAAATTCTTGGAAAAAGATTTTGAATCGGAACGCAAATATTTTGAAGATGCGATTCTTAATCTTACCAAAAGATTATCTGGTTTATCAGCAAACATTATGAAGGATCAATTGATCAAATCTGATATCCAAAAGAAATTTGATCTAATTTTCAAAGAGAAAAATGTTTTGATAAACAAAGTCAAAGAACTTGAAGACATAATTTTTAAATTTGATGTCTCAAAGCAGATCAGTTCTAATACTATCTTTCAGACTCCATTTGTTGATTCTGAATGCTCTTTTAAAACTGCTTCAAGTTCAAGTTTTAAAAACATTCCTTCTAAACAATTTAATAGATCAACTGATTTCTCAAAAGATCAGATTCGTTCAACAAATCTCTTCTATAATTCTCTGTTTGATAATCAGATAACAAACCAAATGTGCCTAAAGTTAATACTTCCAATCTTAAAGAAGTTCCAGTCTTCAAAAAGGTGAAGATGGAATGGAGAGTTAAAGACACAACAGTTCCAAAGAAAGATGTGCCAAAATCATCTGTTCCTCCACCGACGGTGACCAAAAAGAACAATGCGCCGAAAGGTAAATCTTCTGCTAAACCTAATCCTATTCATTCCGCAAATCATCTGATTAGGTTGGCACACAAGAAAATTTGTTGTTCTTACTGTGGATCAAATGATTTTGTGCATAAAGATTATACTTCTTATTGGTACGGTACTTATAGTATTCCTTCTAAGAAATCTACACCTAACACACTAGGACCCAAGTGCCGTTGGGTACCAAAATCTGCTTAATCTGTTTTGTAGGTTCTTCATGTGTTGTGCTGAATGTTATATATATACCACACACATGACTGAAAACAGAAGAGAAGCGGTGAATTTTTTTTGAAGAGTACATGTACCATTAAGGGGAGCAAAGAAATTATGGCTTCTAAACACATCAGTTTAGAACCCGATCTTCAACGACTATGACTTCTGAATTTACTTCAATCCTGGTAATTCAGAACTCGTTTTAATGATTAAGGATATTTTAATCCAAGTCTTGTTCTTTGTGCATATTTTACATAAAGATCTTTTGCACAAGTTAAGGGGGAGCTTATATGTTTTTAAATCATTATATCATGATTTGAGGGGGAGCTCAAATATTTTTGACTGTACGTATCTTCTGATCTTAATCTCTGATTGTTTGAAAGAAGAACGACTTTCAAGCATGAAAAACGTTTTCTTAAATGTTCAAACCACTTCTCTATTCTCAAATAGATTTTATGAATTTAGAAGTGTGATTTTAAATGTTTTTCATGGAAATCTCGGATTATTGTGACATCATTTCTGACCGTGTGTTTCCAAAGATTAATACTTGGGTATTATCTTTTCTCTATACTTTCAAGTATTCATACACACCGGTTCAGCTTCATATTGAATTTGTTATTACCATGTCTCCAAACGAAACAAATTTTCGATGGTAATACTCCCATTTGTATTTCAATTTTGTCGTGCATCATATTCATTTCAGTGTAAGAACTTAAACGTTTCATTCAAAGATTGTTTATATTTGTTCATATAAACAAATTTCAATTATTTGATACCCTATCCTTTTATGATCATCGTTCATAATATTTGATCTGATTGATACATTGTCAGATTCTCAAACAAGTCTTTCGATTTCACTTCATTCGTTCAAATATCCTTGTTTTGAGAAATCTTTAACGTTCAAATGCTCAAATATTGAGGAGCATACATTCTGATGACAATGTCATTTAAATGCTGAAGTTCATATTTGTTCAAGCTAAACTGTTGAACAACACAAATCATTTTAGGACATTTTCATGGGATCAATGTGAGATTATTAAACTTCTATGGATCCACGTGAACCAGTGTTTCCTACCCAAGAAGTTATCCTTGAGTGATTGAGGGGTGAGGGGTCTACATCAAAGAGTGGGGGAGATTACTCATCCGGTTGAGTATCTCATTGTGCTGATGTAAAATGTAAATGAGAGTTTGGGTAGAAGTGAGCGGATTAAAAACAGAAAGAGGGCGTGAGAACAGAGTTAAAAGAATAAGAGAACTCTGCACCATTCATTTTCTGAGCCGGGAAGCCACATTACTGATTGGTTCACATTCTTTGGTGACCATCATTGAAACATGCAGTCAACCCATGCCAACTCTTGCATTTTACCCCACCAGCTACTCATTTCTTTCTTAATAAAGAAATGTTTCATTCTTCTTGGGGACGCATAATATAATCTATCTGATCTTCACTCGGAAGGTCTAGATATTGAAAAAGAAGGAAGTTTGCCCCACCTTCGCTCTTCATTCATGCACATTGAGTCCGTGGAAAATTGTTGCTGTCTCAACAGTTTACACAATTTGAGCCTATTATTCAAGCATATGTTGCTTAATTTTTTTTACACAAGCACGAACACACAAGGAATGTGTTTTCTTGTCATAACGTTCATAGAATTTCCTTTGTGGTTTTTCGATGATTGAATGGAAGCCCTGGGAGAGTGAACATCAAAAAGCTCATTTACAAAGTACATCCGTTGTACTAAGTGGCTTTGTGCTACTTACATGCATTTTAACTGATTCATCCGTTGTTTCAGGGTTACCACATTCTTTTGTCTGAATTTGAAAAGATTCAGATAAATTCTTTTAGAATTGACGGTTTATCAGATCAAGAAGGAGGAGAAAGATACTTGTGGTGAACAAAGTGCGTGTTGGAATTGATAAAGGTTTTGATGATCATGATGCTCACAATCATCAAAAAGGGGGAGAAATAGTATATTGAAGAACAGGGGAAGAAATAATATCCTGAAGAAAAGGAAGATTTGTCAATGAAAGATTAAGGGGGAGAATGATGTGCTAAAGTCAAGAAGACATTCCGAGTTGTTTTGTGAAAGTTCGTTGTTCGAAGATAATTCAAGATCGAAGAGATGAAGATACAAAGTTCAAGAAATCATTCAAAGTTTGAGTTCAAAGCTTCAAAGTTCAAAGCTACAAAGTTCAAAGCTGCAAAGATCTGAAATTCGCGTTCAAGACTTGAAGACAATTTGTTGAAGATTACATTTCATGAAGATTGACTTTACATTCTGAAAGACAAAGATTTTTCATGTTTGACTGAAGACTGATCAAAGACGAGAGTGTGAAGACTATCAAAGCATCAAAGTTCAACGTGAACTTGTGAAGATTCAACTGTGTTGAAGAGTGCCAAAGCTTCAACGTTCAAAGCGGTCAAAGTTAAAGTTTTGAAGATCAAGAGCTGAAGATTGCTGCCATATTTTTTAAATCTTGAATCCAAAGGGGAAGAATGTTAGAGCATTATTGTATTCAAGATTTATTGAAAAGTATTGTAATGGTCAAACATTGTAAAGTCAAATTTAAAGTCAAAGATGTCAAAGTCAAAGTAGTGTTTAGTTAGAAAGTCAATGTAATTAGATTTAATACCTTGTAATGTCTAGGTATAAATAGGATGAGTTAGCTTAGTTGTTAAGGAAGTCTCATGAAAGTAATTAGAGAGTTCATAATTGTAAATCTAGAGAGAGTTTCTAGAGAGAGAATCTAGAGAGAGAAAATGTTTAATTCCTATGTAATATCTAGATTCTTGAAGATCAATGAAGATTTGACGATTACCTAATAGATCTGGTGTTAACAAAAGTTCTAAATGGCATGAGGCATGACGTGGCGGTGAGGCCAAGCCTCAAGCCTTTTTCAATACGTGACTTGTGGTGTCAAATTTTAAATGCCCATAGACCTGTATTAATGAACAAAGGAAAACAACTGTTTGACTGTTAACGGTTAGTATAGTCGTAAGACCGTCTTAAGTCTCGAACGTCGGTCTTATGGAACATACGACTGTCGCCAAAGTATAAGACCGTGTATATGATTGTAAACGTCTTGTAAGACCTTACCTTAATATAAGAATGGCCTTATAGAAATGTCGTAAGTCCACTAGGTCGTAAGACCAAGGTGATGATGTCGTAGGACCAGGTCATGAGACCACCAGGTCGTAAGACCAGAGTGATATAAGATCGTCGACAGAAGACTGTCGACGTAAGATCGATGAATCGTAACTGGCGACATGAGACTGGTGACGTGTAACTAGTGACATAAGACTAGCGACAGGTCGCTAACGATGTATGCCATACGACGTGCGACGTGTAACATGCGACACGTGACGTGCGATCATTAGATGTAAGATGACTATCTTGAATAACTATTGACACAAGATGTCTTTCAATAACCAATTATCGCAGTTATTAACGTATGCCGGGGACATGATAATAATGGGTATTATCTTTGTCGGCCGGGGGTAGGGTAATCAATGTCCATGGGTCGTGTCGAGGGGATTTCCCAAGTCGGTCGAGGGTGTGATTTTTTACCCAAACAGGTGGTACGTCAGTAAGACCAACGGGTGTCAGGCCAGTAGTACCGAGACTAGAACCACCAAGAACGAGGGGTCGTACATTCCAAATGACAGCAAAAGAAGCGGAGGAAACTCCGGATGTGGTTACAGGTACATTTTTCATAAACTCTACACGTGCTAAAGTGTTATTTGACTCCGGTGCAAACCGATCTTTTGTATCTCCTGCATTTGCTGCTTATCTGTGTTTGAAGCCTAAAGTGTTAGAACATGCCTTACTAGTAGATACTGCAAATGATAACCAAGTGTCGGTTAAAGAAGTATTTGATAGCTGCGTAATAAATATAGAAGGGTGTGTAGTACCGATACAATTATTTCCTATAGCTTTGATCGAATTTGATGTGGTAGTGGGGATGGATTGGTTAGCTGAAAATCAGGCTAACATAGTATGTGATAAGAAAATAATTAATGTGGTATTACCTGAAAAGGGACCGGTAGTGATTTATGGTGATCGTAGAAATCATCAGTCTTGCCTTATATCTATGATAAAAGCCCGTAAGTGTGTGAATAAGGGTTGTCAGAGTTATTTAGCTTATGTGATAGATATTAAGCCAGAAAAGAACAAGTTGGAAGATATTCCGATTGTTAGTGAATTTCCGGAAGTGTTCCCTGAAGACTTGAATAGTCTTCCGCCCGTTAGGAAAGTAGAGTTTGGTATAGACCTGATTCCTGGAGCCGCTCCTGTAGCCCGTGCACCGTATCGTCTGGCACCTCCAGAGATGAAAGAAATGATGACACAACTGCAAGATTTATCCGATAAAGTCTTCATTAGACCTAGTTCTTCGCCGTGGGGGTGCACCAGTGCTGTTTGTGAAAAAGAAGGATGGTTCGATGAGGATGTGTATTGATTATCGGGAACTGAATAAGCGCACGATCAAGAACAAGTATCCGCTTCCCAGAATCGATGACCTCTTTGATCAATTGGTTGGAGCTTGTTATTTCTCCAAGATTGATTTAAGGTCTGGTTACCATCAGCTAAAGGTGAAAGAAGAAGATGTTTTGAAAACTGCTTTTCGCACAAGGTATGGTCATTATGAATTCTTAGTGATGCCGTTTGGATTGACGAACGCTCCAGCTGCTTTTATGGATTTAATGAATCGGGTATGTAAGCCGTATCTCGATAAATTTGTAATTGTATTTATCGATGATATACTTATCTATTCTCGATCCAAGGAAGAGCACGCACAACATCTTCGTTTGATTCTGGAATTGTTGAAGAGGGAGCAGTTATACGCTAAGTTTTCTAAATGTGAATTCTGGCTACGGGAAGTTCAGTTTCTGGGGCATGTAGTTTCCGAAAAAGGTATACAAGTTGATCCGATGAAGGTAGAAGCGATTGAAAAGTGGGAACCGCCGAGAACGCCAACCGAAGTACGTAGTTTTCTGGGTTTAGCCGGCTACTATCGAAAGTTTATAAAGACTTCTCTCGTATTGCCACGCCTTTGACTAAGCTGACTCGAAAGAACCTGAAGTTTGAATGGAAAGCAGAACAGGATGGAGCATTCCGGGTACTGAAAGAGAAACTCTGTAGCGCGCCGATACTAGCATTACCTGAAGGTTCCGAGGACTTTATGGTCTATAGTGATGCTTCTAAGTTGTGATTGGGTTGTGTACTAATGCAGCGTGGAAAGGTTATTGCTTATGCTTCTCGTCAGTTAAAAGACCATGAAAGACAGTATCTTACACACGACATAGAACTGGCGGCAGTTGTTTTCGCGTTGAAGATTTGGAGACATTACCTTTATGGCTCTAAATGTCAAATCTATATTGATCATAAGAGTCTCCAACATCTTTTCGATCAGAAGGATCTAAATATGAGGCAAAGAAGATGGTTAGAATTGGTGAATGATTACGACTGTGAAATCCTTTATCACCCGGGAAAGGCGAATGTGGTAGCTGATGCACTAAGTCGTCAAGAAAGGAGTGGAACAATTAAAGCTATTTCACTAAGGGCTGAACTCTTGCCTAACATCTTTGACGAACTACTGAAGGGTCAAATAGAAGCTTATCAGGAAGAACATTTGAAGTCAGAACGATTAGTGGGAATATCAGCATTGCTTGTAAAAGATGATCGTGGGTTGTTGTGTCTGGGGAACATAATTTGGGTGCCTCGTTTGGGTGGTTTACGTGAACGGGTACTACAATAAGCTCATCAATCTCGATTCTCTATTCATCAAGGTACGAATAAGATGTATAAAGACCTGAAACAATTTTATTGGTGGCCTGGGATAAAAAGAAGCATTGCTCAGCATGTGGAAGCCTGTACTACTTGTAAGAAGGTAAAGATTGAACATCAGAAGCCGTTTGGGCAGTTACAGCGTTTAGAAATACCGATGTGGAAATGGGATCAAATTACTACAGATTTCATCACGAAGCTACCAAGGACTCCGAAGGGATTTGATGCCATTTGGGTGATCGTTGACAGATTGACGAAGTCTGCTCACTTCTTGCCAATAAAAGAAACTGATTCGTTGGAACGATTAGCCAAGTTGTACATCAATGAAATAGTAACTCGACATGGAGTTCCAATCTCGATTATATCTGATCGTGATAGTCGTTTTACTTCAAGATTCTGGAGGATCTTTCAAAAAGAAATGGGTACACAAATAAAATTAAGTACAACGTATCATCCTCAAACTGACGGTCAGAGTGAGCGGACGATTCAGACTTTAGAAGACATGCTCCGGGCTTGCATTGTTGACTTTGGGGGATCTTGGGATAAGCACTTGCCACTGATAGAATTTGCCTACAACAACAGTTACCATTCCAGCATACAAGCGGCACCGTTTGAAGTTTTGTATGGTAGAAAATGCCGAACGCCTCTGTGTTGGAACGAAGTGGGAGAGAAACAGTTAGCAGGGCCAGATATAGTTCAGTTGACCGCGGATAAGATTTTTCAGATTCGGGAACGTTTGAAAGTAGCTCAAGACAGACAGAAAAGCTACGCTGACTGACGCCGAAAACCGTTAGAATTTCAAGTTGGAGATTTTGTGATGTTAAAAGTCTCGCCTTGGAAAGGAGTCATCCGATTTGGGAAACAAGGTAAACTGAGCCCGAGGTACATTGGACCATTTGCAATAACAGAAAGGATCGATGAAGTAGCTTACAGGTTAGATCTTTCGCCATAGTTAAGCAGAATCCACAATGCATTTCACGTGTCAAATTTCCGAAAGTGTTTAGTTACGCCAGATCAGGCAGTGTCTCTACCAGATATTCAAGTGGATGAAAAGCTGAATTATGTGGATGAACCTGAAGCCATAGTTGACCACAAGGTTAAGGTGTTGCGGAATAAGGAGATCAGACAAGTGAAAGTACAGTGGCGACATCATAGAGGTCAGGATGCTACTTGGGAATCAGAATTAGAAATGAGAACTAAGTACCCGCACCTTTTTGCTTAAACCGAATTTCGGGACGGAATTCTTTTAAGGGGGAGATGATGTAATACCCCGGGTAAGTTCGTTAGTTAAATATTAGTTCCGTTAAATCTATTTAACCTTATAATTGATGTTTAGGGTAAGTTTGGATTAAATTATAAGAAAAAGGTAGTTTGGTAATTTATGGATAGTATAGGGACTAAAGTGGTATTTTGATTTGATAATATCCCTTTTGATGAAATCAGATATTTCATAATTCTAAAATATCCAGAAATATCCTAGGGTGTATGTGTGTGTGTTTGAGAGAGTAAGAAGAAGAAGAAAGAAAGGGTTTTTGGCTAAGACATCAATTGGTGTACTTGGAACTGAATTCAGGTATGTTTCCTTTACAATTTATGTGTGTAATTGCTATTAGGTAGTTTCTATCGGATTAGAATAGGCAATTACACCTCTGGTAATAATTCAGTCGAATTATGGGTTGAAAAGATGCAAACCGACAGAAGTGTCCGGACACTATGAATGTGTCCGGGTGATTTTGTTGGTAGTGTCCGGGTAAATTAGCTGGTGGTGTCCGTATGGTGTTCTAAGGTGTCCGGACGAGTCAAGTATCCGGGTAAGTTCCCTTTTCCTATGTTTTCCGGATAGAATTGGATACCGGATAGCATCCGGATTACTTTGGTGTCCGAACGTTGTCCGGACTGTATAGGTTATCCGGAAAAGTCACGTTGTCCGAAAAAGTTGTGTTGTCCGGATAATTTGAGGTATCCGGATACTGTTGCTGGTTGGTCAAATTGGGGAATTTAGATGCTTTTAAGTATCCAGTAGCCTGTGTTTTGTTAATTCATGGATAGGGAATGAATGAGGACCGAATGTACTGTGGACTTGACTTAAGTTCGGGCTTGGGGAAGACAATTGAGGATAAGAGTTAGATAGAGTTATATAAAGCTCTTAGTCCTAGCAAGCCCTATGTGTTCAAAGTAGTAAAGCAATACTTGTATATGATTGTTTCAGATTCTGTGGAATTGAAGTGAAGCTGAATTGTTTGAGAAAAGCTTGGAGAACGTTTTGATAAGACAAACAAGTGAGTTTTTATTTAAAATGTTTTCAACTGGAATACATATATGTGAATGAGTGTAATAATGTGCATATGTTATTTATATGAGTATTACACTGCATGGGTGCTAGTTGGCCGGGCTTAGGACCGGTGGAAGTTGGCTGTACAGAGGGACAATGGTGTTGGCTGTATTTAGTACAGTGGTGTAAATTAATTAATTGGCTTGCTACCAATTAATATGGCCAAGAGAAAGAGAAAGAGATGGAAAGATACATGGTGCATGAGTCATAGTTGGTATTTTGTTATATGCATTATGTGTACTGAATGTTTGTAAAGATGATTTTGACTAACGGGGATTTTCTCACTAGACCACTAGGTCTAACCCTCATTTTGTTTTAAAAATATGTATTCCAGGTGGTGGAACGGGTAAGAGCAATTGAAAAGAGTAACTGGTGGATAGCTTTTGTGAAGACTTTTGTTATGAAGATTTAGATGTGTTTTTGTACTTATGACTTTGCTGTTAGTCATAATGTAAATTACTTAGTCAAAAAGTTTGTACTGATTTGTGTATTATGTTTAGCAAGACTATGGGACCGAATATGAAATATGATGTATTTTTGATCAATTCATGTTGCGAAATGTATGTTATTTGTATATATGGAATTTGGGTTGTTACAGATGGTATCAGAGCCCTAGTTTAATGGATTTAGGTATTAGTACCTGTACCTAGACTTAAACTGCATGTGAAGTAGGATGTCCCTATTATTGTAGAACCTGGGGATGTTAAATATAAATAGGTAGAAGGAACATCTGTAAGGTAATTTCAGATTTACACCTGGCCAGTGTAATTGTGATCTTACAGGTACATGTTGAACTGGAATACCTTGTTATATGGGGTATGTGCTTATGTGTATATTAACCTTGTCTGAATCAACAAAATGGCAAGTGGTACGAGACAAACAAATCGGGAAGGAGGAGGAAGCCCGAATAGAACCAATCCAACAGCCGGAGGAAGGGGAAGAGGGGGAGAAAGAGGCAGGGGCAGGACTGGAGGCAGAGTACAGGGGCGAGGCACAGAGTTTGTTAGAGACGACTTGGATTCGATATGCTTACTTCCTTCCTACCTTGCTCTGTACTCCCCAAACGATCTACCTGAGTTAAAGGATAAACACATAAGCTGACTAACCAAACTGTCCGGATACCACTTACCGGACACTCTTACTTCCCGGACGTTTCTACTTACCGGACACCACAGCTGTCCGAACGCCTCTGTTTCCCGGATAACACTACTTTTCGGATAACTCTACATTCCGGGTACTTCTACTTTCCGGACACTTAAACTTGCCGGATACTTAAGCTTTCCGGACAAACTTCCGGACACCTACGTCGCAAGAAGCTTTCCGGACAAACTTCCGGACACCTGCGTCGCAAGAAGCTTTCCGGACAAACCTCCGGACACCTGCGTCGCATGAAGCTTTCTGGGTAAAGCGTTGTTCGAGTTTAATGCTCGAAATCTTGCTAAACGCTCACTAAACAGAAGGATAAAGTGACGATTAACTACATGCAGTTCTAATACCAACTCCCACAAGGTTTTACTGACAAAACACAATCCAAAGGTGCCTAAATCTCCCTTAATGGTCTTAAACAACTTTTGCAAGAAAACTCTCAAACTCGAAAATCACCAGATGAATCTTAAATGGAGTTATGGATTAAGGATTACCTGCTAGATTACTGCAAGAAATGAATTCCAATCCAGTTCCTCCTTCTGATTCCAAGACTTGATGATTCTTCTCTTCAAATGCACCAAAAACCCTCAAAACTCAAGTATCCTTTTCTCTCCAAAATCTCAGCCGACAAACACAATGAAATCAGGAAATGGGAAGGTTGTCTAGGGTTTTGTGCCCTTTTATACTCCCTCTCTTATTTACCAATTGGCCCCTCAACTTCTATTTTTATATAAAACTCCACACCAACCGCAAAACTCTTCGAAAAAGGTCTGGGTCGTTACAACACTCCCCCCTCAAAAGAATTCCGTCTCCGGAATTCCATTTTCGAAAAGGAGAGGGTACCTAGACTTCATATCGGATTCTACCTCCCACGTTGCCTCTCGCCCCCCTTACGATACCTACACAGAACTTTTACTAGCCGAATTTCTCTATTCTAGATTTCCGGACCTTGCTGTCCACAATCTCTATTGGTTCTTCTTCGTACGACAGTCTCTCATCGATGCTAACATTTCCTAATGGGATGGCTACACCGGTCTCGACCCATACATCTCTTTAGATTTGACACAAGAATGTTGGATGAACTCCTCTTACTTCTTCCGGCAAGTCTAACTTGTATGCCGTTGCTCTCACTTGCTCACTAAAGACAAGGTCAACTTCTTATCGCCTGTACTTTTTGAAATATTTATGCTTAGTCTCTTTAGGTTTTCTGAGATGCGGTTTTTATTTAAGAAATGCCTAGGGGAGAGTTAGAAATTAATTGATGTTTATCTTGAATTTGACAGTCTTCTGTTCATATCTTAGTTGGTATGGTTGAATATATATATATTTGTTGTTATCGGAGCATTCTAAAATTTGTGTATTATTGATTGATTTGATTTGATGTCCTTTCCAAGCCCTCGAGCAAGCTCTGTTTTTCATTGGAATACTTGCAGGATTTGATGTAATGGCATATGCGAATTTGAGTTGTTTCTATTTTCCCCTGACCTATGAATCTAATTGTCATTAATACATTTAAGTGTTTGGTTTGATTGGCGAATTTGAATACGATTATATTCAGAAACTCGTGAATTATCTTGTGTTAATCGTTCAATTTGTAGGTTTTTGCACTAAAATTTGTTGAGCAACGGTTTGTGTTATGTAACAATGATTCGATATCGGGCTGGTTGGATAATCAATTTTTTGTTGGATTCGATATGTTCTTACATCCCTGGTTTTTTCATGGTAACTAGATTATTTTATCATCACTAAGCTTGTTTGGTCTAACAGTTGAAGAGAAAGGTTAGAGAGCCAAAGGAAGAAAACGTCACATTTTCGGCGGATATATATATACCCGTGTACTTCAACTTTTTAAGCCCATAATGGTCAATTAAAGCCCAATACGATTCATTAAAACCCAATACGTCCCATTAAAGCCCATAACGGTCTGTTAAGCCCATAACGGTCCATTGAAACCCAAATGATCAATTAAAGGCCAATACGGTCCATTAAATTTTTGGCGGATTTTAAAAATTATTTTCTTATTTTTTTAAAAAAATATTTTCAGCGGATTTTAAAAAAATTAATTTTCATTTAAATTTATTAGATTTAAATTTTCGACGGATTTTTGGCGCATTTTAAAAATTATTTTTTATTTTTTTTAAAACTATTTTCGACGGATTTTTTAAAAAAATAATTTTTTTTAAATTTATTAGATTTAAATTTTCAGCGGAGTTTCGGCGGATTTTAAAAATTATTTTTTATTTTTTAAAAAATATTTTCGGCGGATTTTTATAAATTTTTTTATTTCTTAGTTAATTTTTAACTAATTAAAATATTTCTGGCGGATTTCCGACGAACCGAAATTAAAAAAATAATTAATTATATTCCGCCGAAAATCCGCCGAAAATATGTCGAGATTAAAAAAAAAATTATGGGATTTTCGGCGGAAGTCAACGGTTTTTGACTTTTTTAATTTCCGCCGGAAAATTTCAGGCGGAAAATCCGCCAAAAATCAGGTTTTGTTTAGTAGTGTTAACAATTTTTTTTGAACAAAGTTCTAAATGGCATGAGGCATGACGTGGCGGTGAGGCCAAGCCTCAAGCCTTTTTCAATGCGTGACTTGTGGTGTCAAATTTTTAATTCATATATAATATTATATATAAAGACATATGTTTTATAGTGTTACTCAATGAGCCAATAGTAGTAAGCAAGTGAAATTAGGTTATATATTAAAAAACTTACAAATAAGACATTAAAAACATAAAGAAAAATCAAATATCGCATTACGAAAACAGTGCATTAGGTCATGAAGTGCCACAAGCTTAACGTGACGTGAGACACAAGCTTAACGTGACGTGAGACACAAGCCTTGGTGCGACGAGTTTTTTAGAACATTGAAACGTATAACTAATAAGGTTACTTTTTTTATTGATTTTTTTGGCGGAGAATTAAAGAAATAAAAAACGGAAAAAACCCAAAAGTAAATAATTAAGCTTCTGAGAGAACAACAATAAGATGACCCAACTCAAGCCTAGCCCACAAACAGACCCGATGTTGTGATCTACCCTCGTCTTATAGAACACCTAGGTTTAGGGTTTTATATAACAACTCGGTGCCGCAGAAAAATCAAACCTTTGAAGACACCAAATCTCTATCGAAATTCGACGCAGTAGCAACAACAGCCATGGTATGTGCTCTAGTTTCTTAAACTACATTTTACTAGATCGTTTATTTTTAAAATATTTATGCTTAGTCTCTTTAGGTTTTCTGAGATGCGGTTTTTATTTGAGAAATGCCTAGGGGAGAGTTAGAAATTAATTGATGTTTATCTTGAATTTGACAGTATTCTGTTCATATCTTAGTTGATATGGTTGAATATATATATTTGTTGTTATCGGAGCATTCTAAAATTTGTGTATTATTGATTGATTTGATTTGATGTCTTTTCCAAGCCCTCGAGCAAGCTCTTGTTGGGCTTCTTTAATCCGAGAGATTAGAGTCGGTTCTACCGTTATCCTAGATAGAATTTCCGTTTGTGAACTCGAATGGATTTCTGGACCGAATCATTTGATCTCCAAAGCCAACTCTTTAGAAACAATCAAAGAAGAAACTCATTGGAATACTTGCAGGATTTGATGTAATGGCATATGCGAATTTGATTTGTTTCTATTTTCCCCTGACCTATGAATCTAATTGTCATTAATACATTTAAGTGTTTGGTTTGATTGGCGAATTTGAATACGATTATATTCAGAAACTCGTGAAATATCTTGTGTTAATCGTTCAATTTGTAGGTTTTTGCACTGAAATTTGTTGAGCAACGGTTTGTGTTATGTAACAATGATTCGATATCGGGCTGGTGGGATAATCAATTTTTTTGTTGGATTCGATATGTTCTTACATCCCTGGTTTTTTCATGGTAACTAGATTATTTTATCACCACTAAGCTTGTTTGGTCTAACAGTCGAAGAGAAAGGTAAGAGAGCCAAAGGAAGAAAACGTCACATTTTCGGCGGATATATATATACCCGTGTATACTTCAACTTTTTTAAGCCCATAATGGTCAATTAAAGCCCAATACGATTCATTAAAGCCCAATACGTCCCATTAAAGCCCATAACGGCCTGTTAAGCCCATAACGGTCAATTGAAACCCAAATGATCAATTAAAGGCCAATACGGTCCATTAAATTTTCGGCGGATTTTAAAAATTATTTTTTTATTTTTTTTAAAAATATTTTCGGCGGATTTTAAAAAAATTAATTTTTATTTAAATTTATTAGATTTAAAGTTTCGTCGGATTTTAAAAATTATTTTCTTATTTTTTTAAAAATATTTTCGGCGGATTTTAAAAATTATTTTCTTATTTTTTTTAAAAATATTTTCAGCGGATTTAAAAAAAATTAATTTTCATTTAAATTTATTAGATTTAAATTTTCGGCAGAATTTCGGCGCATTTTAAAATTTATTTTTTATTTTTTTTAAAACTATTTTCGGCGGATTTTTTAAAAAAATATATTTTTTAAATTTATTAGATTTAAATTTTCGGCGGATTTTTATAAAAAAATTTATTTCTTAGTTAATTTTTAACTAATTAAAATATTTCCGGCGGATTTCTGACGGACCGAAATTAAAAAAATAATTAATTATATTCTGCCGAAAATATGTCGAGATTTAAAAAAAAATTAATGGGATTTTCGGCGGAAGTCAACGGTTTTTGACTTTTTTAATTTTCGCCGGAAATCCGCCAGAAAATTTCAAGCGGAAAACCCGCCGGAAAAATCCGCCGAAAATCAGGTTTTGTTTAGTAGTGTCCACTTAAAAAAAGAAAGAATATATTGATTAATAACAAATGAGTAAGAATAACATATTACTTATGTCAAAAATATAACACAATAAACCTAAACCTATAACAACTTATATTTATAAAAAAATTGAAAGACACATGCATAATTTTACTATAGAATTTCACAACAAATTGGGCATTGAACCAATCCATTCTCATTGCAACCTCCACACTTCAATGTCTTCCTCCCATCTTCACCCATCAACATACAACTCCCATTGCACACACTACACACAATAAAGTGCTCGCCGGCGCACCCCTTGCAACCACCGCCAGCCGCCGCCATCGGAATCCCATCTAGTAAAATTCCCAATTTACCCTCCTCTTCTAACTTCACTATTTCATCACATCCACCTATCAATTTCCCTTTCACTAACACCACAGGAACCTTCACTTCTTTCTTCCCCATTAGCTTCCTCAATTCTTCCTTAAACCCCAAATCCATCGAAATATCGCGTTCAAACAACCGAACGCCGTGTGATTTAATGATCCCGCGGGCGGTGTTGCAATCCTCAAAAGTCCTACGAATTCCTCTTAACGTGGTGGTGTAAATCACCACCGCGTTGGCGGCAGAACCGCCAAGTGGCCATTTTTTCTCATATAGCTCTAGAATCGAATTTGAATCAATGGAGTTTCTTGATTTTTGAGGTGTGGGTGTTTCCGAAACCGCTTTCTTGATACATTCTCTCTCAAAAGAACCCACATAATTGGGATCAAAAAGTGGTTC